>JAVIAB010000139.1:76959500-77092000 GCA_032433765.1 Megaustenia siamemsis | reverse complement strand
GAAATGATACGATGCATTGTGGATAGAAGATTGTGGAAGAACATGATCGCCTACGCCAACCGGTATGGCACATGATGATGATGATTACTAAAGAGAGAGAGAGAGAGAGAGAGAGAGAGAGAGACAGACGGTAAAGCAGTTGTTTATGAAGTGGACTACTGAAGTAAAGAGGGCAAGGTTTGTTCCCGATCGACAGTTTATGGGTTCCTGCAGCTTTAAATGGGTACCTGATTTTCTCCATTAAAGGAAGGCGTTTCTGACGTACATTGGCCACATGACCAACTTTGTGGAAATGGTGACAATAAATTTAAAAAATAGTAAAGAGCCCCGTCATGCCAAGTGGCGTATACGGAATACGATGTTAGTGACCATAAATGTTACAGACCTTGGGCACATGATTTTTGGATTAATATGGTCGGTATTATGCCCGTGCCGCTTTACTTTTCCCAGAAAAAAATCCGGTACCCATTAAAAGCTGATTTAACCCGGAAGCAGTCGGTTGGGATCGAACCCTACCTCTTGTCCTTTGTAGTCCAGTCCGCTAACCACTGAGCTATCGCGGCTCCCGACAATAAATATAGGACATACTCTCTGCATGCCTCAAGGAGTTGTTTTTTTTTTCGTTCGGACGAAGTCCCTAAAGACTAGGAACTGAATTGTGCGTGTTAATCCATTTTTTCCTGGCAGCCGTGTGCACAGGGGTCCCTCGCCGCACAGACAGATAACTTCGGAGGCACTTACATTTTTTCCGTCGATGAGTAATTGACGTTTCAAGTTGGGCCTCGCTGCTGAGACCAGGGGTGGTTGCCGCAGAGAGAAATCATAAATAAAAATCCCAACCGGTGTAGTCGGGATTTGAACCCACAACTCTTCTGTCTCAAGGCCGGCGTCTTACCTGGAGACCAAGCAGTCCCCCTCAAGGAGTGACAGGGCTATTTCTTCATCATCTTCTGTCTCAAGGCCGGCATCTTGCCTGGAGACCAAGCAGTCCCCCTCAAGGAGTGACAGGGCTATTTCTTCATCATCTTCTGTCTATTCTTCTTTATCTTCCTCCTTATGCTCTTCTACTTCATGTTTCTCCTCACCCATGTCATCTTCTTTATTTTTTGTTTTTTTTGTTTTCTACTTTGCTATTCCTCAACTTCTTCTTCACTTATTATCTTCTTATTCATATCCGCTTATTCTCTATGAGAGCTTGGTGTCAATTTTATCTTCTAGTCATGTTCGATGTCTTGCTTTAAGTTTATTTTCTTTATTTCTTGCTAACGCCCCATTTCTCTTCTCATTTATCCCTTTTAATCTATTTCCATTCCTTATCCTCACTTCGAGGCTATAATTTCCCCAACATGTCTGCGAGGGTAAAAGTTCAAGGCCATAATAAAACACCTGATTATATAATATATCTCTTCTTGACACTCGAATGACCTCCTTCAAGTACGTCATTTCCGAGTCTTCAAGTTGACTTTTATGGGTTGACGTTGGGGTCCCTTCATCGCACCCATGGTTTACATGTGTCACCAAAATCAATCGTAATAAATCAGTTTTGAGCTGCTTATATTCTTTTTATGTTTGTTTCATTTTTTAATCTTTCTCTATGGGCGAGAGTCAAGTTATCCATTATCTAGGACACAGAATGTAAGTCAACATGATGGCCCATAAAACATTTTGAAAAAAATCAGGTCACACACAAAACAAACATTCTCTCCAACTCTCTCTCTCTCTCTCTCTCTCTCTCTAACTATCTGCCTCTGTGTCTCTCTCTCTCTGTCTCTCTTTCTCTAGTACATACATATAAGACATACAGCATTTGTTTTTCTTTAAAACAGAAGAGGCTACCATAACTCTATCATGTCAAACCTGTTAGATCTGTTTCTAGAATATAGATAAAAATAGAATAAGGCGGTTTAAAAGACGTTTAAACATAATTAAATTGTTTCATCAATAAATATTTGTTACTAGAATTAGAGTGAAAAATAAACGTTAACTTTTACAAGATTGCTTCAAGAATTGGAAAGAGAAAGTCGTATCTGCATGACCTACCCAATTGGAAAGACAAAACCACACTTTCCTTCAGCCGAAAAAAAAAACGGTGCACAAATTTCAAGTGTAAAAACAAACAGTAGCACTCCACACAACCATCGTCATCATCAAGTACCGGGCCTGCTGGCGAAGGTGATCATATCTCTCCTCAACTTTCGATCTCGACAGTTATTTATCATTTGTGTTGTTGGCCTTCTGCCATGCCATTCTCTTAAGCTGTCTGGTTTCTTTTCTCTTTGCTTCTCTCTATCTCTCCGTTCCTCAATTTTCCCAGTTTGTTGCAATATAGTCCAGTTGGTCTCTTCTCATTACATGGCCAAAAAATGATGATTGTTTCTTCCTAATATTGGAAATTAGTTCTCTTTTTGCTTTGGCCTCTTTCAGAACGTTTTATTACTTTTCTTAGCTGTCCATGGTATTCTCAACATTCTTCTGTCAAACCACATTTCTACAGACTCCAGTGATTTTCTTGTCTGTTGTCCTATTGTCCATGATTCACATCCATATGTTAAGACTGGCTCTACGTAGCATTTAAGAACTTATTTTCTTGTTTCTATCGTCAAATACAATTCTGACCTATGGAAGCGAATCATGGACTGTAGATAAACAAATTAAAAGACGATTAGATGCCACAGAGATGGGATTTCTCGGAAGATTGTTGAAAGTTCCCTGGACAGGTAAAAAGACAAATGCGGATATTCTCAAAGAGGTCAACACAAAAAGAGAACTAAAAAAACATCAGAAAGAAACAATCAACATTTTTCGGGTACTAATGAGAAGAGGATAGAGAGATCGCGGACGAGAAAGAGAGAAAATACTGGATAGCTTGGTGTCATGGCATGGAAAACAGTCAACAAAGAACTGATACGATTCATTGTAGTTAGAAAATTGTGGAAGGTCGTACTCGCCTTCGCCAACCGGTATGGCACATGATGATCGTCAAAAATGGATTGTATATTATCTTCTTCATTTTTTAGAAAACTGCAGCAGCTTTCCATACAACCATACACAACTCTAAATAAACAAGAGAACATAACTTTAAAAAAATTATCACCCTCTCCGATGTTAAGTCAATCAAACAAAAGATATCAAATAGAACAGACTCATCCAGGAAATAAAGAGTAGCACATGTTCGTTGCCAGAAAAGACAGAATTTGTCCTGCAATGGACACCGGCACGCCGTAGTTTTCCTGGAAAGAAGAAGGTAGACGAACTCTCAAAGGCAGGAGGAAGCATTCAATAATTCAAACAACTACAAAGCCTCAAAGACAAATCTGAAGCAAGTTAGGAAAACAGAATGCAGAGAGTTATATGGGGAAAAAACGAATCAGAATATCATAGCTTAAACAAACTCATGGGCAAATGGGACAACAGACAAGAAAATCACTAGAGTCTGTAGAAATGTGGTTTTACAGAAGAATGTTGAGAATACAATGGACAGCTAATAAGAGTAATGAAAACGTTCTGAAAGAGGCGAAAGCAAAAAGAGAGCTAATTTCCAATATTAAGAAGAAACAATCATCATTTTTTGGTAATGTAATGAGAAGAGAACAACTGGAATATATTGTAACAACTCGTAAAATTGAGGGACGAAGAAATAGAGGAAAGCAAAGAGGAAAAATACCAGACAGCTTAAGAGAACGGCTTGGCAGAAGGTCAACAACAGAAATGATAAATAACTTTCGTGATCGAAAGTTGTGGAGAGACATGATCACCTATGCCAGCAGGCTCGGTACTAGATGATGATGATCAAACAAACTCAGCAAACGTGAGGAGGCCAAGGATCATTGAATAGGTCACCGTGGCCTCAATGCACACCTGCACAAGGTAGGACTCAATGATTCTGCAACATGTGATTGTGGCGTATCCAGACCTCAGAGCATTTCCTACAGGACTGTAGTACTCTCAAAACCCTAACATCACAAATATTACCCACATAAAAAAATAACCCTGCATTACAAGCTTTGGGGAACCGGTAAAGACCTCGAACTTGTTTGTGACCCAAGTTGGTCGAAACTTTTAAATCAATAGCAACAGATGATCGCCGAAGAAAGTGTGGAGACTAGGAACTCATGTAAGAATTGTTTCTAATGAAATAATAAGAATAGCTTATTTAAACAATTAGACAGAAATAAAAGAAGTAACTATCCCCGTCATGTCACGTTGCGTATGGTAGTTAGTGACCATAATTTTTACAGACATTATTCTTCTGCACATTATTTTTCGGATAATGTGGTCGGTATTACGCCCGTGCGGGAGCTCCGATAGCTCAGTGGTTAGTAAACTAGACTACAAAGGACAAGGGGTAGGGTTCGATCCCAACCAACAGCTTCCGGGTTCACCCAGCCTTAAATGGGTACCGGATTTTTTTCTGCGAAAGTAAAACGGCACGGGCGTAACACCGACCACATTACCCACAAAATCATGTGCTGAAGGTCTGTAACATTTATGGTCACTAACACCATATTACGGTGTAATACCGACTACATTACCCCAAAAATCATGTGCTGAAGGTCGGTAAAATTTATGGTCAGGAACACCATATTGCCTATACGCCGCTTGGCGTGACGGGGGCTCTTTACTTTTTTTTTTTTTTTTTACGCCCGTGCCGCCTTAGCTTCCCTGAAAAAAAATCCGGTTTAAGGCTGGGTGAACCTAGAACCGACGATATAACCATTATTTTTAAAATAAATTTATAATTTCATTTCTAAATCGTCTGTCTTTGCTGTTTTAAAACTAACACTATATTGAGGGCATTATCTCATTATTGGGGTCTGCCGCGGAGGGACATATAGGACCGGAGAATAAAGGCCGCTTGTCCAGTGCAGTCGCGGGAGATATTCTAGTATGAGGTTTTATTTATTTATTTTTTTTTTAATTTATTTATTTTATTTTGACTCCCAGCGGGAATCAAACCCGCGTCCTCCTGGTTTAGAGCACGAAGAATTATCGTTCTGGCAACCCGCTCTCCTATTTTATTTATTTATATTTCTTGGTTATTGTAACTATTCGGGAGCCGCGATAGCTCAGTGGTTAGTGAACTGGACTACAAAGGACAAGGGGTAGGGTTCGATCCCAACCGACGGCTTCCGGGTTCACCCAACCTTAAATGGGTACCGGATTTTTTTCTGGGAAAGTAAAGCAGCACGGGCGTAATATCGACCACATTACCCCAAAAATCATGTGCTGAAGGTCTGTAAAATATAGGGTCACTAACACCATATTTGTACTATACTATACGTCACTTGGCGTGACGGGGGTACTTTAATTACTTACCATTGTAACCATTCAAAATTGTGAAAATCGGTCTGCCCAGTTATGTATGTATTAGCTCAGTTGTTTTAGTCTGAGAAGACACTCTTTTCACGCCACACCCTCCTTATAAAAGAAAGATGACTTTATTACCAAAAGGAATTTGATCTTCATTACTTCAAAAATGATATTCTTGTCCTCACCATTACCAACCATTAAAACTTTGGCCTAACGAGCAATGATACATGACAGGACCACCAATGATGAAAGACGTGTCGTTGACACCTTGTAGGGAGTGACTGCCATGGCAGCTCGTCATTTTAACAGTAGTAGACGTTGTTTTGTGTGTGTGTGCTATGTTTAAGTTGAGCCGCGATGGCTCAGTGGTTAGTGAACTGGACTACAAGGGACAAGAGGTAGGGTTCGATTCTAACCGACGATTTTCTGTTCACCCAGCCTTTAATGGGTACCGGATTTTTTTGTCTGGGAAAGTAAAGCGGCATGGGCCTAATACCGAACACATTACCCCAAAAATCATGTGCTGAAGGTCTGTAAAATTTATAGTCACTAACCATATTCACTATACGCCACTTGGCGTGACGCGGGCACTTTATTTATTTATTTTTTTACAATGTTTAAGCTGTTATTTAATTTGGATTTACATTCTTCGTGCAACACTATCTATTTACCGGGTTATTTCTATTTGTATGTATTCATCATCATCATTGAGTTTCGTCTCCGGATCGAAGGTTGGCTACCATGGAGTGCCATTCCGATCTGTCTTTTGCTATGATGGTGCAGGTTGTCATAGGCTGACTTGTCCAACTTTTGATTTTACTCGTTCACGTTAGTCTTGGTCTGCCTCTGCCTCTTTTACCTTGTATTTTCACTTCCAAGATTACTTTTGTCGGCTGTTGTGCCTTTTAACATCCCCCAAAAATTCAAATTTGTCTTGTTTGAATTGTATTTAGTAGTTCTCTTTTCATTTTTAGCTGTTTTAAGACTTCATCGTTTGTTTTCTTTACTTTCCACCCAATTCTTCCTTCTCTTCTATAAATCCATATTTCAAAGGCTTCAATTTTCTTTTCTATTGTATTGTTTAATGCTCATGTTTCTGCACCATACAGGAATATTGAGAACATTGTGCAATTCATAATTTTAGCTTTGGTGTTATTTGTTTTGATGTTAGTATATTTTTCATGGCATTAAAATTGCTTTTTGCCATACCTATTCTTTTATTGAATTTCAGTTATACATTTTCCATCACTGATTATATTATGTCCCAGGTAGTTGTAACTCTGAACTGTCTCCAGATGTATTCCTTCAACTTTGATATTTATTTGTAGGTCATGATAATTTTATTTGTTTATGATCATAGTTTTAGTCTTTTTGATATTCATATCTAACCCATATTTTTTGCTTGACATGTTTATTTTATGAAGTAATTGTTGTAGATCTTTAGGATTTTCTGCTAGTAATGCAGTATATTATATTCATTAACGTTGGGTAAACGCATTACAATTTAAGTGTAAAGTATCCCGTCACACCAAGTGGCGTATATGGAATATGGTGTTAGTGACTATAATTTTAATAGACCTTCGGCACATTATTTTTTGGGTAATGTGGTCGGTATTACGCCCGTGCCGCTTTACTTTTCCGGAAAAAAATCCGGTACCCATTTAAGGCTGGGTAAACCGGATGAATCGGGATCAAACCCGATCTCTCGCCCTGTGCAGTTCACTAACCACCGCGCTATCGCGGCTTCCTGTAAATGTGTTAAGGTTCATACTATTTTCATAAGTGAAAACAGTTCCCTCCACGATTTGCTCGTTGTTTTGGGGAGTATTCTGTTAGAGCCCATAATATTCCATAACTTGCGGCACATTTTTTGGATGATGTGGTTGCTATCACGCCAGGCCGCCATAAAACCTTGTAGATCCGAATAAATTCCGCCATCTCTGTTAATTGAATACTGACCCTTCTGATCGGACATCGGTAGAACTGACCACTCAACCACCAAGACTCCTTCAAAATTAAATGGTGGGAAAAAATATGGTAGTTTTCTAGCAATAGATACTAGACAACTGGTTTATTTCCCGAGTTAGAAGTACTAATTAAACAAATTTCCGTCAAGAATTAGGCATGCAAAGGCTCGTTCTAGAACAGAAAACATAAGAAGATAAAGATTTCTATTTTTTTTTAAGTTAACCAGCTTTTACCTCTGACGAAGTCCCTAGAAACTAGCAACTGAATTTTGCGTGTTACAGCCGTGTGCACAGGGGTCCCTCGCCGCACAGGCAGATAACTCAGTCTTCGGGGGGTACTCATATTTTTTCCGTCCATGAGTAATTGATGTTTCAAGCCGGGCCTCGCTGCTGAGACCAGGGGTAGTTGCTGCAGAGAGAAATTATAAATACAAATCCAAACTGGTGCAGCCGGGATTTGAACCCATAACCTCTCAGTCTCGAGGCCGGGTGTCTTGCATCAAGACCAACCAGTCCCCCATTTAAAGATTTATTAGAAAAATTATGATATTGAACATTAAAGAGAACATTAACACTTAACACCAGTCTACAGCGGAAATTAAAATATTATGGCCACGTTAAAAGACACAGGGGACTGGGAAAAAAAACAGGAATGGAAGACATGGTTCATAGCACTAGTGTTTGTGTTTACGTCAATTAAAAAAATAGGAGAAATGACACGGTTGATATATAGAAATAATAGAAGTAATGTCACGGTTGATATATAGAAATAATAGAAGTAATGTCACGGTTGATATAAAGAAATAATAGAAGTAATGTCACGGTTGATATAAAGAAATAATAGAAGTAATGTCACGGTTGATATAAAGAAATAATAGAAGTAATGTCACGGTTGATATATAGAAATAATAGAAGTAATGTCACGGTTGATATATAGAAATAATAGAAGTAATGTCACGGTTGATATATAGAAATAATAGAAGTAATGTCACGGTTGGTGTGTAGAAATAATAGATGAAATGTCGCGGTTTATGTACATAAATAATAGATGAAATATCATGGTTGATGTACTTGAATAATAGATGAAATGTCACGTTTGATGTACTTATATAATAGTTTAAATGTCACGTTTGATGTACTTAAATAATAGATGAAATGTCACTGTTGATGTACTTACATAATAGATGAAATGTCACGGTTGACGTACATAAAATATCACAGTTGATGTACAGAAAAAAAAAATAGTGAAACGGGACGGTCAATGTGTGCAAATAATAAAAGAAATATCACGGTTGATGTACAGAAAAAATAGAAGAATTGTGACGGCTGTGTGTACAAATAATAGATTTCTCGTGATCGATGTAAAGAAATGAATGAAAAAATATCACGGTTGCTGTACAGAAATATACAAAGAAATGTCACGGTCCTTATGTACAAATAGTAGATGAATTGTCACGGTCAATGCAAAGAAATAAACGAAAAAATGTTATGGTCGATGTATAAGACAATAGAAGACATGTCACGTCCGATGCGTAGACACAATAGAATATATGTCACGTCTGATATGTAGAAACAATAAAAGCAATGTCACATCTGATGTGTAGAAACAGAAAATTCGTCACATCTGATGCGTAGAAACAGAAATACGTCACATCTGATGTGTAGAAACTATAGAAAATACGTCACGTCTAATGTGAAGCAACACATTTTAAAATGGCACGTCTAATGTGTAGAAACATTGTAAGAAATGTCACGTCTGATATATAGAAACAATAGAAGAAATGTCACGTCTAATGTGTAGACACAATAGAAAAACTTAACGTCTAATGTGTAGATACAATAGAAAAACTTCACGTCTAATGTGTAGACACAATAGAAAAAAGTCCCGTCTAATGTGTAGAAACAATAGAAGAAATGTCACGTCTTATGTATAAAAACAATAGAAGAAATGTCACGTCTAATGTGTAGAAACAATAGTAGAAATGTCACGTCTTATGTATAAAAACAATAGAAGAAATGTCACGTCTAATGTGTAGAAACAATAGAAGAGATGTCACGTCTTATGTATTAAAACAATATAAGAAATGTCACGCCTAATGTGTAGAAACAATTGAAGAAATGTCACGTCTTATGTATAAAAACAATAGAAGAAATGTCACGTCTAATGTGTAGAAACATTTTAAGATAAAGCATATGTTTACTCTCAGAAGTAAATGAAAAGCTTACGTAACATTGCTCTTATTCTTCAAACATTGACAGAATTGTGCGGGAGAAAGCTGAGAGATAATCTACGTAAATATTTTTTGCATGTGTATTTTACTTTTTCTTCCTCATCATCTTCTCCTTCTTCTTCCTCTTCTTCCCTTCCTCATTTGCCTTTCAGCGTCGAGGGGAGATATAATTTGCGGTCTTTTGCTCTTCTGTTCACTTCTGCTTCTATGTTTCCTAGTGATTTTATAACGATCATTCAATCCATCTTTTTCGTGGTTGACCTTTGAGTCTAGTGTTCTCTCACAAATTTTATTGAGGGCTTGTGTTTTGATCACTCTGCTTGTCACGTGGTCAAACCATTTTATATTTTGTTTCTTTATATATTCTATGGCGGGGATTATTTGTAGCTTTCTCCTCAGTTCATCATTTCTGAGCTTCTCTCTCAGGCTGTTTCCTATCATTCGTCTAATACACTTCATCTCAGCAGAGGTTATTTTTACTTGTTGTTCTTGCATTTGGGATCCACGTCTGGCATTGGTAGCACAACGTTGTGATGAAGATTGTTATGTAGAGTGCCCGTTTTGCCTCTAGAGTTATTTGATTGTTGGACAATGGTGGTGATAGCTGTCTAATGATTTGACAAGCCTTGTTGCACCTTGAGTCTATTTCTACTGTTTGTGAATTGTCGTTTGTCCCTAGACTTCCTAGTTATTTGGATTCCTCTACTTCGTTTAGTTGTCTGCCTACTATAGTTATGTTGATGTTCTGTTTCTCTTTCGCGACATTCATGACTTTTGTTTTGTTGATGTTGATTTTCATGTTGCATTTTGTGCCTGCGCTATTGAATTGAAGTATAAGATGAGATAAACACTGTAATTAAATATATATATATATATAAGATAAACACTGTGAAACGCGACAGTGATCGATATATATATATGCTCAGTGTTTTTAACGATATCTGCCCCATTAGTCCACATATTAATACAGCAGTTGAACAGGCCTACTCTTGTATATGCATTTATGACACCGCCCACAAGTGTGTTTTGCTAATCTCAGATTTATGCAAATTTGGGAGCCAGTCATATGTTTATGGTACGCCATTAAAAGTTGAAGTTTGTTGATTGGTCATAATTCACACATGGTGTTTTACGACTTTGCACTTTTGTGCGTTTGCTTCAGTGTTCGAGAACATGTGTCTCTTTCGTTCGCTTGAAGTATTGTCTATATCTGCAATGTTGTTTATTGTATAAATTTTACTGGGTTTTTTTTTTTGTCGTTCTTGTAGTGGCCGACATAGATTTGCCTGTAGTGTTTTATTTAATGGCCAATTGATTTTCCTCGGTCTAATATATTCAATACTCAAGGGACAAGAAATCGAATTCGATCCTGAACGACGACTTCCGGGTTCAACCAACCCGGTGTTTTTGATTACATTCTTTGTCGGTTTTTACTTTTACTTTTCCATCTAGTTCAAATAACTCAAATTGATGGTAGATCAATTAGTATCAACTAATAAATGGATACAAGGGAAATTACTAATAAATGGATACAAGGGAAATTACTAATAAATGGATACAAGGGAAATTACTAATAAATGGATACAAGGGAAATTACTAATAAATGGATACAAGGGAAATTACTAATAAATGGATACAAGGGAAATTACTAATAAATGGATACAAGGGAAATTACTAATAAATGGATACAAGGGAAATTACTAATAAATGGATACAAGGGAAATTACTAATAAATGGATACAAGGGAAATTACTAATAAATGGATACAAGGGAAATTACTAATAAATGGATACAAGGGAAATTACTAATAAATGGATACAAGGGAAATTACTAATAAATGGATACAAGGGAAATTACTAATAAATGGATACAAGGGAAATTACTAATAAATGGATACAAGGGAAATTACTAATAAATGGATACAAGGGAAATTACTAATAAATGGATACAAGGGAAATTACTAATAAATGGATACAAGGGAAATTACTAATAAATGGATACAAAAGACAAGAGGTCGGGTTCGATCCTGACTGACCGCTGCCAGATTCACCCAGCCTTAAGTGGGTGCCGGATTTTTTTGTGGGAAAGTAACGCGGTACGGGCGTAATACCGACCACATTACCTAAAAAACCATGTGCCGAAGGTCAGTAAAAATTATGGTCACTAACACCATATTCCCTACACGCCAATTGGCGTGACAGGGCTCTTGACGTCTTGACTATATTCAATACAGTCTTGAAGTATGTGTTCTGCAGTCTAAGGCGCTTGTCCACATGCGGCTGGAGGTGCTAATCTTGAATTTTGTTGACACGTGACTATGGAGTCGATTGTGTACTATTCCAGAATGTTTGCAAATATCTGTCTGTTTGTTTGTTTGTTTGTTTGTTTGTTTGTTTTTGCGGTTCTGTACGTGTAGATCGATAGTAGATAAACAAACAAACTAGTAGGTAACCGCACAGTCAGGTAAAGAAACAAGCAGACACATTGGCAGGTGGTCACATAAGCAAACAAAGGGACACTACAGACCATTATTCACCCAGCTTTAAATGGGTACCGGATTTTTTAAATGGGAAAGTAAAGCTGTATAGGCGTAATACCGACCACATTACCCCAAAAAATCTTGTGCTAAAGGTCCGTAAATTGTATTGCCATTAAAACCATATTTCCAATACGCCACTTGGCGTAACTGCGTTCTTTACTTTACTTTTATATATATATATAAATATATATGTTTGTCAGAATCATGATTATAGCATCACGAACGAACCCATAAGTGCTCAGATTTTCCCCTGGAATTATCGAGAAACTCCGAGGAGAATCCTGACCCACGTGCATGAACACTTTATCGCGGCCTGGAAGATGTCTTATACACATATATGCACATAATTCTACGTGTCTAATTTTATTTCCCTATTTATCTATTTCCTAACGGTAAAAAATAGGCAACCAGACAAATAATATAGTAAGTAAAAGCCACGTCACTCCATGTGTTGTTGTTGTTGACGGAATGCCACGAGTTGATGCGCGCAGGGTGCCCATTGACTCATTTGATGTGGCGGGTCGTAATGGCTTTCTTGACATTCCAGCTCTTACTGGAGAAGTTGGAGTTCGTCTCTCCCAGGCTATATTCGGAAACTACTAGTCCAGCCCAGAAGTACTTCAATACTGAGTCTTCTATATCAGTAACAGCCACCACTACAGGGAACACGGCGATCCTAGCTTATGTTAGCCTGCCTGTTTTGACGCAGACTCTTACCGGGAGGAGACCACGAGGAGGTAGAACTGGTAAGTTTTGGTCAGTTGATGGTGCGCCGATTCTGCTATTGCAACCGCAGGTTGCAGGCGCTTCTGCTCCCCCGTCACGCCAAGTGGCGTATAGGGAATATGGTGTTAGTGACCATAGTTGTTATAGACTTTCGGCACATTATTTTTGGGATAATGTGGCCAGTATTACGTGCCGCTACTTTCCCAGAAAAAATCCCGTACCAATTTAAGGCTGGGTGAACCCGGAAGCCGTCGGTTATGATCGAACCCGACCTCTTGTCCTTTGTCGGACATTACCGTCCGACAAAGGACAAAAACTGGACTTCACTAACCACTAGTTTCACTAACCACTAGTTTCACTAACCACTAGTTTCACTAACCACTAGTTTCACTAACCACTAGTTTCACTAACCACTAGTTTCACTAACCACTAGTTTCACTAACCACTAGTTTCACTAACCATTAACCACTAGTTTCACTAACCATTAACCACTAGTTTCACTAACCACTAACCACTAGTTTCACTAACCACTAACCACTAGTTTCACTAACCACTAACCACTAGTTTCACTAACCACTAACCACTAGTTTCACTAACCACTAACCACTAGTTTCACTAACCACTAACCACTAGTTTCACTAACCACTAACCACTAGTTTCACTAACCACTAACCACTAGTTTCACTAACCACTAGTTTCACTAACCACTGAGCTATCGCGGCTCTCAGAAAAATAGTATGATACGCGCCAAATCGTAGGCACTCCAACAGTCAGAATAAAAGAATGACAGGCAATATTTAGAAAGTTCGTACATAGAACCTCAGCAAGTTTAAAAGTTACCAAGCAAAGATCGGCAAACCTTTTACGTCATAACAAGCCCGCATTTTCTGACTGCTCATTTAGAAGTACTTTGTTTATTTTTAATTCAAATAAAAACAAATTTAATCATTTTATAATTTGGTATTATTTATGTATTATTTGTTTCTTATTTGACAATGTTATATATGTTATTCTCTTTATTTGATTGCGTTCTCTTCTAAGCCCCGTTGAAGGAAATGAAGAAGCAACATCGCTGTCATCAAAGGTCCTAATTTTAAAATATAAAACTATCTTTACAACACATAGTACCATTGCTGATATATATCGGGGGGGGGGGGGGGCAACGATAGAACCAGAGGGATAAAGGACGCTTGGTCAAGCGAAGCAGTCGCCACAACGTGAGAGACTGAGGATTTTTATTTCACCCCGATAGAAAAAATCCTTTCTGTCTACTGCGGGCTCGAACACTGTACGCCTGCTTTACAGCCAGCGGAACAGTGGTTTTAGCCGCACGGCCACGCGTATCTCCAAGATCCTAAGGTACTGGGAATATTCCCAACATTTGTCTTAAGTCAAAACTTACCACCCCCACGCATATTAATGTCAAACTAGTTCACCCTCTTTCCCTTTTCAACGTTCCATTCTCTTATATTTCATTGTCAACACTTCTCCTTTGTGTATCAACCTCATTTTATTTTCAAAACTGCTGTACTACATCTATCTCTTTCTGCTGAAACTGTTCACATTATTTTTATCTTTGTCAATTGAACCGTCACCCCCCCCCCCCCACCTTTCCCTCCGCCCTTATCTTCATTTTGAATACTCCTAGATCTTCAGAACGAATTTAAATATTTGGGGAAAATGTTAACATCAGATGGTAGATGTACAACAGAGGTGAGATGGTAGATGTACAACAGAGGTGCGATGGTAGATGTACAACAGAGGTGCGATGGTAGATGTACAACAGAGGTGCGATGGTAGATGTACAACAGAGGTGCGATGGTAGATGTATAACAGAGGTGCGATGGTAGATGTACAACAGAGGTGCGATGGTAGATGTACAACAGAGGTGCGATGGTAGATGTATAACAGAGGTGCGATGCAGAAGAGCTCAGCAAAAACAGCTTTTCAACAAATGAAGAAGATACTGTGCAATGCATTTTTGACAATAAAAACAAGAAAAAGAGTCCTTAAATGTTATGTAGAGCCAGTCTTAACATATGGATGTGAATCATGGACAATAGGACAACAGACAAGAAAATCACTGGAGGATGTAGAAATGTGGTTTTACAGAAGAATGTTGAGAGTACCATGGACAGCTAAGCAGAGTAATGGAAACGTTCTGAAAGAGGTCATAGTAAAAAGAGAGCTAATTTCCAAAATTAGGAAAAAACAATAATCATTTTTTGGCCATGTAATGAGAAGGGAACAGTTGGAATATAATGTAACAACAAGGAAAAACCGAGGGACGAAGAAATAGAGAGAAGTAAAGAAAAAAGATATCAGATTGCTTAAGAGAATGTCTTGGCAGAAGATCAACAACAGAAATGATAAATAAATGCCGATCGAAAGTTGTGGAGCGAAACGATCACCTACGCCAGCAGGTATAGTACTTGATAATGATGACGAGTTCTTCAGAAGTATCTTGCTTATTACAATGAAGATTAGAAATAGAGATTTGAGTTAGCTGTTGAATGAGAGTATGAAAGAGAAGTAGAGCGAACAGTACAGCTAGAAAGTGAATAAAATAGGAATTAAATAAGAGGAAAACACTTTTGCTTTTCTTCCTCATTAGCCTTTCCGGGTCGAGGGGAGATATAATTTGCGGTCTGTTGGCCTCTGCTGCTGTTATGTTTCCTGGTGCTTCTTATATTCCGTCAATCCATCTTTTTCGTGGTCGACCCTTGGGCCTGGTGTTCTCGCAACGTTTATTGTGGGCTTGTGTTGTTTTGATCTCTGCCTTGTCACGTGGCCAAACTATTTTATCTGTTGTTTCTTTATATATTCTATGGCGGGGGTTATTCCTAACTTTTTTTCCCCTCAGTTCTCCATTTATGATCAAGGAATTTTGAGGAAAATACTTGAGGTACATAAAGAGAGTGAGAGATAGAATGTAAAAGAAAATAGAGAAGGAAGAAGAACAATGAGGTAGATTAAATAAGAGTGATGAAGTTAAAACATGAAGGATATTGAAAAGATGACAACAGAAAAAAATAATGATGGAGAAATAGAGTCGTTTTATAATAAAGAGAACGATAGATAAATTCAAAAATAGGATATCAAGAGTGAAAGAAATAAAAAAAAAAGAAGTCTCTCTCTCTCTGCCATCAAGACTCAATCAGAGTAGGATTCCAGACTCTCTCATGAAGTCAACTGTCTATTTAAGCCAATCGATTGCCCCGTATAGTTTCTCTTCCAGGGAGGTGGGTGTGGACCACATTGCTCATCTCAGGTCTGTGTACTGGGGGCAATCATGTAGAACATGTTTTGTAGTCATATTGTCCAGTGTACAGTGGCATAGGCTGGTTGTACCTATTTTGAATTTGGTGAACATGTGATTCCTCATTCTATTGTGGCCAGTGCGTATGCGAAGTATGATGACTTGATCCCTCCTTGATAGTTGATGGTATCCGTCCCTCTCGTTATGCTTTGGGTGCTCTCGTTTCCATTTTTCATGGAACTGACCTTTGAGGATGGATTTGACTTCATCATAACTGACCGGATGGTTCTCTTGTGGTAATCTCCCTCCCTCTTTATATAATTTGTCTGCGCGTTTAAAAAAAAATAAAAAGAAGTGAATAAGGAGAGAGAAAACTATGACGAAAGATTCTAAAAAAAGACAGCTACTGATACTGAAAGCAACTATGAAAAATAAATATTAGACCGGATATTACTATAAAGGAGATAGACAGATAAAAAAAAATTAAGTGAACAAATTTAGTTAACGCTGATGAGAGGAATGGGAAGAAAGAAATAGAAGGTACGCAACTATTATTTTTCACCACAAAAAAAAAATGTGAAAGTCTGATAAATGAAATGTTAACTAGCAACGACACGAGTAGCTCCAACACAAAAAAAAAGAATATAGGCCACTCACCTGATGTTTTTAGCAAACTACGTACGACCAGATCTTTCACGTGCCTTGTGACATGCCGTTCACGTGCAATAACCGCTCGATATGTTTGATTCGCATAGCGTGCCAGGGTTAGATTTAATTACAGCAATTGAGGACAAATTTGTTGCATTAAAAAAAAACATTAATTTTGGTAAGTGTACTAGAGCGATTCTCAAACTGGGCGAAAATGAACCCGGGTAGTTGGGGTTTTGAACGGTGTAGAAGGAATGTTTGTTATCGCTCCTCCATCAATGTTTTCTTCTCCATCAATGTTTTCTTCTCAATCAACGTTTTCTTCTCCATCAATGTTTTCTTCTCAATCAACGTTTTCTTCTCCATCAATGTTTTCTTCTCAATCAACGTTTTCTTCTCCATCAATGTTTTCTTCTCCATCAATGTTTTCTTCTACATCAATGTTTTCTTCTCCATTAATGTTTTCTTCTCCATCAATGTTTTCTTCTCCATCAATATTTTCTTCTCGAGCGTTTTCTTCTCCATCAACGTTTTCTTCTCCATCAATGTTTTCTTCTCGAGCGTTTTCTTCTCCATCAACGTTTTCTTCTAGAGCGTTTTCTTCTCCATCAATGTTTTCTTCTCCATCAACGTTTTCTTCTCGAGCGTTTCCTTCTCCATCAATGTTTTCTTCTCGAGCGTTTTCTTCTCCATCAATGTTTTCTTCTCCATCAATGTTTTCTTCTCGAGCGTTTTCTTTTCCATCAATGCTTTCTTCTCCATCAATGTTTTCTTCTCGAGCGTTTTCTTCTCTATCAATGTTTTCTTCTCCATCAATGTTTTCTTCTCGAGCGTTTTCTTCTTCATCAATGTTTTCTTCTCCATCAATGCTTTCTTCTCAATCAACGTTTTCTTCTCGAGCGTTTTCTTCTCTATCAATGCTTTCTTCTCCATCAATGTTTTCTTCTCGAGCGTTTTCTTCTCAATCAATGTTTTCTTCTCGAGCGTTTTCTTCTCTATCAATGCTTTCTTCTCCATCAATGTTTTCTTATCGAGCGTTTTCTTCTCCATCAATGCTTTCTTCTGCATCAATGTTTTCTTCTCCATAAATGTTTTCTTTTCCATCAATGTTTTCTTCTCAATCAACGTTTTCTTCTCGAGTGTTTTCTACTCCATCAATGTTTTCTTCTCCATCAATGTTTACTTCTCAATCAACGTTTTCTTCTCGAGCGTTTTCTTCTCCATCAACGTTTCCTTCTCCATCAATGTTTCCTTCTCCATCAATGTTTCCTTCTCAATCAACGTTTCCTTCTCCATCAACGGTTTCTTCTCCATCAATGTTTCCTTCTCCATCAACGTTTTCTTCTCCATCAATGTTTCATTCTCTATCAACGTTTCCTTCTCCATCAACGGTTTCTTCTCCATCAATGTTTCCTTCTCCATCAACTTTTTCTTCTTCATCAGTGTTTCCTTCTCCATCAACGTTTTCTTCTCCATCAATGTTTCCTTCTCTATCAACGTTTTCTTCTCTAACGGTTTCTTCTCCATCAATGTTTCCTTCTCCATCAATGTTTCCTTCTCCATCAATGTTTCCTTCTCCATCAACGTTTTATTTTCAAACGGTTTCTTCTCCAACGTTTTCAATTCAGAAATTTTCCTCTCCGAAGTTTTTTTCTCCAACGTTTTCTCTCCAATATTATCTTCTCTATCAAAGTTTTCTTCTCCAACGTATTCTTCTATATAAACGTTTTCTTCTTCAATGCTTTCTTCTCCAACATTATCTTTTCTTTCAATGCTTTCTTTTTCAATGTTTTCTTCTATATCAACGTTTTCTTCTATATCAACGTTTTCTTCTCTATCAACGTTTTCTTCGCCATCGTTTTCGTAGCATTGATTCGCTTTCACAGTCATACACATAGTTTCCCTGTAGCTGCTCTCTCCCTAATACATATTCTACTCTTTTGCTCATGTATGAGCTCATTAATACATGTAAATTCCATGCTATTCACAGCTCTCATCTACTAGACCATACTGCGACAATCCAGTGGTCTCCTATATCTCTTGGCGTCTAGGCTGCTTACTTTTGTGCAAGGCGAAACCCTTTCTACCTGCACTACACTGTACCTTACTTTTCACATGTTACTTAGTGAAAACCACCACTCTGAGGCATCTTACCTCCTTTCAGGTACCCTGTATTCTTCTAGTCTATTCTGTGTGCTTTGTGTACGCACACGGGCCTAGGTAACACGTATTGGTGTAGTCATGTAAATATATATATATTTACACATCATTAACATGATCATCGAGAGGAACATTGTCATCGTCTCAACATCAAGAGAGCACACATTGTCATCGTCTCAACATCAAGACAGCACACATTGTCATCGTCTCAACATCAAGAGAGCGCTCATTGTCATCGTCTAAAAAAATCAAGAGAGCACACATTGTCATCGTCTCAACATCAAGAGAGCACACCTTGTCATCGTCTCATCATCAAGAGAGCACACATTGTCATCGTCTCAACATTAAGAGAGCACAAACTGTCACCGTCTCAACATCAAGAGAGCACACATTGTCATCGTCTCAACATCAAGAGAGCACACATTATCATCGTCTCAACATCAAGAGAGCACACCTTGTCATCGTCTCAACATCAAGAGAGCACACATTGTCATCGTCTTAACATCAAGAGAGCACACATTGTCATCGTCTCAAAATCAAGAGAGCACACATTGTCATCGTCTCAACATCAAGAGAGCACACATTGTCATCGTCTCAACATCAAGAGAGCACACATTGTCATCGTCTCAACATCAAGAGAGCACACATTGTCATCGTCTCAACATCAAGAAAGCACACATAGTCATCGTCTCAACATCAAGAGAGTACACATTATTATCGTCTCAACATCAAGAGAACACACATTGTCATCGTCTCAACATCAAGAGAACACACATTGTCATCGTCTCAACATCAAGAGAGCACACATTGTCATCGTCTAAAAAAATCAAGAGAGCACACATTGTCATCGTCTCAACATCAAGAGGTCACACATTGTCATTGTCTCAACATCAAGAGAGCACACATTGTCATCGTCTCAACATCAAGAGAGCTGACATTGTCATCGTCTCAATATCAATAAAGCACACATTGTCATCGTCTCAACATCAAGAGAGCACACATTGTCATCGTCTCAACATCAAGAGAGCACCCATTGTCATCGTCTCAACATCAAGACAGCACACATTGTCATCGTCTCAACATCAAGAGAGCACCTATTAAAAAAATGGAAACGAGAACACCCAGAGTATAACGAGAGGGACGGGTACCCCCAACTATCAAGGTGGGAACAAGTCATCATACTTCGCATACGCACTGGCCACAATAGAATGAGAAACCATATTTTCACCAAATTCAAAATAGATACAACCAGCCAATGCCACTGTACACTGGACAACATGACAACAAAACATGTTCTACAGGTTTGCCCCCAGTACACAGACCTGAGAAGGACAATGTGGTCCACACCCACGTCCCTGGAAGAGAAACTATACAGGGTAACTGGATCACTTAAACAGACAGCTGCCTTCATTATATATGTATATATATATATATATATATATATATATATATATATATATATATGTATATATATATATATATATATATATACATACATATAGACATTGCCGGTGTCGTTATGGTTTGTGGTAATCTATACAATACCCCCCCCCACCTATTTTTATAACTTTTTCATCTGTGGTTTGACCCTACCATTAGCTGGGCAACTACACCGGCTATCCTGCGCGGAGTAATCCTCGTTCATTTTCTTTCTGGCCGCAGCGGAATACGCAGGGCAGACATTTTTATTTTTATTTCTTATTCTAGTTCAAAATTATTTTGTTTTATACACTTCATTATTAGTTTGCTATGTAGGGCTAATTTTATTTTCTTACATATCTTCGTGCTGTTTGTTGTTCTTGCTAAAGGCCTAAAGAGCCAAAACGTTGTTCAAATTTGTGCCGTCCATTAATTACGTAAAGCTTTAACAATTCATTTTTTTTCTTTCTATTTTTGAATTTCACTCATGGTATTTTAATTTCCTCTGTAGGATGAAGTTTGTAATCCATTTTTGTAATTGTTTAATTCTTCCAATATGTCTTCATTGATTTTTTCAATTATCCAAGGTATCCTAAAGTTTTTATGTAGCATTTTGAAAAGGAATATTTGATTAAATCTCAGTACTACCATTCCAGCTATCTAAACTATGGCTTTATCGGATTATAAACCTCTCACCACTATATCTTCCTTTCAATACTCCTCTTAATTCTGACCATCCCAGACCCATTTCCCGCTTGCCGATCACACCTCTCAGGAATCTCATGACGATCTTTCATGCGTATTTCCTAGTCACGGACTAATCACTGTTGTGCTTTTTAACTCCTGTTAACTGTTCCTTGCCTCATAGTCATTACCTAATTAAAGTCCTATCACTAGACTGTGACGTCATGGGAGACTGGTTTGTTCAGAGACACACGCCCCTTAGGAAGAAATATGTTGGGATAACATCACGTGGCCTTGGTGTCCGAGAACGAATTAAACACCCGCGTGAATGTGAACATCAAGAGATAACAGTGACACGTCACAATGTGAACATCAAGAGAGAACAGTGACACGTCAAAATGTGAACATCAAGAAAGCACCCATCGTCAAAATGTGAATATCTAGAGAGCACCTATCGTCACAATGTGAACATCAAAGAAGCACCCATCGTCAAAATGTGAACATCAAGAGATAACAGTGACACGTCACAATGTGAACATCAAGAGAGAACAGTGACACATCAAAATGTGAACATCAAGAAAGCACCCATCGTCAAAATGTGAACATTTAGAGAGCACCCATAGTCAAAATGTGAATATCAAAAGAGCACCCATCGTCAAAATGTGAATATCAAGTGAGCACCCATCGTCAAAATGTGAACATCAAGAGCTGAACTGTCCTTCGTCATACGATATCATCATTCATCGTAAGCAATCGGAATATCGAAACACAATCCAGATGAAAAACACAGTCACAGTGTGCACAAAGCACATAACTCAGTAGCTCCGGTAGCAAGCCGGGCTTGGAATATGAGGAAACTGCAACAACCAAAAAAAAAAAACACTAAACACTTTCCAAACAGTCTCAACGGGTCCTGCCGCCTATCCGCCATATTGTCCGCAAGTCAATAATTTTCATATGAAGGAACTTCCGGAGAAAATGCGCCAACGATCGCCGCATGCGGGTGCAGTTGTTAATGTTTCTTGTTGTTTTGATAGTCTTCGGTGTGCTTTCTAGATTTATTCCAGTAAACTGGAGTAGAGAAGCGGCAACATATGTTTTTGTACAGTGATAACATTTGAAATTGTAGTTCTATGTAGGTGATATCACTAGCATGGAGTTCGTCCCGGCTAATGTCATAACCCATAAAGCACAGTGCCTGCTGATGTCACCTTTTTTTTTGCGAGAACAAGCGCGCTTGCTTAACCGTTTCGGTTGATTTGTTTATTTCCAATGTATTTTTTTTCGAGAAAACTGGAATAGAAAGAAATTATGTAGTCTCTTTCCGATGAAAGTCGTTTGAAATCGTCGCCTGTGCAACCGATAAGGGTATGCACTGAGATGGACTTGTCAACAGAATTTGCTAATGCATTTGGGAGACTTTATGACGTGAAGTTGAACACGACTACAATGAAACTGATCACACGAAGAGAATAGAATAGAATAGAATAGAATAGAATAGAATAGAATAGAATAGAATAGAATAGAATAGAATAGAATAGAATAGAATAGAATAGAATAGAAAAGAATAGAATGGAATGGAATATAATTTTAAGAATGAGCGCAATATAATAAACCCAACAAGTGTTCATCATCATCATGTGCCATACCGTTGGCGTAGGCGATCATGTCCCTCCACAATCTTCTATCTACAGTGCATCGTATCAGTTCTGTTGTTGACTGTTTTCCATGCCATGACACCAAGCTATCCAGTATTTCCTCTCTTTGTCGTCCGCGATCTCTTTTTCCTTTTATTTTGCCAGTTGTAACCAAGTATTCCAACTTTCCTCTTCTCATGCTGTGCCCGAAAAATGTTGATTGTTTCTTTCTGATGATTTTTAGTAATTCCCTCTTTGTGTTGGCCTCTTTAAGAATTTCCTCATTGGTCTTTTTAGTTGTCCAGGGATCTTTCAATATTCTTCTGAGAAATCCCATCTCTGTGGCCTCTAATCGTCTTTTCATTTGTTTGTCTACTGTCCATGATTCATTTCCATAGGTCAGAATTAGTTATATATATATATATATATATATATATATATATATATATATATATATATATATATATATATATATATATATATAGCACCGATGAACTCTCTTTCTCACTTCTATTGACATAGATTTGTTGCATAAGATTCTTTTGCATTTTCTGAAATGCCATTTTGGCCTGAGCTATTCTGCTTTTTATTTCCGTGGGGCATCTTCCATCCGATGTTATTATTGTGCCCAAGTATTTGACGCTTTGCACTTGTTTCAGATTTGCCCTATTTATTTTTATGCTGCATGATGGTGATGCCTGTTTCTTTGATATGACCATTACTTCTGTATTCTTACTATTCAGACTGTTTCTTCAAAAAGTATTCACCAACCACAAATGCTGGAAAATGGTAGGATTAGAACTAAAATGAAAATAAGAATAAAAAGTAGGATTAGAATTAAAATGAAAAAAAGAATAAAAAGTAGGATTAGAATTAAAATGAAACTAAGAATAAAAGGTAGGACAAGAACTAAAATGAAAATAAGAATAAAAGGTAGGATTAGAACTAAAATGAAACTAAGAATAAAAGGTAGGATTAGAACTAAAATGAAACTAAGAATAAAAGGTAGGATTAGAACTAAAATGAAACTAAGAATAAAAGGTAGGATTAGAACTAAAATTAAACTAAGAATAAAAGGTAGGATTAGAACTAAAATTAAACTAAGAATAAAAGGTAGGATTAGAACTAAAATTAAACTAAGAATAAAAGGTACGATGAGAACTAAAATTAAACAAAGAATAAAAGGTAGGATTATAACTAAAATCAAACTAAGAATAAAAGAAGGCAGCCGTATGAGATGATTATTGCAATTTTTTTGTTTTAACCAAGACAAAGAACCAAATATTAAGTGGTCCTCCTCTTCCTAAAAGTATGGAAACCACGGTACAGAAAATGAAAATTTCATGGAATATTTATTCTTTCTTTTCCTTCCACCCTATATTTCTAGTTTTTGTTATACACGTTATATATCAGGTTGTAAACATGAATAGAGTTTGTTTTTATTACCATCTAAATGAATTTAGCCAATGAAATATATTTTCTTATTGCGTAACATTTTGTGTAGGCAATCGTTTATGCGAAGGTAATTTAATTCTGTCTTGACATTCACGCTACAAAAGATGTTTCGAAAATTGTTTTGTGTTTGGAGTATTCGGAATTGAATTAGGTAAATCCCCTGTGTTTGTTTATTTTGGGACGCTTTAATCTGTGATAGTTGCTCGTCTCTATGATCTGGCTATATTGATTGATTCCGCTATTTGTTGCTTTATTTTCTAATTTTCTTTTTGCGATAACACAAGATATGCGTTGGTCGCCACAGCTGGGGGTAGGCAACGCAAAACTGATCGAGATCTCACTTCGCTCTCCAGGGGGTTGGCTAGAAACGGTTTTTATAGAAACAATCCGGTTAACGAAATGAGGATTACCGTAATCCTCTCAAAATTTGGGTCTGCTGAAATAGAAGACCCAGTTTTACCGTCTCTAAACATACAGGTAATAATTAAAACAATGCACAGCAGTTAGTTGATGATATTTTAGTATTCTTTGTAAATTTTCTCAGTTCCGATACAGGACTTCGTTATATTTCTGCTTTAGTACGTTACAATGATCAAAGGAGATGTTACAACTTATATGTTTACAATATGTGTGGTTAAATTATGGTTATTTTACACCAAGAAAGGTTAAATTTGTCAAATGTTAAAATTTTTCTTCTCATAAACATTACTGGACTAAAATATCAACAGCATAAATAACTATTCTAGAATATTCATGTCTCTTCAATGTCCCAACTTTGAAACACTCCATTACAATATCAACATCAAGAATGAAGGGAACGTAGTACCCCAAGGATATTTTCGATTATACACGAAGCAACATCTTTATGACTATAACTATATAGTAAAGTAAGTAAAGTAGTCCCGTCACGCCAAGTGACGTATAGGGAAATATGCTGTTAGTGACCCTATATTTTACAGATCTTCGGCACATGATTTTTGGGGTAATGTGGTCGGTATTACGCCCGTGCTGCTTTACTTTCCCAGAAAAAATTCCGGTACCCATTTAAAACTGTGTGAACCCTGAAGCCGTCGGTTGGGATCGAACCCCTTGTCCTTTGTAGTCCAGTTCACTAAGCACTGAGCTATCGCAGCTCCCACTATAACTATATACTACTTTCATATTAAAGAAAAGAATTGTGGGGAGCGCTTTGATTTAACTTCATAGCAAAAAATACGCGTGACTGTTTAAATTGTAGCATTTGCATGTTACATATTATTCATCTTATGTGTAGAAAAATACCTTGCTCGTTCTGTGGACGGATCTGTCTGTACAGGATTGGCAAATTCAGCCACGAGAAAAGATGTTCAGTAAAACAGTATGAGAGACTAATGCTTTACCAAAATACTGACTTATCATGATTGCTTGCTACCAACCGTCTGTCAAGACGTCTAAGGCCATATGTATATTTATGTAGAAAATAACTCAAAACAACAGAAATGGAATCTATTGGTCACTGACCAAGCAACTTGATGATTTAGACTTTGCTGATGATACAGCTCTCCTATCACACTGCCATCAACAGATGCCAGATAAAATGAACAAACTTGATGAAAGGTCACAACAGGACCGTCATGAACTACTGAAAATAAATATAGATAAGACCAAAATTATGAGAATTAATGCAGTTGGCAAAAACCAAATAAAAATAAGAGAAATACATCTACTAGATGTACAATCTTACACATATCTGGACAGTAATATAGACAAAGAGGGAGGAACAGAAAATAATACCAAAACAGGGATATCAAAAGCAATAGGAGCTTTTGTTGCACTGGGAAACATATGGAAGTCCAAAGAAATTAAGTTAAATACTAAATTAAAAATTTTCAACTCCAATGTTAAGTCAGTCTCATTATATGGCTGTGAAACATGGAGAGCAACTGAAATGACAATTACGAAGATACAGACTTTCATTAATTGATGTTAAGCAGAATAAAAGGATGGAAATGGTAGGACACATTCACTAACATAGAATTATGGAATTGTACCAGTCAAATACCAGTGGATAAAGAGTTACAGCGAAGACGATGGCGCTGGATAGGACACATTGCGGAAGCCATCTGAGAGTATTACACAACAGGCCCTTTTTTGGAATCCCCAGGGAAAAAGACAAAGAGGAAGACCAAAGAATTCTCGGAGAAGACAGATAGAATCAGAGATGAAGATGATGGGGAAGATATGGTATGATCTTAAAAGAATGGGAATGGCTATTTCTATAGAACGGCTTGGAAAGTGTTTGTTGAAGACCTGTGTTCCACAGGGCGCTGAAAGGTAGAAGAAGATGAAGATATGTAGAAAATTGAGGGACGAAGAGATAGAGGAAGAAAAGAGGGAAGATACATGACAGCTTAAGAGAATGGCTTGGCTGAAGATCAACAACAGAAACGATAAATAATTGTCGTGATCGAGAGTTGTGTAGAGACATGATCACCCACGCCAGCATGCATGGTACTTGATGATTTATTGAATGCTTTAAGTATAGTCTATGCATATCTTTTATCGCATGAGAAGCACCGATCACAACTGTTTATCAGTGATTTTTTAGTTCACCTGTTCATTGAAGAAATATAACGCGTATGTGATTCTTCTGGCACCTTCTTACTCTCTCTTCCAATTGCTTTCTCTCGTCTTTTTCAATCTCTTTTCTAATTGTTTTCTTCCATATTACCTCATCCCTCTTTATCACTGTGTTATCTTTCTAGATCATAATATCTCAATGGACAACGTGGTCCACACCTACCTCCCTGGAAGAGAAACTATATCGGGCAATCGAATCACTTAAACTGACAGCTGACTTTATAAAAGAGTCTGGAATCCTACTCTGATTGAGACTTGATCGCAGATATATATATATATATATCCAATGAACAAGTTCATTTTTCTCCAAAAAACAACAGATAAATTGGTTCGGCCACATAACAAGACAAAAAGAACTAACAATGACTCAAAGAGCCTTAAATAAACATTACGAAAACGCCAGATTAAGAGGAAGACCGAGAAAGAGATGGATAAAGGGAATACTAGAGTCACTAGGAGGAATAACATCAGAAGAGGCCAACAGAAGAGCAAAGAATCGCAGATTGTTTCTCCCCTCGACGCCAACGGCAGCAGAGGAAGGATAGAAGAAGAGGAAGAAGAATGAACAAGTTGATACGTTGATACAAGAAGGAATCGAGGCACATAATGATCTTTTGTGTTGTGAAGAAGCGCATAATGAAATGTATTGACCACGAACTTCGATCGTCTAGCCTAGCAAAGAACAACATGCAAGGAACTGTAAAAGAGGAGAAAAGGAGAAGTAAGCAGAGAAAGAGATACGAAGACGTAATGAAAGAATGGAGAGTTCTCAAATTTCTCAAAAAAGTCTCAAAAAATTGCTGAAGAGAAAGAAAATTTTGACGAAGTTTGTCAGCGTTGTCCCAGTGACCTTTAGGGTTATAGGATAAAGAATGTCCATACCCTTCTTCCTCATATTTCTCTTGAGATCTCCCATCTATCTCTCTGTATATATATTTCATTTATATCTGTCAAATCCTCCCCCCCCCTCTCTCTCTCTCTCTCTCTTTCTGGGACGTTCATTCAAGCCTTTACATCTGACAGTAGAAGATCAACTTCCATGCCAAGTACAACTCTCCAAACGCTCTCAACATCCTCTTCTATATTGCGATCAAGTATTCATTTTCTATGAACACTAGAACATATCTGGTGACGCTAAATCGTCACTGTATGAATTCCCCTTTATTATCACTATTTTAGACAAACAAGATAAGCTGTTCATTGAGTATCCTTAATACGTTGAAAGATATCACTTGAGACATCCTACAGACATAAAACTCTGTCATGTGTTTTGATAGCCGTTCACAGCTGAGGGTAGGATGAGAAATAGTGGAAACTAAGAACTGTCAACACCGGGTGTTTATAAACACTTCTAAAACAACAATTTGGAAACAAACAAAAAATTATCAGCACCTGTCATTCATGTTATCTTTCCAAAGCTTCTTTGCTGCGGGTTTGCCTGTTTTGTTGTAAGTATTTTTATTTTTCGAGAAATTGCTTGAACGGCAAAACCGTGTTTTCTCACTACTCGGTTCGACCCTAGAAAAAATTGATTATATCTTTAAGAATAAAGTTAAGAAGAATGAAACTCGCGCCCCCCCCCCCCCCCCACCATTAAAAGGGTGTTAGCGACAACATTTTTTTGAATCATCGTGATATTTGTGTATGACGTGGTCAACATTATATCAGTGCCGTCTATCTTTCCCGGAAAAAAATCCCGAAGCATATTGAAACTAAAGCCGCAATAGATAGCTCAGTAGTTAGTGGAACTAGACTGCAAAGGACAGGACTGAGTTCTGATCGACTGCTTCCGGGATCACGCAGCCTTAAGTTGGTACTGGTATTTTTTTCTGCGAAAGTAAAACGGCACGGGCGTAATATCGACCACATTACCCCAAAATTCAATTGCCGAAGGTCTGTAAAAATTAAGTTCACTAACCCCATTTCCCCTATACGTCACTTGGCGTGACAAGGCTCTGTACTTTTTTTATATTGAAAACATTGAATGAAAAAAAAAAAAACGTATATCAGAACAAGATAAAGACATTTTTTTTCCATATAAAGAAACATTATCTTCTTGTTAGCCATCTTGTGGGAGGAAATTTAGTTAACAAATAAAGGTAAACAAAACGTAAAGAAATGGACGTGAGAACTTATGATAGTGTGTATCATCAGGTCAAACGTCAAATTGAGTTCTTTGGTAGCTAACCTTTGACGCTGAGGCGGCACAAGATAGTGATGATTGCACATATTAAAAGAAGCTCTTTGGTTACTCTATTGTATATAGCATATTGATAACAACAAAGAAAAAAATCATCACCGCAATGCACAATAAAGACAAGTGGAACAATGTTAAAACAGGTAAATTAATTTAAATTCAACATTTTTTGGGCACATCACGAGGAGAGTTGGGATACTTGGTTACAACTGGCAAAATACAAGGAGAAAGAGATCGCAGACGATAAAGAGAGAAAATACAAGATAGCTTGGTATCATGTCAAGGAAAACAGTCAACAACAGAACTGATACGATGCATTGTAGAAAGAAGATTGTGGAAGGACATGATCGCCTACGCCAACAGGTTTGGCACGTGATGATGATGATGAATTTAAATATCTGGGAACAATGTTAACATCAGATGGTAGATGTACAACAGAAGTCAGATGCAGGATGACTCACGCAACAGAAGCTTTCCAAAAAATAAGGACGATGCTGTGCAATCCATATTTGACAATAGAAACAAGGAAAAGACTTCTTAAATGTTGTGTAGAGCCAGTCTTAACATATGCATGTGAATCATGGACAATAGGACAACAGACAAGAAAATAACTGGAGGATGTAGAAATGTGGTTTTACAGAAGAATGTTGAGACTACCATGGATAACTAAGAAGCGTAATGAAAACGTTCTGAAAGACGTCAAAGGAAAAAGACAGCTAATTTTTTATCCCTAATTTCCAAAATTAGGAAAAAACAATCATAATTTTTTGGCCATGCAATGAGAAGAGAACAGCTGGAATATATAATATCAACTGGAAAAATCGAGGGACGAAGAGATAGAGGGAAGGAAAGAGAAAAGATACCAGACTGTTTAAGAGAATGGCTTGGCAGAAGATCAACAACAGAAATGATAAATAACTGTGGAGATCAAATGTTGTGGAAAGACATGATCACCTACGCCAGCAGGCGCGGTACTTGATGATGATGATGATTTTACATAGCCAAATAAATAACACTTATCTTCTGTCATTAAGAGGACGAAACGAGACACATAAACACAACTTATAGCTCTCCAAAATTCACAGAAGCCGATAAGTAATCTGATCTCATCTCATTATGTCTATTTCCGGCGACGAAAACAATAAAACTGCCTAAAATTTCATAGAAATATACAACGAATTCCAGGAAAAGCGCACTTGTGACTAGCAACGAGAATGATCCCTATAGACTAGAAATGACACCCCAGCAATAATGCTATTCCCACTAATTGTTAACTCTTCTTGTCAACATTATTATGTTGCTTACAAAGTAACACAGTTGATAATATTTTTTTTTCCCTCACAACCCTTTCTTTTTTTAGCGATCCATCACTTCTCGTGGTCTTTCTTCCCTCATGTTCATTATGAGTTAATTCAAGGACCCCTCCAGGCCTTGCTCGGAGTAAGGAATACATAGTAAAAAAAAAGTAAAGTACCCCCGTCACGCCAAGTGGCGTATAGGGAATATGGTGTTAGTGACCATACATTTTGCAGACTTTCGTCGGCACATGATGATTTTTGGGGTAATGTGGTCGGTATTACGCCCGTGCCACTTTACTTTCCCATTAAAGGCTGGGTGAACCGGAGGCCGTCGGTTGTGATCGAACTCTACTTCTATTCATTTGTAGTCCTTTTCACTAACCACTGAGCTATCGCGGCTCCCAGGGGATACATGGTGTTAGTGACAATGTTTTTATGAAGACAGGACATTATTTTAGGATCCACGTCAAGCTGACTTTATTTGCCAGAAGAAATTCTCTGATACTCATTTTACAGAGTTGCATGAACTCCAGAGCCTTGTCGGTCCTTATCGGACCTTGTCGATCCTTGTTGGACTTTGTCGGTCCTTGTCAAACCTTGTCGATCCTTGTCGGACCTTGTCGGTCCTTGTCTGTCTTTGTCGGTCCTTGCCGTTGCTTCTCGGTCTTTGTCGGTCCTTGTTGGACCTTGTCGGTCCTTGCCGAATGTTATCGGACCTTGTCGAACCTTGTCGGTCGTTGTCGAACCTTGTTGGTCGTTGTCGGACTTTGTCAGTTCTTGTCGTTCCTTATCGATCCTTGTCGTTCCTGGTCGATCCTTGTCGTTCCTTGTCGGACCGTGTCGGTTATTGTCGGTCCTTTTCGGACCTAGTCGATCCTTGTCGATCCTTGTCGTTCCTTGTCGGACCTTGTCGGTCCTTGTCGTTCCTTGTCGAACCTTGTCGGTACTTGTCTGACCTTGTCTGTCCTTGTCCTTCCTTGTTGGACCGTGTCGGTCCTTGTCGTTCCTTGTCGAACCTTGTCGGCCCTTGTCGTTTTTGTCGGTCCTTGTCGGTCCTTGTCGGTCCGCCACTTCTGGTATTTGAACATTATCAGGATGTCCTAACTATTTCTCTTTCACTGTCTTTCTCTCTTTCTTTCTCTATTTCTCTCCTTCTCTTTCTCTCTCCCTTTCTTTCTCTCTCGCTCTCTCTCTCTCTCTCTCTCATCATTGTGTTCTACGTCTAAGTAGAACTAAAACTATAAATTGTTAAATGTTACATTCACTCAATATTCTTGTATGGTGCAGAAACATGGACATTGAAAAAGAAATCAGAGCAGTAATTCGAAGCCTTTGAAACGTGGTCAGTAGAAAATGGAGAGAATTGGGTGGAAGCAAAAGAAGACAAACAAGGCAAGTTCTGAATCAGCTGAAAATTAAAAAGAAAATATTTCCAGTTGTTACAATATATTCCAGCTATTCCCTTCTCACTACATGGCCAAAAAAAAAATCATTACGTTGTCTTCCTAATATTGAATATTAGCTATCTTGTTTTGCTTTGGCCTATTCCGATCGTTTTTGATTGTTCTTCTTTTTGATTGTTCTTCCCTTGTATTATAAACATTCTTCTGTAAAACCACATTTCTACAGCCTCCAGTGATTTTTTTGTCTGTTGTCCTATTATCCATGATTCACATTTTTAAACAAATAGAAAACTCATAGGACCATTACTATGACAATTCCATGACACAATAACTAATATTGCTAGAGAGGACAATAATGAAGAGAAAATAAACAGAAGAGACAACATTACTTCAGTCTGTCATTGTCTTATCGAAACAATTTACTCTATCGAAGGTAACATCATGTAAAGTATAGTGAACATAATGTTAGTGTCCATTTATATGTGATCCTATGGGAACATATGTGGATGTGGTATGACACAACAACTGCTCTTCAAAGAGACAGGAAGAAACTATTTATGGGGGCAAATATTTTGGACAAATTTATCAGCTTAATAAGCTACGGCAAGACACCGACGGTTGAGATAAAACCAAGGCTCGGCAAATGTGCTCGGCAGGCAGAACAGTCAAAGAAGACAGTGGTGCATACGTTATGATCACGAGTAGCATGACGATGGAGGTGAGGCAGTGACCAGGTCATTCATCTGGTTAGAGTCACAAGACTACACCCACGCCTGTATACTGAGTGATTCGATGAGCATGATTTTAAATAAAAAAGTGGAGACGGGCTTTATACGCATGAAATGGGTAGAATCAATGCAGAAATAAGAAAAATACGAAGCATCACCTTTGTCTTGTTGCAAGAGCTACTGAGATTAGTGTTCTGTGCACACCGTGTGTATTTCATTGGATGGTGTTTCTATAATTCAGACTGCTTACGATGAATGGTGATATCGTAATGGCGAAGGACAGTTCAGTTGCGTTCACTGTTGGTGCTTGCTACTATGCCTTATGTTTTTTTGACGTGTGCTGTGTTTCCTACGATGGGGACTGCAGCTGCCTTTCTTTCTTTGGATATTCGATGAAATGTTAATTCTGATGATTCCACTGGCACGTTTGGTTGACCAATTGTTGATTTTCATTCGTTTGCATTGATACCGGGGCCTTCGAATAACATTTGTCTACGTCCCTGAACATGCGGGAGTACGGGGAAATGAAAGGTCGGACAGGATGGTTAGCTGTGCTCTCGTTGAAGACGGTCAACCAATGGATCGAGTGGACGTCATCAATGCCCTCCGAGATGTGGAAAGGGCACAGGACTTCGACAACCATGAGTCCACGTCACTCCTTCGGATGAAAGAGAGGGGAGTTAAGATGGCACAGCCAGAAACTAGAAAATTAGTGAGCGTATAAGAATACTTATCAACCAACACAGAACTGGAGTCGTCAGTCGCTGGACACTGCAGGACTTGCTGAGGAGGGGATCTGAGCACCTATGGACATGTTCAGAGTGCAATGATGATGACCCGCAAATAACTCAATACAGACTACAGAGCTGTGAGACCTATTCAGAAGGTCCATTATTCAATAAATAAATAAAACCTATGTGTTGAACTTCCTTCTCTGTGCTCAGTTTAAGAAAAAGAAAGAAACTCGTTATACAGGTGGCGTGTAGGGAATACTGTGTTTGTGTTCTTGTTTTCCTTTTTTGCCATCCGCACAATGTTGGATGTTATGGTCAGCGTAACGTCAGTGCCGTCTTTCTTTTTTGCGAAATATAATCTGGTACTCATTTAAAGTTGAGTAAGTATGTACTTCGCACTTGTCGATCCCTGTTCGCATAGCCATACAGGTTAGTCAGTTTCTAGGCTCCACCCACTCACAGGGCGTGTAGTAATATCTTGATCAGCTTTGGTTCACTGATCATCACGCAGGTAATTAACTATCGGTAAATAACTCACCGTTTAAGGTGCTGTTGTTTGTCTTCGCCACATCTTGTTTATCCGCTAGACTGTTATCGTGGTATCATGCTCTAATTCTTATAACTTTCAACATCTCACTATTTTGATGTAGACAAGAACGAGGAGACCTGCTTGACATCTGCAATGTTCTGGTTATCGGAGCTGCTTCTAAACTGGAACATAAGCGCACGCTTTAGAATTCACATTTTGAGACTGCCCAATTAACAGTGATGCTTGCTTGCTTGCGTTCGCCCGATGACTAAAGAAGTACACCTCTTCGTCATCCGCCCTTAAATGGACGTGAAGTGGGCGTGCCTGTGTTGTGTTCTGGTTTGCAGTATAACTGTGATATTTGATTCTTTCATCCCAACACATCCGACTTCGGCACATTAACAGTGATGAAAGAGGTGAGACAAGGAGGCGGAACAATGAGGCCAAACCAATGGGAGAGTTCACCAGATCTGGAACATACTGGAAGACTTTTTATCCTGATCTGTTTATCCAGCTGAGCACAGATGACGATACTGATGACGAAGAGGAAAAAAGAAAGAGGAAAAAAAGAAGCGGAATCGGATTAAGAAATGAAAACATTAAAAACCCACACAGAAAATAATATTTATGAAATTAATAAGCAGAAATGTCCTCACAAGGATTACAATAAATGTGGATTAGATTCGACAAAAGAATATTAAGCCTGGATTAGAAATGAAATACATTAAAACTGTCATTATTTCACGGAGTCTACTTGATAACAAATGTTAAGAACGGTTTGGACAAAACAAAATAAGAACAAAAAGAAAGTGAATGCGCTATCAAAAGATATAACATGGAATCGGAGAACATGATGATATTCTGACTATTGCGAAGAAGCACACAATTAAAGGGGAATAGGAAAATAATTTCAATTTCTGCTTCCTTCCTTCCCCCTTCGTCCGCTTATTTCCCGTTTGGTTTCCTCCTGTACCTGTCGTTCTGCGGACTTGGGAGGATTTTTTTTTTCTCCCTATAATATAAATGTTTCATTTTCACTCATTTTTTTTTAGATTTCCTATTCCTCCCCTCTCTCTTCTTCATCTCTCTCTCTCTGCCTCTCTCTCTTCCTGCAGGAGCTACTGGGTTAAGTGCTCTGTGCGAACCGTGAGCTATGCGTTTCATCTGTTTTGATCGTGTTTGGATATTCCGATTGTTTACGATGAATGATGATATCGTATGATGGAGAACAGATGGCTGTGTTCATTTTCTGTGCGGTTCCGCCTTATGTCTTTTGGTGTGTGCTGGGACTGCTATGATGAGAACTACAGCTACCTTTCTTTGTTTGGGAGATGAAATAGTAATTCGGATGATTCCACTGGCACGGTCGGTTGAGAAATTATGGATTTTAATTCGTTTGCAGTGATACCGAGGCCTTCCATAACCATAACCATATCTCTCTCTCTCTCTCTCTCTCTCTCTCTCTCTCTATATATATATATATATATATATATATATATATATATGTATGTATGTATATATATATATATATATATATATATATATATATATATATATATATATATACTGTGTCTGCTGTACATATAGTATAGTATATTTCTTTTGCGTACTGTCTTCTCATTTTTTTTTCATTTTATTTATTTTATTTCTTGTTTTGATATATTAGTTTCAGTTACTCCAGAACATGTTATCTATATCTTCATTTCCTTGTCGCTTTGTGCTCTCCTTGTTTTCTGAAGAAGGACTCATGTAGGCCGAAACGTCAACGGTCTGTATTGTGTATTTCGTAAGGCTACCACCATACTTTGTAGGCGTATATACTACACCCAACCACTTGCTCGGGAGCCGCGATAGCTCAGTGGTTAGTGAACTGGACTACACAGGACAAGAGGTCAGGGTTCGATCCCAACCGACGGTTTCCGGTTTCACCTAGCCTTTAATGGGTACCAGCTTTGTGCTCTCCTTGTTTTCTGAAGAAGGACTCATGTAGGCCGAAACGTCAACGGTCTGTATTGTGTATTTCGTAAGGCTACCACCATACTTTGTAGGCGTATATACTACACCCAACCACTTGCTCGGGAGCCGCGATAGCTCAGTGGTTAGTGAACTGGACTACACAGGACAAGAGGTCAGGGTTCGATCCCAACCGACGGTTTCCGGTTTCACCTAGCCTTTAATGGGTACCGGATTTTTTCTGGGAAAGTAAAGCAGCACGGGCGTAATACCGACCACATTGCCCAAAAATCATACGTCAAAGGTCTGTAAAAATTATGGTCACTAACACCATATTCCCTATACGCCACTTGGCGTGAAGGGGCACTTTACTTTTTAATATACTACACCCAACCACTTGCTTACAAAATGAAATGGTTTGCTCACGTGTCAGTTTCATCGTCTGGCCCATCATAGAATATTCAGCAAGGAACTGTGAAAGGAGAAGAGGGAGAGGTAGACAGAGAACAAGATGGAGAGATAACATCAAAGGAATGACTAGTGCCCCGAAGATTGATTGAAGTTATAGATACATAGTTGATGAAGTCGGCCAGAAGTGCCCCAACGATTCCAGGGTCATGGGAAAAAGAAGAGAAAGTGACGGTAGTTAGATAGCTTGAAGACAGGGCAAGTCCGTTGGAATGGTGGCTTAGTCTGTTTTTAAGTCGAAATAAACAGCGTTATTATATAAATAATGTGTACAAATGGTAGGTACCTTGGTACTGCCTGCTTGTCTGCCTGTCCATCATATTTGATCTCTTAGTCTCTCTACTTATCTATCTCTGTCAGTCCGTCTGTCCGCTCCACAACCGCCTAATCTGATTTATCCTGTCTGTCTATTCTCTTTCTCTGTCCGTCTAATCTGATCACTCCTGTTAGGTCTATTTGTCCGATCGCCTGATCTGATCAGTCTTGTCTGTCTACCAATCTGCTAAATCTGATCCACCTTGTCTGTCTGGTTTATTGGATCTATGCCATCTTGTCTATTTAACTGTTTAGTTGTTTAGATTTGCCTTGTTTGTCTGCCAGATCTTATATGTCTTTTCAATTTGTCTGGTTTGGTTGTCCCTTCTTTGGCCTCATCTGTTCTTTGCGTCTATCCGCCAAATATGCCTCTTCTGACTTCCGTTGTAAAGATGGTGGATCTAGGTCACGTTCTCTCAATCGCTGCAGAACGTACATTCGGAATCTGATTAATTTCGATTCTCCGTTGCACTTTTCTGCGTTAATGTAAAAATGATGATCTACTTATTACATCTGCGCCGCTAAAGCGAAGTCGTACGGTCCAATTTTGACAAATCAAGTGTTGTGAATGCGATCTTCCAACATCTAGACTTGATCTGCGCTTTACGTCAATGGTGCTGTTCATGACCGTTGTTGGAATTCCTTGACGCATGTTAATTCCATGTTACCCATTAATGTAAATTACTTCGTCAGCCGCAGTTTTATCTCTTTAGGAAATTTGCACCGTGTTTTGTTCGCCGTAGGCTGCTTTCACTACAGTAATCGGGAATCTAAAGGGAGCGAGAATGTGTGTTCGACATTTTTGTGTGCTACGTCATCGTAATGGCTCATCGTACATCCCTATAACGGCCGTACGATAATCTTACGGTCTGTTGTTTGACGTGCGACGGGGATAATTTGACGACTAACTGCGTGTCTATATGTTCGGAGTTGGCGTCAACAACGATGGCCTAACATCATCAAGCGCTATACATTTTTGTTTAAAAAATACGACGATTATCATTTTCAAGATGACGTGAACTTCCGGTATATTGTGGATAGGCGGCGGGAACAATTGAAGGCTATGCATGAAAAGTGTTCCCTGTTGCAGTTTCCTCATATTCCAAGTCCGACTTGTTGCAGGAGCTACCGAGTTAAGTGCTCTGTACACACCGTGAGCTGTGTGTCTCATCCGTTTGGCTCATGTTTCGATATTCCAATAGTTTACGATGAATGATGATATCGTATGACAGGGAACAGTTGGCTGTGTTCACTTTCTGTGCGGTTTCGCCTTATGTCTTTTGGCGTGTGCTGAGACTGCTAGGATGGGGACTACAGCTACCTTTCTTTGTTTGGGAGATGAGATATTAATTTGGATAATTACGCTGGCACGGGCGGTTGAGCAATTATGGATTTTAATTCGTTTGCAGTGATACCGGGGCCTTCCATAACCAAATGCCTCTTCTATTTTTACCTCCATGAGTCTACGCTGAGAGATCGGAAGCCCATAAACCCTTCTGCCTGTTCATATCAAACTGTTCTTCTGCTACTCCTTCCACTTATCAGCCTGTTGTCCGTAAATCCGTCTGTCCTTGTATGTGTACGTATATGAAGAATGTCTGCATTTATATTGTGAAGTAAAGTGCAGTAAAGTAAATCCAAGTAAAGTAAAGTAAAGTAAAGTAAAGAAAAGTAAAGAAAAGTAAAGTAAAGTAAAGTAAAGTAAAGTAAAGTAAAGTAAAGTAGATAAAGTAAAGTAAAGTAAAGGTAACCTATCACGCCGATCGCCGATGTGGCGTATGGTGTATAAGTGCCAATATTTTAAAGAGACTTTCGCTACATTATTTCTGGGGTAATATGGTCAGCATTACACCCGTGGCCCTGTACTTTTCCAGAAAAGAAAAATCCGGTATCCATTTAAGGTTGGGTGAACCTTGAAGCCGTCGATCAGGATCGAACCCGACGTCTTGCCCTTGATAGTCCAGTTCACTAAACACTGACCAACCGCAGCCCCCTGTCTTTGCATAAAAAAAAAGTAAAGTATCCCCGTCACGCCAAGTGGCGTATAGGGAATATGGTGTTAGTGACCATAAATTTTACAGACCCTCGGCTCATGATTTTTGGGGTAATGTGGTCGGTATTACGCCCATGCCACTTTACTTTCCCAGACAAAAATTCTGGGACCCATTAAAGGCTGGGTGAACCCGGAAGCCGTCGATTGGGATCGAACCCTACCTCTTGTCCTTTGTAGTCCAGTTCACTAACCACTGAGCTATCGCGGTTCCCACTGTCTTTACATAATTACCTCTATTTATGTGACACTATCTTCAACCTTGTTTATTATATCTTTAATATCCTTGACTATTTAAACTGCAAATAGTTCATAGACATAACATAGAGAGTGCATACACAAGATATAACGGTTAGTGTTTACACTGTGGGGAAACGGGAATAATAAAAAAAAATATCCTATGAATAAAAGATGGAACAAATATAATACTTTAAAAAATGTAAACATTAATAAATCAATTGGACTTCTAAAACGTGTCATGAACCAGTCAGCACATAAGTTCATAAATATTTACTTTCGATGTCTCCATTCGTCGTGAGCACAGGAATCAGACAAAAATCTGGCGACAGAAATATCGCCACTGAAGTCGGATACCCTGGACCTGCCTTATCTCAATGTAGATTATTTTTAGGAGCATTAAAATGGTGCAGCGAAGAAAGGAAAGCAAAGGAGTGGAAAGAAAGGATAAAATAAAGGAAGAGAAAAAGAGAGAAAGAAACAAAGAACGAGATAAAGTAAGAAAGAAAGAAAGAAAGAAACAAAAAAAGAAAGAAACAAACAAACAAACAAACAAAGAATAAGATTAGACAATATATGGGGAAATAAATCGATTTATCGTAGTGGGTCACTACATGTGGAACACATCGTTTGCTAAGATAAAAAGCCGAATAAATGTAGTTGAATGGTGAGACTGATATTGATGCATTTGTTGTTACTTATTTTTTACGTCTTTTCTTTTCTTCCATGATTGCTGTTCCTCTATCTCTCCAATTTTAATACCATTCATTACCAGCGCGCGCCATTTTTGTCTGTCTGCGGCACATATTTTTTTTAATCGTGTCATTGACACCTGTTTATCACTGATATTATAGTTATCATCTTCGTTATCTTATTTCAGAAATATAACACGTTTAATGTGTTTTTTTGCAGTTTAATCAACATAATTAACACTAAGTTAGAGCTTGCAGTGTAATAATCTTGCTATTATTGTTAACTTAGAGAAGAGGAGGCGAGCAAGGTAAAGGTCAAGGTAAAGTACGAGACTTAAATCTGCGTCTCAGCACGCGAGTTTTCACCCATATGTACTCGGCCCGCCTACCCAGACGTGTTCGAAGACTTCTGGATAGTATCACTTCAAGCGCCGAAACTCACGATGCGAGGCGGCATCCCTCACCTTCCCAGAGGTGGTACAACCTTAGTACCCATTTCTGCAAGCGGCTGGGTCGACCGCGGGGGTATTTTATTTTTTCAAACCACGAGTACAATTCGGGAGCCGCGATAGCTCAGTGGTTAGTGAACTGGACTACAACGGACGAGGGGTATGGTTCGATCCCAACCGACGGCTTCCGGGTTCACCCAGCATTAAATGGATACCGGAATTTTTTCTGGGAAAGTAAAGCAGCACGGGCGTAATACTGACCACATTACCCCAAAAATCATGTGCTGAAAGTCTGTAAAATATAGGGTCACTAACACCATATTTCCCTATACGTCACTTGGCGTGACGGGGGTACTTTACTTTACTTTACTACGAGTACAATTCACACTGTTTCTAGTGGGAATCGAACAAGGGTTGTCCGAACCTCAGTAGCTCACTCAGTCGGGTGGTTTTCCTAACTAGGCTACTGAAGCTCCTCTTACCCCCCTTCCAAAGGGGAAGGTAGTCCAGAGGTGCTTCGTTGATCTCTGGACAGAAAGGCTTCGGGTTCAAAACCCACCAGACGGTTTGATTTTGGATTCTTAAAAAATAGGAATAATTAATCCATGATTCCTTCATTACGCTACCCTCCCCTGATCTTGTGGATTGTGAAATCCGATGTCTAGCCCTCCCGGTTAACCATATTAAACAGCGGTACCATGTGCTCCAGCGCATGTTAAAAACCCCTTGGCAGTTAAAATTGAAAGGAGTTATCTGAAAATGTGATGGCTATCCCAGCAAACCTGTCAGTGAAAACCTACCCATACCGTGAATTCTATGCCGCGTTACGGAGTTGCCACTATTGTCCAACAAGGAAATAACTCTAGAGGCAAAACGGGCACTCTACATGACAATCTTCATCCCAAAGTTGTGCTACCATTGCCAGTCCTGGACCCTAGATGCAAGAACAATAAGAAAAATAACCTCTAATGAGATGAAATGTGTCAGACGAATGACAGGAAACAGTCTGAGAGAAAAGATTAGAAATTAAGAACTGAGAAAAGAGCTACGAATAGCCCCCGCCATAGAATATACAAAAAAACAACAGATAAAATTGTTTGGCCACGTGATAAGGCAGAAAGATCAAAACACAACAAAACGAGCCCTCAATAAACGTTGTAAGAACACCAGACCTAAGGGTCGACCACGAAAAAGATGGACTGACGGAATATTAGAAGCACTAGGAAATATAACAGCAGCAGAGGCGAACAGATGAGCAAAAGACCGCAAATTATATCTCCCCTCGACGCTGAAAGGCAAATGAGGAAGGAAAGAAGAAGAATTTACGGAGTTTGTTCAAGTGGGTCAGAGTTCTCACATTTTCTCGAGAATCTCTAAGCACCTATGGATTCTTCCGGTGTGCAGTTGTTATGGTGATAACATCAACAACAACATTGTTAGTTTACGATACTGCGCGCCTCACAGCACCAGAGCTGGAAGTTGTCACCAACACACAGCTGATAGCTTGCGCCATAATCGGTGAACCAGAACCATCCAGACCCTGCTCCACCTCTCCGCGGTGCCTCTAGTAACAGAGTAACCTGCCTAGTCTGCCCAAGCGAATAGGGATCGAAGAGGGAAGACACCCCGGTACTCAAAAATGTCGTGCTGAAGTCGGATGTGTTGGGCCGAAAGGTGCAAATATCACAGTTATACTGCAAACCACAACACAACGCAGTCACACCCAGTTAACGTCCTTTTAAGGGTGGATGATGAAGAGGAATTATATAGTTCATTAGAATACTTAAGAATACTTTAGTCATCGGGCGAACGCAAGCAAGTTCAAAATAGTCAAATATGTCAGGTTTGAAATGGGTAATCAACAAGATTAATCGCCGAAAACAATCACAAACACACAAATTAATTAAGTAGAGCATTTAAGCATTCGTGTGTGCGGCAAGACGTAAGCTCTCACATAAAATAGTTGTAAACATCCACTTAAACTAACAATAACTACTCACATGAAGTAACAACAACGGGTCTTATAAAATAGCCATAACCACTTACATAAAATAACCCTAAACACTCACATAAAACAACAATAACCACTGACATGAAATAACAAAACACTCACATAAAATAACGATAACCATTCACGTAAAATCATCATTTTCAACAAAGAAAAAACAGCGAAATGTAGTAGACCTATGACATTTTACCATCACGAAGTGAATCAATGTTTATAGTATCAGAATTGAAACACGACTTTGATATAAACAAATATGCTGTCATACTAGGAAAAATATAAACCCTTTTGTAAACCCCAGGAAAATAAATGTCCACCTTGTAATGCGCACCATTATATGTAATTACATTTCCATTTGATCCTTTCGATTGCATGTAAAAACATAACAATAACATGACGATTGTCACATTTCGAGTATTTGATTCATTTCAACAATTAATTATATTTCCTGCTTCTGCCTGTCGGTTTTGCATTTAGCCTCCTAAACCATTTTGCTTAATCAGTCAACAATTTATCATATATTTTTGTTAGAAGTCAGTACTGAAAGGACATGTAATCAATCATTCGTTGTCTGTACAGCTGCTTATTTTAATTAGTAATGGCATTTTAGTTATAGCCAGTTCTTAAATGTTATGTAGATCCAGTCTTAACATGTGGATGTGAATCATGGACAATAGGACAACAGACAAGAAATTCACTGGAGTCTGTAGAAATGTGGTTTTACAGAAGAATGTTGAGAATACCACGGACAGCTAAGAAGAGTAATGAACACGTTCTGGAAGAGATCAAAGCAAAAAGAGGGCAAATTTTCAATATTAGGGTGAAACAATCATCATTTTTTGGCCATTTAATGAGAAGAGAACAACCGGAATATATTGTAACAACTTGAAAAATTGATGGACGAAAAGATAGAGGGAAGCAAAGAGAAAAAGTTCCAGACAGCTTAAGAGAATGGCTTGGCAGAAGGTACAACAACAGAAATTATTAATAACTGTCGAGATCGAAAGTTGTGGAGCGACATGATCACCTACGCCAGCAGGCCTGGTACTTGATGATGATGAGTTACAGCCACAGACTTTTTTTTACAGTCATGAATGAAGATGCCCTTAGTATACTATATCCTTGAGAAAAGCACACATATAACATGTATAAAATTGTTTAAACTATACAGGGACACGAGCAGAGCCCCATAGAACATGAAGCAGCTAAACTAGCAGAGATACGAGACAAGCTATGATGTTTCCGCAAATAAAATATCAGAAAATGAAAAATGTCCTCTGCAACAAATTTATGACAATGGAAGTGAGAAAGAGAGTTAATCGGTGCTATATAGAGCCATTTCTGACCTATGGAAGCGAATCATGGACAGTAAGCAAACAAATGAAAAGATGATTAGAGGTAAGAGGGATGGGACTTCCCAGAAGAATGTTGAAAGTTCCATGGATATCTAAAAAGATCAAGGAAATTCTCAAAGAGCCCAACACAAGAATAGAACGTCTAAGAAACATCAAAAAGAAACAATAAATATTTTTCGACTACATCATGAAAAAAAAAAAAAAGTTGAAATACGTTACAATTGGCAAAAAAAAAAAAAAAAAAAAACAAGGAACGAGAGTCAAAAAGAAAAAAAAATATTGGATAGCTTGGTGTCATGGCAAAGGAAACGGTCAACAACAGAACTGATACGATGCACGGTAGATAGAAGATTGTGGAAGGACATGGTCGCCAACGCCAACACGTATGACACAAAGAGTTTAAACTAGAAGGTTCTATAAACAAAATCATCAGACCAAGTACCGGGCTTGCTGGCGTATGTGATCATGTCTCTCCATAACTTTCGATCTTGACAGTTATTTAACATTTCTGTTGTTGACCTTCTGCCAAGCCATTCTCTTAAGCTATCTGGTATTTTTTCTCTTTGCTTCCCGATTTCTCTTCGCCCCTCAATTTTCCCAGTTGTTAGAATATATTCAAGCTGTTCTCTTCTTATTACATGGCCAAAAAATGATGATTGTTTCTTCCTAATATTGGAAATTAGCTCTCTTTTTGCTTTGGCCTCTTTCAAAACGTTTTCATTACTCTTCTAAGCTGTCCATGGTATTCTCAACATTCTTCTGTAAAACCACATTTCTACAGACTCCAATGATTTTCTTGTCTGTTGTCCTATTGTCCATGATTCACATCCATATGTTAAGACTAGCTCTACATAACATTCAAGAACTTCATAACATAAACAAAAAAACAATTTAGAAACGTCAGATTGTTGATAAATTATAAACTATTCATATGAGTGAAACAAACGGCGGAGAACATACTATTAATAGATATAAACAAATGAAGAAGATAATAACAAAACTCACATTAAAGTCATAAATAACAAAATTAAAATTAAAACCATAAATAACAAAATTAAAATTAAAATCTTAAATTAAAAAATTAAAATTAAAATCATAAATAATAAAACTGGAATGTACCTGCTGGATCTGGCGTTCTATTAATAGATCCATAAATAAACCAGGGAAATCGGGACCGTATCAGTGATTGAACTAATTGAAGAACCGAGCTAAACTGTGAATATGTTGATAGCAGTCATCGACTGATAACTAACTGACCGCTAGTGTTAAGATCGACGAACCATAGCTATTCAAGACAGCGCGTTTCTATGTTGTGTCCGGAAAATAAGCAGTTCAACCTTGGAAACGAGTAAAGAGAAGTTTACAAGGTTTTCACTGGCGCCACATACTAGATTACACTAGACTAAATTACATTAAACTAAACTAGATAAACTAAACTAGATAAACTAAACTAGATTAAACTACACTAATTTCAACCAAACTAGATTAAACTAAACTAAATTACATTAAACTAAACTAGATAAACTAAACTAGATTAAACTACACTATTTTCAACCAAACTAGATTAAACTAAACTAGATTGAACTAAACTAAATTAAACTGAACTAAATTAGATTAAACTAAACTAAATTAAACTAAACTAAAATAAACTTAACTTAACTAAACCAGATTAAACTTGACTGAATTAAAGCAAATTAAACTAAATTAAGCTAAAGCAAATTAAACTAAACTAGAGCGATTTCTACATGGGATGATAAGTTCATTCGTTCAAAAATACAATCACGAATTTAGAAGTATTTAGACAAAGAACAAATATCGCAGTTCATTGTAAGCTGTTAAAAACACCACAAACATACCACAAAAATTGAGACAAATGACAAAAAATTCAAAAGGAACTCATGTTGATAATTTTCACAATTAAAGACAATGCCTTGTTCAACTGTAGCCTATAAATGTATTTGTTTCCTTTATTACAGATTTGAGTTTGTCAAAGTGCAGCAGCAATCATCTTGGAGTGGTTTCATAGATGACGCCGATCAACTTACAGCAATTTCAACCAATCAAAATTGATAATTACTGGCCATTTACATTTAATTCAATTCAGAACTAATGTATCGATCGCTGGAGCTGGCTTTTATTATTTCAAATGATGATTTTCACGGTCAAACAGCAGCACAGTATAACACAGAACATTCAGTAATAATGTTGGCTGTTTTACTGTAAAATTTGCACAAATTTGACCTTTTCACAGACCCCGTACGTAAAACTATCCATTATTGAAGAAGCAATAGAACGTTAAGTGTTAACTATTTTTTTATTTTGATTTTATTAGCAATTTGTCTGTTATAATTGCAATCAATTGATGCCCACAACAGGCGAGGAAAATTTACGGACACAAGTTGGAGGTGCTCATGACAGGAGATGTCGATTGCAACTCTACCTTCATGGGGAAAAAACGTATAGGGTACTGTCCCCTTAGACACGTCAGATCAGCATGTTGGTTTTTAATAGGCCAAGGACATAATCTTCATTAACTCATAGCTGCTGAGCCAGACAGGGGGTTAGTCCACTTCAGTTATCCAGTAGCTGCTGAATCAAGCACGGTCATAATCCTCTATTTATCCAGTAACTGTCGAGGTAGACACAGACCTGTTCCTTCAATTATCCTGTAATTGTGGAACCATAGACGGGCTTAATCTTCCAGTTATTCAGTTACACTCGAGCGAGACTCAGACATAATCCTCCAGTTATCCAGTTGCTGCCGAGCTAAAGACGGGCTTAATCTTCCAGTTGTTCAGTAAATACCGAACTAACTACAGACCTGACTATCTAGTTTCCCAGTCATTGTCAAGCCAGACGCAGATTTAATCCTCCAATTATCCAGTAACTGTCGAGCCAGACACAGACTTAATCTTCCAATTATCCAGTAACTGTCAAGCCAGACACAGACTTAATTCTTTAATTATCCAGTAACTGTCAAGTCAGACACGAACTTAAATCTACGATCATCTACAACCCAATCTTCCAATCCTATAGTTGCTGCCGAACCTAGCACAAGCCTAATCCTTCAATTATCCGGAAATTACGAACCAAATGCTGGTTTCATTCCCCAATCATCTGACACCTGCCGAATTAAATATAGGACTAGTCCATCAATCATCCGTAGCTACTGAACCAATCATAGGCTTAATCTAGTAATCATTCAACAGTTGCCGAACCAAATACGAACTTATTCCTGCAATCGTTTAACAGTTACTGAGTCAAATACGGACTTGATCCTGCAATCTTTTAACAGTTGCCGAGTCAAATACGGACTTAATCCTGCAATCATTTAACAGCTGCCGAGTCAAATACGGACTTAATCCTGCAATCGTTTAACAGTTGTCGAGTCAAGCACGGACTTAATCCTGCAATCATTTAGCAGTTGCCGAGTCAAATACGGACTTGATCCTGCAATCATTTAACAGTTGCCGAGTCAAATACGGACTTAATCCTGCAATCGTTTAACAGTTGCCGAGTCAAATACGGACTTAATCCTGCAATCATTTAACAGTTACAGAGCCAAATACGGACTTAATCCTGCAATCATTTAACAGTTGCCGAGTCAAATACGGACTTAATCCTGCAATCATTTAGCAGTTGCCGAGTCAAATACGGACTTAATCCTGCAATCATTTAGCAGTTGCCGAGTCAAATACGGACTTGATCCTGCAATCATTTAACAGTTGCCGAGTCAAATACGGACTTAATCCTGCAATCGTTTAACAGCTGCCAAGCAACACTGACTTAATCCTGAATTCATTCAACAGCTGCCAACCAACGCTGACTTAATCCTGCTATTATTCAACAGCAGTCGAGCCAAACACGGGCTTAATCCTTCAGCAGAACGATTTGGTGTCTGAAGATGCCCTATGCTGGACCGCTCGAATGCCCCTTCATCCGCCCAGTGCGTACCCCGCCAGTCCTGTCATGACACGGCTCTGGTCTCACTCGGCCACACTCGACGGACAACTCAAAAGGGCACGGATCGGAGCTGGACCCACGTCTTCAAAACATAAATCATCACCTCTTTCATCGACACTGTCGTTATCTTCATCTCAATCAGTATCAACTTTGTTCAAACATTCAGCAAAATTCAAATTGGACTTTCCACAAACAGATGTTACCACTAAGGTAAATAATGTCTTCATATTTTCATTATGTCAAGTTAGTTTTGTTATCACACTGACAATTTATGTTTTGTAATCACTTAGATATCACGAATCCTAAAGATCTACAACAATTACTTTAAGAAATAAGCATGACGAGCATAAAATATAGATTAGATATGAATATCAAAAAGGCTAAAACTATGATCACAAACACAGATGAAACTCAAAACCCACAAGGGGATATCAAAGTTGAAAGAATAGACCTGGAGACAGTTCAGAGCTACAACTACCTTGGACATAACATAACCAGTGATGGAAAATGTAAAAACTGAAATAAACAAAAGATTAAGAATGGCAAAAAGTAATTTTAATACAATAAAAAATATACTAATATCATGAAAACAAAACCGAGACTAAAACTAAGAATAGCAAAATGTTATATCTTCTTAACATTTCTGTATGGTGCAGAAACATTGACATTAGACTTGAAAAGAGAACAGAAAATTGAAGCCTTTGAAATGTGGATTTATAGAAGAATAGGTAGAATTGGATGGAAAATGAAAGAAAAAAAACCAATAAGTCTTAAAACAACTAAAAATGAAAAGACAACTACTAAATACAATTCAGACAAGACAATTGAGATCTTTGGGGCATGTTAAAAAAGACAAAAGCCAATTAAAAATTAATTTTAGTTAAAAGACACACAAGCCTACTAAAAGTAATCATGGAAGGGAAAATACAAGGTAAAAGAGGCAGAGGCAGACCAAAACTAACATGGACGAGTAACATCAAAGATGGACAAATCAGCCTATGATAATCTTTACTATCAAAGCAAGAGACAGAGCGGAATTTCGCTCCATAGTAGCCAACCTTCGATGCAGAGGCGGCACTCAATGAAGATGAATCACTGGGACAAGCTCTGTTTTGTTATCACACAGGCAAGCATTTTGTTATTGCTGTGAGATATTTATTGTATTGTCATCAGCAGATATTTTAACTTTTAATTTCGAAATATCTTTTTTCCAGAAATTTATTTGTCAAATTCCAAATAATTAATATTTTCTATTATATAGCCCCCACCATAGATTGTATAAAGAAACAACATATAAAATGGATTACCGCGTACAAGGCAAAGGGACAAAAAACACAATACAACGAGCCCTCAATAAACATTGCGAGAACACCAGACCCAAGGGTCGGCAACGAAAAAGATGCATCGACGAAATATTAGAAGCACTAGGAAACATAACAGCATAGGCGAACAGAAGAACAAAAGACCGCAAATTATATCTCCCTCGACGATGAAAATCAAATGAGGAATGAAAGAAGAAGAAATAATAATTTTTTTTTCTCTAAATTTATTTTTTAACTTTAAAGTAATTTTGTTTCCCTCAAAATATACTAACTTTGAAATAATATTATTTTTAAGTTTATTTTTTTAAAACTTTCATTTAGTTTCAATTCAAACAAAGTGTGTTTACTTTTCCACATTTGCCTCGTTTCTTGTTTATTTTCAGACGAGCATGATATTTTATCAGTACTGATAACATAATTTTATTTTGCTATCACCTTGTGTTTGCTCTGATTCTTTGTTGATGCAAATTAATTTGTTTATTTTATTCTCACTTAATAAATTATATCATCATCAATAAGATGGTAGATGTACAACAGAGGTGAGATTGTATATGTACAACAGAGGTGAGATTGTAGGTGTACAACAGAGGTGAGATTGTAGATGTACAACAGAGGTGAGATTGTAGGTGTACAACAGAGGTGAGATTGTAGATGTACAACAGAGGTGAGATTGTAGGTGTACAACAGAGGTGAGATTGTAGGTGTACAACAGAGGTGAGATTGTAGATGTATAACAGAGGTGAGAGTATAGATGTATAACAGAGGTGAGATTGTAGATGTACAACAGAGGTGAGATTGTAGATGTACAGCAGAGGTGAGATTGTAGGTGTACAACAGAGGTGAGATTGTAGATGTATAACAGAGGTGAGAGTATAGATGTATAACAGAGGTGAGATTGTAGATGTATAACAGAGGTGAGAGTATAGATGTACAACAGAGGTGAGATTGTAGATGTACAACAGAGGTGAGAGTATAGATGTACAACGGAGGTGAGATTGTAGATGTACAACAGAGGTGAGATTGTATATGTATAACAGAGGTGAGAGTATAGATGTACAACAGAGGTGAGATTGTAGATGTACAACAGAGGTGAGATTGTAGATGTACAAGAGAGGTGAGATTATAGATGTACAACAGAGGTGAGATAGTATATGTACAACAGAGGTGATATTGTAGATGTACAAGAAGGGTGAAATGGTAGATGTACAACAGAGGTGAGATGGTAGATGTACAACATAGATGAGGTAGTAGATGTACTACAGAGGTGAGATAGTAGATGTACAAGAGAGGTGAGATGGTAGACTTACAACAGAGGTGAGATGGTAGATGTACAACAGAGGTGAGATGGTAGATGTACAACAGAGGTGTGATACAGAATAGCTCAGCCAAAAGCAGCTTTCCAAAAAATGAGGACGATGCTGTGCAATCCATTTTTGGCACAAGAAACAAGAAAAAGAGTTCTTAAATATTATGTAGAGCTGGTCTTAACAGTTGGATGTGAATCATGGACAATTGGACAACAGACAAGAAAATCACTGGATGCTGTAGAAATGTGATTTTACAGAAGAATGTTGAGAATACCTTGGACAGCTAAGAAGAGTAATGAAGATGTTCTGAAAAATGGCCAAAGCAAAAAGAAAGCTAATTTCCAATATTAGAATGGAATAAACATCATTTGTTGGCCATGTGGTTGAATCGATTGAGTCACCTCGCCGCTGACACTTGGGGTGGTTGACGAAGAGAGAAATCGGAAATAACAATCAACTCGTGAATACGATATTTTAACTCACCACCTCCCTGTCTCGAGGTCGGCGTCTTGCCCCGAGACCAAGCAGTGCCCATACAATTAATTAAGGCGCAGCACACTCAAATAAATATAATTGAAATTTAGTTGAGATATAACGTTATAATAGAGTACAATTTGTAATATAGTATTGTTAATATAGTATAACTACTGATGTTTGGCTTTCTATATAAGCAAGCGTTTAAACGTTCTCAAAAAAATAATGAGATAGCCTCCTGCAATGTTGTTAATAAAAGCTAGAGTTACAACCCTATTTGTTTGGCGTGCTGTTTTGTATCTCGCACGCGGTCCTATAGTCATGTTCGATAGTGAACCGGATTTTATTACTAAATTAAGAACATCCGTATTGACCTTTGTCAGTACGATAAAGGGATAGCACCTATCTCTTGAAAAGTGGTATTTATGTAATAGTCTATTACTATTACTTCTAATGGGGCTAATCGATTAGGGAATATATAGGAAGTAGTGTTGTGGTTTTTTTATTTTTATTTTCGTACACTCTTCTTTTCTTTCTACCATTCAGCTCCCTGTGGAGCATATGTCTTCATCAAATACTTTCCAAGTCGTTCTGTTTCTTGACATTCTTTTAAGATCGGTCCATGTCTTCCCCATCATCTTCATCTCTGCTTCTATCTGTCTTCTCCAAGAATTCTTTGGTCTTCCTATTTGTTTTTTCCCCTGAGGATTCCCAAAAAGTGCATGTTGTGTAATACTCTCAGTTGTGTGTCCTACCCAGCGTCACCGTCTTCGCTGTATCTCTTTATCCACTGGTATTTGACTGGTACATTTCCATAATTCTATGTTAGTGATTTTCTCCTGCTATTTCCATCCTTTTATTCTTCGTAAGCCCTTGAAATCATGCCCTTGAAATGGTGCCCTTCAAATCATGCCCTTGAAATGGTCCCTTGAATTGGTGCCCTTGAATTGGTTGGTTCTCGGCCAGTTCTGTGTTCAGCCTGAACCCTTTGTTGTTAAATCTTGTAAGCTCTTCACACTCGAGGTCTCAGAGCTTCTCTTTAATCTCTCCGTAGTTTACAGCTGTTTACATTGATCAGAGAGGCAAAGGCAGGAGGAATCGGCTCCCTCAGTAAGATCGAAATGCTTGCACAGAACAGAGACAGAAATGGCGAGATTGGACAAAAGACCATCGCAAGGATTGAGACTGCTGCAAAGAAAATGTCGAAACAGGGAAAGAGTGTCTGAGTCTATGCCTTATTGGCCGACTGCGGCTCGAAAGATCGATAGTAATAGTTTACAGTGGGCGTGGCTCCTCTTCGGAAGTAGCCAACAAAACAAATTATTATACCTCCATCGGTGTGTAAAGGTCAAAGTAAAGTACTTGAATCGGTGTCTTAGCAACACTATATTCCTTATACGCCACTTGGCGTGACGGGGGCACTTTACTTTTTACTTTACTCTGACAGCACGACTTGTGGTAGGTCACTTTACCGTCTGTGCAGCTGATTCGTAGAATCAACGTTCAGCATAAAGGGTAACTTTAACCACTATCTCATGATATATTCATTTGATATAGAGTTGGCCTGCGTGGAGACAAATAATAATAAATGAATATTATTATAGAGGGAAACTTCCGAGGCGATAATCAGCGAATCAATTCAGAGGAAGAGGTATGTTTACAGCACTCGGGAAAAAGGACAAAAAATCAACAGAAAAAAAATATGGACCAAAGCAGGATCGAACCCGTACTCAGTGGCACAACACCTTGCACAAAAAGCCAAACGCTAGGGAACACTGCCACTCAGCATTGGCCGTTTACGTCAAGCTGACCGAGGGATTTGCTTCTCGTGCTGCACACGTGAAGTTGGCCTCTCATGCTGGTGACGTGGCGTTAGTATTGGACTCTCATGCTGGTTACGTGGCGTTGGTCTCTCATGCTGCTGACGTGGGCGTTGTCTTTTGTTTGGTGTTTGAATCGACAGCAGTGCGATGTTGAGTGCTGTACTATCAAAATCAATCTCTCCCTGGAGATGTTGATGTAATAAGTACGTTATGTCATTCGATGCCATGCTTTTCACGGTTGGTATAAAAAAGAGTCTATATTTTCTGTAAATTTAACATTTAGTAAATTTAAATGCCAGTCAGGCAAACTCCTTTCTAAAGGCCCTAGTAATCCTGACCCAGTCTCGGCCGTTTGCGCTTTTACATCGACAAAGCTTGCATAAGTAAATAGCTGAGTTTCACTCCTCAACCACCCATACAAGGGTGTGTGCCAGGATATTTCCCCAGTTGGAGCCAATCGAAGTAGCTGCACCTAATAGAACTCTCCCATACAGCACCGATCAGAGAAATCCGTGGAGCCAATAGCGATCCAGTTGCATGTGTTTTTGCCTACTCTCAATGTATGCATATATATATATATATATATATATATATATATATATATATATATATATATATATATATATACATATATATCAATGACTGAACAAACCCCACTCTCGAGATCTATTATTGCTTAGAGGGGGTGGGCGCTCAGCTACACGGACTCAGGTTTCTCACCACCGCCCTGGCTACCACCCTCCTAGCAAGACTCTTATACTATGCGGCGCCATTTCAGCCTCGGCCTTTTGTATCTACTGATGTTTATGTGGTTTGGATTGTCTTTTATCACTTGTTGCCTAAGTGATTACACCGAGTTGCACTTTATGCTTTACAGGTTATTTATTGACTTTGTTATAGAACATGTCAGTGTAGGTATTACACGTTTCTGTTTTTGTTTAATTAGTTAAAGAATATTTCCTTAATTAATTGTATGCACTTTATGTCATTATCAAGTACCGGGGCTGCTGGCGTAGGTGATAATGTCTCTCCACAACTTTCGATCTCGGCAGCTATTTATCATTTCTGTTGTTGACCTTCTGCCAAGCCATTCTCTTAAGCTGTCTGTTATTTTTTTCTTTTTGCTTCCCTCTATCTCTTCGTCCCTCAATTTTTCCAGTTGTTACAATATATTCCAGTTGTTATCTTCTCATTACATGGCCAAAAAAAATGATGATAGCTTCTTCCTAATATTGGAAATTAGTTCTCTTTTTGCTTTGGCCTCTTTCAGAACATCTTCATTACTCTTCTTTGCTGTCCATGGTATTCTCAACATTCTTCTGTAAAACCACATTTCTACAGACTCCAGTGATTTTCTTGTCTGTTGTCCTATTGTCCATGATTCGCATCCATATGTTAAGACTGGCTCTACGTAACATTTAAGAACTCTTTATGTAAGTTTATAATTTGAGAAAGAGAGAGAGAGAGAGAGAGAGAGAGAGAGAGAGAGAGAGAGAGAGAGAGATCGTCAGCAGAACAGTGGCAACGCGCTAACTTGACGACATAGTGAGCATGTGTTCAAAATCAGACTGACGCTCTCCAATCAATCTGGTTGAGTGGGTACTTGCATTACAAAGCTTTCACAAATTCAATGCAACAGGAAGCATTTGATCTGGGAGTCATTGCCCCCCTCCAGTGTAAAGAAGCTAATAGCCGAGACACTTGCTCTACGGAGCCTACTTCTGATGACCAGATTTCATCTTGATGCAGAACTCTGTTTCAAGAATATATAAATTAGGAATAGCTTTTGCCAATGTTAACAGTATCTGGAGGTATTTCCAGCACAACGCAAAAACCAAATTAATGATATAAGAAAGTGCTGGGCGTTCGGTTCGTGTATGTAAATATGAATGTTGAAGACCAAAACTGACCAGAAATTAAACGACGATTACAGGCCACAGAGATAGGATTTCTGATAAAACTTGGTTACTACTGGCAAAGTAAGAGGAAAAAGAGATCGCGGACGGCAAAGAGAGAAAATACTGGATAGCTTGGTATCATGGCATTGAAAACAGCCAACAACAGCACTGATACGATGCACTGTGGATAGAAGATTGTGGAGGGACATGATCACCTACGCCAACCGGTATGGCACATGATCATGATGAAGACCAAAAGAGCAGGAAAAATCAAGGCTATGATTGTCCTCAATTTACACTTGGTCCCTAAGGAAAATTAATTCTCAGAATATTTTGGCCAAATAAATTCAGGAACCAAGAACTGCTTTGGAGGAAATGCACACAAATAACACGATGTAACGCGATAGATAATTTATGGGCTTCGTTATAGTGGACTCCGGAAGGATGGTGAAAGAATCGAAGGTAAGCTCTAATACCGGCCTCGAGACAGAGAGGTTGTGGCTTCAAATCCCGGCTACACCGGTTGGGATTTTTATTTATGATTTCTCTCTGCGCCAAATACCCCTGGTCTCAGCAGCGAGGCCTGGCTTGAAACGTCAGTTACTCATCGACGGGAAAAAAAACCTGAGTACCTCCGAAGTCGGAGTTATCTGCCTGTGCGTTGAGGGACCCCGGTGCACACGGCTGCCTGGGAAAAATGAATTAATACGCAAAATTTAGTTCCTAGTCTCTAGGGACCTCGTCAGAGTTGAAAGCTGGCGAACGCAACAACAACAACAACAAAAAGTAGCAACAGAGATGAACAGTGTGCCCCAGACATGGAGCACCCTGTCAAGCATTACCGATGACAGAATTAAATAAAACCTTTTTTTGACCTACACGATTAGCAAGGTGTGCATGTCACTAACTTCTTTGTCTGTCTTTGACCAAGATAAAAAAGAAGAAGAAACCATCTTTATATCAATTTATAAACGAGAAGTACATAGATATTTAAAGATAATTATCATTATTTATGAGCATTTATTGTTCAAGAATGTATACTTTATCTGATTAAAGACTATGGTTTATTGTATATGGTTGTTCATTGTAGATGTAAGTGGACAATCGCAGCTGTTTGTTTTTATACCAAAATATGATTATAGATTAATCATAAAACGTTTGCAGCATTTGTTGATGAAAGTGTTCTAATTTATTGTATTCTGTTTAATTTTAAAATTAAAACATAATTTTTAGAGTTGATCCAGTTCGGAACACTGTACACAACATTAAATTGTTAGCCTGATTAATTTTTTCGTGAATTATATTTGGTTAGATTGAAACGTCTAAAAATTATATGCCTATACACTTTATCATTTGTCATGAACATCATTTGGCTTGATCATGTATTCGGTGTATTAAAGCAGCTAATACAAGCAGCATACATTCTCTGCAGAGCCAACGTCGTTTGTGATGGTTGTCCCACGTGACCCATATGGATGATGTCAGAACTCAAAAAGAAATTCTTTACTGTAAGCTGGCGACTAGTATCTCACCCATTGGACTACTAGTACTCCGATTCAAAGATACCCGCTTGCACGACATGATGCAACTCAATATCAACAATAACAATCTGGAAATGTGTGACAGGCAGAAATTCCAAGTATTAGTAAAAACGTGGCACGAAAATCGGAGACGAAAAGAGACAACAAACATGACAGGAAAAGAAAAGATGCAAAAGAAAAGACACAGCAAAATCACAAATGCCAGCCTCATCATTCAAGTATAATTATTTTAAGTGAGAACAGGAATTTCAACCATAATAAATCATGTATTCGATCTTCAGTGACCTACTATTCATCGATTCATCTCCCGAGATGGAAGGCCAATTATTATTATTTTTATTATTACTACCAAATTTAAAAGAGAAATATTTATCAAATGGATTAACCTTACAGTTTGTGATGTGAAATCTTTAAAATACTAACAGAATAACTAAAATATCAATGATAAAAAGCTGTGAGGAATGAAGATGAGCTTGCTAACAATCCCTCATTCGGAGAATGATGAAGTAGAAGAGGAGAAGGAGGAAGAAAAAGAATAATAGACAGAAGATGCTGAAGAAATAGCCCTGTCACTCCTTGAGTGGGATTGGTTGGTCTCAAGGCAAGATGCCGGCTTCGAGACAGACAGGTTGCAGGTTCAAATCCCAGCTGCATCATTTGGGATTTTTATTTATGATTTCTCTCTGCTGCAATCACTCCTGGTCTCAGCAGCAAGGCCCTGCTTGAAACGTCAATTACTCACCGACAGAAAAAAATATGAGAACTCTGAAGACGAAGCTATCTGTCTGTGCGGCGAGGGATCCATGTGCACACGGCTGTCAGGGAAAAACGAATTAACACGCAAAAATTCAGTTCATAGTCTCTAGGGACTTCGTCAGAGGTGAAAGCTGGCGGACGCCAAAATTGATTTAAAAGATGTGATTCCAACTTATGACACTGCACGCAAATATGGGGATAGCTTTATTAACATTGGGAGCCGCGATAGCTCAGTGGTTAGTGAACTGGACTACAAAGGACAAGGTGTAGGGTTCGATCCCAACCGATGGCTTCCGGGTTCACCCAGCCTTAAATGGGTACAGGATTTTTTCTGGGAAAGTAGAGCGGCACGGGCGTAATACCGACCACATTATCCCAAAAATCATGTGCTGAAGGTCAGTAAAAATTATGGTCATTAACACCATATTCCCTATACACCACTTGGCGTGACGGGGGCTCTTTACGTTTTTTTTTTTTTTTTTTTTTTTTTTTTTTTACTTTTTATTAACATTCGTTAGATCTCCTTCTTCTTATGCTTCTGCCGTTAAGTGGGCGTTGATGCGATGTGTCGCTAGTTCACGGCTGAGCTTCTTCTTCTTTCCTTCCTCATTTGTCTTTCAGCGTCGAGGGGAGATATAATTTGCGGTCTTTTGCTCTTCTGTTCGCCTCTGCTGCTGTTATGTTTCCTAGGGCTTCTAATATTCCATCGACCCATCTTTTTCGTGGTCGACCCTTGGGTCTGGTGTTCTCACAACGTTTGTTGAAAGCTCGTTGTGTCGTGTTTTGTTCTTTCTGCCTTGTGGCAAAACCATTTTATCTGTTGTTTCTTTATATATTCTATGGCGGGGGCTATTCCTAGCTTTTGTCTCAGTTCTTCATTTCTGATCTTGTCTCTCAGACTGTTTCCTGTCATTCGTCTAACACATTTCATCCCTGTAGATGTTATTTTTCTTATTGTTCTTGCATCTAGGGTCCAGGTCTGGCATTGGTAGCACAACGTTGGGATGAAAATTCGGCTGAGCGCCATGATATATTTCTGTTAGTCATGGTTTATAGAATAATACTTATGAAAATAATCGAGTCAAGATTTTATCAATTGGAGATTTTCTGCCGTGAATTATTCAAGTCTAATTATTTTTACACCACAAACACTGTGTTCAAATGTAGTATGAAACTTCTTTTCTAATCAACGGAAATGTATCGTAACAGAATTATTCATCTTCACTTCCCTATTTGTCTTACAGCGTCGAGGGGAGATATACTTTGTGGTGCGTTGTTCGTCTATTGTCGTCTGCTGCTGTTATGTTTCCTAGTCTCTCTAGTATTTCATTAAACCATATTTTTCGTCGTCGAAATGATGGTGATAATGAAGATTCATGTATAGTTCAATTTTCTGAAATAAAGAAATAAAGCAAAGTAAAAGTAAAGTAAAGTAAAGTAAAGTAAAGTAAAGTAAAGTAAAGTAAAGTAAAGTAAAGTAAAGTAAAGTAAAGTAAAGTAAAGTAAATTAAAGTAAAGTAAAGTAAAGTAAAGGATCCATCCACGCCTTGCAAAGTGTATGGGGAATATAATTAATGACCGTATTTTCCTATGACCACGGCATATTTTTGGTTAGGGTGGTCGGAATCATGCCAGGCCGCCTTTACTTTCAAGAAAAATCTCTGGTACTCATTATTAGAGGCTGGGTGAACCCTGGTGCCCTGTCGGTCCAAATAGGAAATGTGCAACTTCTGGAGACCGAACCTAGACCTTTCTGGTAAGTAAGCGAGCACACTAACCACTCAGCCACCGAGGCTCCAAAATGAATAAATTTAGCAAATGAAATAAAATATCAGTAAACAAACAGATGTGAATATTCTTTAAATTTTAAGGGTATGTTACATTTAACAAGATTTACTGTATTTATTTTTTGTAATATTATTTTTTAAAATAAATAAACTTAATTTGCACTGTTTTTATTTTCCAACAGGTAAGATATCTGCCGAGCCGGTGCCTGGTTCTACTGGTGGCACTGCTCGTCTTATTCTCCCAACCAGTCATGAGCAAACCTTGGTCAAATCTGCAGCCACATTACGTGGTTTTTCGGTCCAAAATCTGCCAGCCAGTCTCCCCGGCAGATCTTCAAAAACTGATGGGCCCACACTTCGACAAGACAAGAATGGGTTCGGATTTGACAAGCTCCAAACGAAGTTTTGGTTCAGCATTGGAAGAAACGAGTAACAATGGCTACCAAGCGGATGAGCCTCGTTTTGGCCTCGCTGTTGATGGTGCTGATTTTGTGCAAGGCACAACCGATTGGATCGCTGACAGCAGTGTTTTGTTTGATGAGAGGGAAGAAGATATCTACACGGAAAGTGGGATGATCGAAGAAATAGACGATAAAGAATTCGTGGAACGGCGAACACTAGTTCCTGGAAAGAAGATTCCAAAAAAAACGCGTACCAAACCGAACAAGAAAGGTTGCTAGAGGTACAAACTATAGAAAGAGTAAAAACGAGGCTGTTAATAACGGCAACGTTTACTCATCGGACGCCAAGAGACAGCCATTAATATCTGATTCATATTCTTATATGAAACGAAGACGGCGAAGATCATTCGATGATGTACAGACATCTTATCAATCAACTAACCCAGACAACTGGGATAACCCAAGTGTCGATGAAGACCTCGAGCGGAATGTAAATATGGACTACGACAATGATGATCTCGACGATGAAAATGACTCAAAAGATAAAAAATCCGCAGACAGTGTTCAAATTAAGCTTTTGTTAAAAGACAAAGACAAGAAAGCTAGAAAATATTTGAAGAAAAAGTTAAGACAGAAAATACGAAATCTTACCAAACCCCCACCGTGGGAGTGCAAGTTTGTTCAAAGTCTTAAACACATGAGGAAAGGTATATTTCCAGACATGTTGCTGGATGGCAGGTGTGAGACTGCGAAATGCTTCTACCGTTTGTATAACTGTGACGAGATTCATTACGTTGTTAAGTTACTTGAACGCGATCCTGACAAATGCAACCCTCTCCCTAGTGTGAGTAATATAACAATCTATGAAGAGCGCTGGAGTCTCATCCCATATAAAGTGACTGTTGGTTGCAACTGTGTCAGCCCATATTTAAAGACCAGTGTTTCTAAATCAAAGTCCAAAAACAGACAGAAGGGCCAATTTTAACCGATGGTAGAAAAATCACACAAAAACATAATTAAAATGGGTTATGTAGTCTATACACGAGAACACAGACATAATCGAATTTTGTAAATTTCTTCTTTACTTCTAGATTCCAAATCCCATTATTTCGTCCATTTATTTATCAATTTAGTTTCGTTTTCTAAACTTAATTCTAAGTTTACTTTTTCTCCAGCCAGATCTGTGGGCAACAAACATCAGAATGTGGTGCTTTCTCAGCGTCAATCTTAGACAGTTTTCACAACAGAGTACTTACATAAACCTAGTTTTTATAGCATAATCTCTGTATAAACCTAGTTTTTATAACAGAGGCTCTTAATCAACCTAGTTTTTATAGCAGAGGCTCTTAATCAACCTAGTTTTTATAACAGAGCCCCTACATCAACCTAGTTTTTATAACAGAGCCCCTACATCAACCTAGTTTTTATAACAGAGGCTCTTAATCAACCTAGTTTTTATAGCAGAGGCTCTTAATCAACCTAGTTTTATAACAGAGGCTCTTAATCAACCTAGTTTTTATGGCAGAGGCTCTTAATCAACCTAGTTTTTATAACAGAGGCTCTTAATCAACCTAGTTTTTATAGCAGAGGCTCTACATCAACCTAGTTTTTATAACAGAGCCCCTACATCAACCTAGTTTTTATAACAGAGGCTCTTAATCAACCTAGTTTTTATAACAGAGGCTCTTAATCAACCTAGTTTTTATAACAGAGCCCCTACATCAACCTAGTTTTTATAACAGAGGCTCTTAATCAACCTAGTTTTTATAGCAGAGGCTCTTAATCAACCTAGTTTTTATAACAGAGGCTCTTAATCAACCTAGTTTTTATAGCAGAGGCTCTACATCAACCTAGTTTTCACTACAGAATAAAAAAAATTGGCAATTGTCATATGTCTAATATAACCTATAAAAAGGTCCACAATTTCGATCTTGACTTTTCTATTAATTATTTAAAACGACACGAATTTTGTCGAACAATGCTTCCATCTATTCACCATGACTTCGTGAATAGAAGTTGCAGAACGAGATAGATCAAAGGAAATTAGCTTAAGAACTGTTGAGACGCATGCCTGGCATTGGTTAGATTTGAGCACTCTACGAGTAGCAGAGTTCAATGAATTTGTTATTTGTTTGTTTTTTTCGTTCATGAGTGAGGTAATAAAATAAAGCAAAAGTGAAGTAAAGAGCCCCCGTCACGTCAAGTGGTGTTTAGGAAATATGGTGTTAGTGACTATCACTTTTACGGTCGGCATTACGCCCGTGCTGCTTTACTTTCTCAGAAAAAAAATCCAGTACCCACTTAAGGCTGGCTGAACATGAAAGCCGTCGATCAGGATCGAATCGGACCTATTGTCCTTTGTCGTCCAGCTCACTAACCACTGAGCTATCGCGGCTCTCAAAATAAAATAAACCGGACATTAATTGCTTCATCAGTCATTGGCTGCAAAACCTATCATTATTGATCAACAAGGAAATCAAACTATAAACAAAGACACAATTTATGTTATCAGTATCAAACGAGGACGCTAGAATTTAGAACACTCGGTTCTTCTTTTTTTTTAAGAAGAAAATGGAAATACTCTTCTCTTAACTCTTAGGCCCAAGTTATTTATTCCGAGGCTTGTAATGACTTTCACGCTTTCCCGACTTGAACATTTAGACCTTGTCCATCCCAGAGGCACTCCAGTCAATTAGATAAATGCTACTGAAAGTAAATGAGTCAGACACATGATGAGAGCCAACTTGAGAGGCACATTTAGAAGTGAAGAAATAACAAGACAGAGATTAATCGAATTTATAAAGAAAGAAACAAATGAAATGATTTGGCCGCAGGACAAAGCAGAAACAACTACACACAGTGCACACAGCTAGCAATAAACGCTATAAACACAATAGGCCTAAGCCGGTCATCGCAGAAGGTAAAGAAAGAAATACTAGAAACATTAAAACATGTAAACAGAAGAGACCAAACAAAAATCATATATACTGCGAACTATCTATTCCATCCACAGTAAAAAAAAAAAAAAAAAGAAAAGAAGAGAAAAAATATGTTACAGACAACGGAATGAATCGTAACAAATGTTATGCTCCTTGACGAAAGAGTTGGACAATATAACACTTTCAGCTAATTAGCATACAATACCTGATCTACATGTCTCTGATTTACTATTTTCAATTGTAGCTGTCTAGCTTCGGCTTGCAGTTATAGACCATCATTTTGATGTTATAAGAATATTACTAAATGTATGAATAAATGTCAAATGTAAGCTTAGCTTCTGTACATGATATGGCGTTAGCCCCAATGTCTTGAATGATCACACGCAAAGAAAACACGAGATGTGAAAGAAAATGTGAAGACATATTTTTTTTCTTTCTGATTGTAAACATTTACAACTTGACCAATACGGCATACGTTTTAATTCTATTGCTTTTTTGTGCATTTACTTTTGATGATTTAGACAAACTTTCAAAGTGCGTTATGATTGTTATTTATACAGTTATGAATGTTGTTGGACATATATTGCTGATGTATTGAGGTTATAATATATATATATATATATATATATATATAATCTAACATTATTGCTATTGTTGTAACATTAGGGCGTCATCATATGTTATTAACGTTTCGAAAAAAAATATGGATTGGACTGTGTGTGGTTAAAGTTGTCAATAGCTGTACAATATCGGTTAAAATAACAATGAATATTGACGATATTGTTCTTAATTATATTTGTAATTAATATTGGTGATGCTGTACTTGACTAATATTACAATAAATGTTGATAGGGTTGTAGTTGTCTAATGTTGCAATAAATGTTGATAGCACTGTACTTGACTAATATTACAATAAATGTTGGTAGGGTTGTAGTTGTCTAATGTTACAATAAATGTTAATAGCACTGTACTTGACTAATATTACAATAAACGTTGGTAGGGTTGTAGTTGTCTAATGTTATAATAAATGTTAATAGCACTGTACTTGACTAATATTACAATAAATGTTGGTAGGGTTGTACTTGTCTAATGTTACAGTAAATGTTGATAGCACTGTACTTGACTAATATTACAATAAATGTTGGTAGAGTTGTAGTTGTCTAATGTTACAGTAAATGTTGATAGCACTGTGCTTGTCTACTAATACAATAAATATTGACAGGGTTGTACTTAGGAAAGAGAGATCACGGACAACAAAGAGAGAATACACTAGATAGCTTGGTGTCATGGCATGGAAAACAGCCAACAACAGAACTGATAGCACTGTAGATAGAAGATTGTGGACAGACATGATCGCCTACGCCGACCGGTATGACACATGATAATGATGACGATAAGGGTTGTACCTGTCTAATAATGCAATAAATATTGATGAGGCTTTTCTTGGCTAAAATAACAATAGATTTTGATGGGGTTGTTTTTGGCTAAAATAATGAATAATGAAGGAGCTGATTAGACTAAAATAACAATACATATTGAATGAGCTGTATTTTGCTAAAATAACAATACATATTGAAGAAGCTGTATTTGGCAAAAATAACAATAGATATTGAAGGAGCTGTATTGACTAATAAAACAATACATATTGAAGGAGATGTATTTGACTAATATTACAATACATATTGAAGGAGATGTATTTGACTAATATAACAATACATATTGAAGGAGCTGTATTGACTAATATAACAATACACATTGAAGGAGATGTATTTGACTAAAATAGCAATAGATATTGAAGGAACTGTATTGACTAATATAACAATACATATTGAAGGAGATGTATTTGACTAATATAACAATACATATTGATGGAACTGTTCTTCGTAACTTATAATAAACAATAATTCGATTTTAAAAATAACAGCTAGTCTAACAACTTATCAGATTATAAAATGTTTTAAACATCTCAAGATGTCATTTTCCGATGTAGGTGATCTAGCTGTCTTCCTCCCTATTATTACCATTCATACTTCTACAGCCAAAGTATTCAATTTTACACTTAAATCGATTTGAGTGTATCCATTTATCCATTAAAATTTATGACTGAAGCGTTAATTTATGATTCCATATGCACTAAATTCTAATTTTTAGATCTGCGTTTTAGAGTCAAAAGTGCATGCAAAGTAACAAGGCATAAGACAACCTAGTGATACCATACAGATTCTATATACGCTATCAACCTACCCATAGTTATAGTTTGTGAACAAGTTGAAAAGAAACACCACTAACTGGTTCCTAACGTCTCATTTAACTTGCACAAATGCATGTCATTGTCTAAAATAATATTTAGTTATTAAATTATAGATTTTGATAACATATATAAATATATATGTATATATATATATATATATATATATATATATATATATATATATATATATATATATATATATATACATGTATAATCTGTTTGCCCTGCGATTGCAACATACCACACATTAAAAAAAAAATTGCTGTACGTGTTTTTGGGTGCGGTTCCAGTTTGTAACATCACGTTAAAATGTTATTTTTCAGCTTTAATTAATATATGTATTAATATGTTTTACTTGATGAATTATGTTAAGAATAAACGTTTCTGAGACTGGCACCTATGGCACGCTCTGGTATGACATATTCTACATTAAACCATTCTTAACATCAACGTTTCAGCCATAATTTCTTCTAATCAATTTGAATTTACCATTATAAGATAATGATATATTTACCTTTAAATGAACAAGAGTACTATAATGTAAATCGCTAGTACTCATAATAAAATATGTTAAGAACGTTCATATCATCACAAAATATTACATTTCTCGTTAATTAAATGAAGTAAAGTAAAGTACCCCCGTCACGCCAAGTGGCATATCGGGAATATGGTGTTATTGACCATAATTTGTATTGACCTTCGGCACATGATTTTTGGGGTAATGTGGTCGGTTCTTACGCCCGTGCCGCTTTATTTCCCAGAAAAAAATCCGGTTCCCATTTAAGGCTGGGTGAACCCGGAAGCCGTTAATCAGGATCGAACCCGACCTCTCGTCCGTTGCAGTCCAGCTCACTAACCACTGAGCTATAGCAGCTCCCTTATTTAAATAAAAGTATACATTATTATTATTACATTTTTTCGTTTAACATACATTGTTATAAGGTAATAATATAATGAAAGAGGTAGGTTTATAGCAACATTGAAAAACGTACTGAGGCGAGAAGGAACAACAGCAGGTATCAGCTCCGTCGGTTGATAGGTTGTGATTGAAAGGCTCGCCCAGAATAATGACGTTTTGACAAGATATAGTGAGGGTCATGTGCTAGTAAAAAAAAGTAGTAAAGAGCGTCACGCAAAGTGGCGTATAGGGAATATGGTGTTAGTGACAATAAATTGTACAGACTTTCAGCACATGATTTTTGGAGTAATGTGGTCGGTATTACGCCCGTGTCGCTTTACTTTATCAGAAAAAAATCCGGTACCCATTTAAGGCTGGGTGAACCCGAAAGCCGTCGGTTGGATTCGAACCCTACCCTTTGTCCTTTGTAGTCCAGTTCACTAACCACTGAGCTATCGCGGCTCCCGGGTCATGTGCTAGATCACCCACTTATTAACAAAAATCGTCGAACATGGATGGTTTAGAATATCTAACCTATATAAACCACCTTTGGCTCGAAGGATAGGTAGATAGGCAAACAGACAGACATATTTAATTGGAGACAAAGTGTAACGGCTTCACGTTTCAACACGGGAATGCTTTTCGCAGTTCCATTTTTTTTTTTTAAAGCTTTAGCCGTTCGAATAATCTTGAGTGTTGTTCTAGCCTTGTGCACTGGCAGCCTCATGAGAAGATACATTTTTTTAAACATTTCAACATCCGTTGATACGTCATGTCGATGCATAACTTCTACAATTATTATCTATTTATCCAACCACCCTCACTGTTCATTATGTTTGAAGGCAAAACTGTTGATAGTTTCATGTATTAGCAGCGGGGGTAGACAAAATACTTTCTACAATTTTTAGTTTACTGTAAGGTGTTGTTCAAATACTACTTTTCTATTGTTATCGCTTCTCATTCTATCACTTCTAGTCCCATCAACGGCTTTTATCATGGATCGTTTTTCAGTGGAAGTTATCATTCTATGTTCAGACAACTCCGTGTTTTGTGTCTGATATTACTAAAAGCATAATATAAATAATCTGGGGTGTGCTGGTGATACAGTCTTAATCGCTAAGATTCAAAAAGGAGTTACAAGAAATGTTAGACATTATAATGAAGGAAAGCAAAAATAAAGGACTCAGCCGCAATAGCAAAAAGACAGAAGCAATGGAAGAAACAAAGAAAAAGACATACCGCAATGCAAAATGCAGACAAATGGAACAATATTTTTAAAAAAAGGTAAATTAATTTAAATATCTGAGAACAATGTTAACAATAGATGATAGATGTACAACAGAGGAGATATGCTCAGGCAAAAGTATCTTTTGAAAAATAATGAGGAAGATATTGCACAATCCATTTTTAGCAATAGATACAAGAAAAAGAGTTCTTAAATGTTATGTAGAGCTAGTCTTAACATATGAATGTAAATCATGGATAATAGGACAACAAACAATAAAATCACTGGCGTCTGTAGAAATGTGGTTTTACAGAAGAATGTTGAGAATACCATGGACAGCTAAGAAGAGTAATGAAAACCTTCTGAAAGAGGCCAAAGCAAAAAGAGAGCTAATTTCCAAAATTAGGAAGAAACAATCATCATTTTTTGGTCATGTAATGAGAAGAGAACAACTGGAATATATTGTGACAACTGAAAAAATTGAGGGACGAAGAGATAAAGGGAAGCAAAAAGAAAAGATACTGGACAGCTTAAGAGAATGGCTTGGCAGAAGGTCAACAACAGAAATAATAAATAACCGCCTCGATCTAAAGTTGTGGAGAGACATGATTACCTACGCCAGCAGGCACGGCACCTGATGATTGCTAAAAGAAGACATGTGGGCATATAATGGATATTATTTGTCGATTTCCTGCCACTTGAATTTTTCTGTAAGCGCAACAGTTGCTATGCCCTTTTTGTCTTACTGGTTTATTATTCGTATCTCTCTTTTACATTTTCTGCTCGATGTTAAAGTGGTTCCGGGGACAGTTTAATGAATTCTTTGAAAAAACCTTGGCACATAATTATCGTTCTTTCAGGTGGGGATTTTAATACTCTTAATATGCTTTAATATACTCGTAGTGTCATTATGTACACATTCTCGTTCCTGTGTATTTAATTTTTTTTTTAAATCAAAATCTACTTAAATGAGAGGTTAAAGAGAAAATATTTGTGAATTTAGACAATGCTGTGAATTATAAGTAAAAAAAAATGAAGTACCCCCGTCACGCCAAGTGGCGTATAGGGAATATGGTGTTAGTGATCATAAATTTTACAGACCTTCAGCACATGATTTTTGGGGTGATGTGGTTGGTATTACACCCGTGCCGCTTTACTTTCCCAGAAAAAAAATCAGGTACCCATTTAAGGCTGGGTGAACCCGTGTTACTCAGATAAGATCAGTTCATAAAACACTTCTCTATACTCAGCTAAGATCAGTTCATAAACCACTTCTCTATACTCAGCTAAGATCAGTTCACAAACCACTCCTCTATACTCAGCTAAGATTAGTTCATAAACCACTTCTCTATACTCAGCTAAGATCAGTTCACAAACCACTCATCTATACTCAGATAAGATCAGTTCACAAACCACTCCTCTATACTCAGATACGATCAGTTCACAAACTACTCCTCTATACTCAGATAAGATCAGTTCACAAACCACTCCTGTATACTCAGATAATATCAGTTCACAAACCACTCCTCTATACTCAGATAAGATCAGTTCACAAACTACTCCTCTATACTCAGCTAAGATCAGTTCACAAACTACTCCTCTATACTCAAATAAGATCAGTTCATAAACCACTTCTCTATACTCAGCTAAGATCAGTTCACAAACCACTCCTCTATACTCAGCTAAGATCAGTTCATAAACCACTTCTCTATACTCAGCTAAGATCAGTTCATAAACCACTTCTCTATACTCAGCTAAGATCAGTTCACAAACCACTCCTCTATACTCAGCTAAGATTAGTTCATAAACCACTTCTCTATACTCAGCTAAGATCAGTTCACAAACCACTCATCTATACTCAGATAAGATCAGTTCACAAACCACTCCTCTATACTCAGATAAGATCAGTTCACAAACTACTCCCCTATACTCAGATAAGATCAGTTCACAAACCACTCCTGTATACTCAGATAAGATCAGTTCACAAACCACTCCTCTATAATCAGATAAGATCAGTTCACAAACTACTCCTCTATACTCAGCTAAGATTAGTTCACAAACTACTCCTCTATACTCAAATAAGATCAGTTCATAAACCACTTCTCTATACTCAGCTAAGATCAGTTCACAAACCACTCCTCTATACTCAGCTAAGACCAGTTCACAAACCACTCCTCTATACTCAGCTAAGATCAGTTTACAAACCACTCCTCTATACTCAGATAAGATCAGTTCATAAACTACTTCTCTATACTCAGCTAAGATCAGTTCACAAACTACTCCTCTATACTCAGATAAAATCAGTTCACAAACCACTTCTCTATACTCAGCTAAGATCAGTTCACAAACCACTCCTCTATACTCAGATAAGATCAGTTCACAAACCACTCCTCTATACTCAGCTAAGATCAGTTCACAAACCACTTCTCTATACTCAGATAAGATCAGTTCACAAACCACCCCTCTATACTCAGCTAGGATTAGTTCACAAACTACTCCCCTATACTCAGCTAAGATCAGTTCACAAACCACTCCTCTATACTCAGGTAATATCAGTTCACAAACCACTCCCCTATACTCAGATAAAATCAGTTCACAAACCACTCCTCTATACTCAGATAAGATCAGTTCACAAACTACTTCTCTATACTCAGATAAGATCAGTTCACAAACTACTCCTCTATACTCAGATAAGATCAGTTCACAAACTACTCCTCTATACTCAGATAAGATCAGTTCACAAACTACTCCTCTATACTCAGCTAAGATCAGTTCGCAAACTATACCAGAGCCTCCAGCACCGGCTTGTCTCTTGAATGTGTCGCCTCGCAAGGTCGTCTCGCCCTGTGTCACGCAATCGCCGGTGACAGATCTTGATGCTCGATTGCCTAGACACTGCACTGCCCTGTATCACCTTTGCTTGTTGACACCTTCATGTACTGCCCTGTATCACCTTTGCTTGTTGACACCTTCATGGACTGCCCTGTATCACCTTTGCTTGTTGACACCTTCATGGACTGCCCTGTATCACCTTTGCTTGTTGACACCTTCATGGACTGCCCTGTACCACCTTTGCTTGTTGACACCTTCAGGGACTGACACACTTCGGTCAGCGTTAGGCTTGACTCCTGCAGGAACCTTCTAGTGGCCCGACACACTTGTCCGTCGTGATCGTATAACCTTGAACTTCGCGATGTTTTGTTGTTAAGACTGTCACTGCTTCGCCGGGCCCGTGCTTTGTGTCCCCCCACCCCCTTTCGTTCTTCGCTAGGCACAGACATAAACAGACTGCTTTGAGTAAGTAGTCAATGGAACATCATTTTAAAGTACACAATCAAGGCTTATTTATGGAATATCACCTTCGCACAACATTGTACACTTCCAACCACAGTATGTTTGTCAGCTGCACTTCTCACAATACTTGTTAACTATGAGGCGTAACACATACACTCGCCTCGTTTTCCTGCACTACTGTCAATGTGACCCCTTCACATGGTCGGCCTAGTTCCACCCACACACCCTACGCCAACGTATCTTGGCTTTTAACTAAGGGCTGCATTGGTACCACTGCCCTTCCATAAATTATACACCTCCAGCACCGGTTTGTAGTTACATCAACTCACTGGACGGCTTCATCATGACAGGGGGCAGAGTTGCGGTACTTCCTTCAGGCCACCATGCAATTTGGTGACACCCTGTTGGAGCCGACTCCACTCGGTCGGACTCTCTTGAAAAACACTACGCGGGATCTTCCCGCTAGTTATCGGCAACTGGTCTTGGCTGATGAATTTCACAATGTCATCTGTTCGTGCCTATAATAGCACACACGTTATTGAACATTAACTCGGCGAGAGCTGTCTCGCTCACTGTCACATAAATTGTTCGTTACTTCGAAGTTTCACAACTACCTTATAATAGCACACACATTATTGAGCATTAAATCTGCGAGAGCTATCTCGCTTACTATCACCTAATTTGTTCTTTGCTTATCACAACTACCTCTACGTGCCTGTATACTGGTAACACAAGTTCACTTACCATTGACCCATGTGCCAGGTCCGTTCCGCTCAACTGCCAAGCAGAGCCTGACTAACTCTGCCACACTATTGTGTGTACTAACCTGGCTACAACTCACGGTATCGGTTGCCAAAAGCCACCGTCCGCATTGAGTACTGGTCCCATCTTGACTGACCATCTAAGTTATCATTTTTCCTAACTTCCTCCCTTCCAACCAATCATATCCCTGTTTACATTCTTCCTTCTCTCTTTCCACGTGAAACTCAATATTTCTATTATAGTGAACTCTTCTCACTTTCCCCTCGACTTCTATCACACACTCCCATATTGTCATACACTCTGTAATCACTGCTACAAAACCACTCCTATATACTCAGATAAGATCAGTTCACAAACCACTTCTCTATACTTAGCTTCCAATGAGACTTTGATAAAAGTGTTAAAACAAAGAATCGAGACAGACCAGAATAAGATAACATGACAACGTCAGCGAAGCTCTACAATAACTTCAAGACAATTGTAGAAGTTTACAATAAAGTCAAAGATAGGAACACCCGATCTCCATCAACATCACAAGCGGTATAAAAAGGAGTGGGGGAAACGAAACATTAAAACAAATGAGGAATATAACATAATATTGTGTGCTATAGCTTTACGGATACTTAGCGTATGTAGACAAACCCACGTTTAGATTATTTTCAACGAGGGCAAGGACAAATAGTAGAGATTCCACATAGTGAATAACGATGAAATCACAGTTCGTCCTAACATTTATTCGCACAATAACTTTTCATGACAAGTCAAATTCGTGATCGGCTTTATCACGCCAAGTTCACCCTTAACACTTAACGAATATTCTATTCTGTTCATGGAACCAATTTCACTGCAACCAGGACAAAAGAGAGTACAATTTATACAGGAAATGTCAGATATAGACAATACTTTAGGCTAACAAAAGATAGATAGATAGATAGATAGATAGATAGATAGATAGATAGATAGATAGATAGATAGATAGATAGATAGATAGATAGATAGATAGATAGATAGATAGATAGATAGATAGATAGATAGATAGATAGATAGATAGATAGATAGATAGATAGATAGATAGATAGATAGATAGATAGATAGATAGATAGATAGATAGATAGATAGATAGATAGATAGATAGATAGATAGATAGATAGATAGATAGATAGATAGATAGACTGCAACCAGGATTTTCCCATATCTGCTCCACCACTTGTCACACCATTTCCCAAAATGCATTGGTAAATAATTATGTTGACAGGCCGCTTCGTGCACGTCTTACTCACCTGCACTGGTGACGATACCAAATCTCCTTAGTTGCCTCTAACAACATGCGTGGCAGGTAACAGTGGTTCTATTCTTATCTCCCCTCACCGTGCGGTTACTTACGAATACATCTGTTTAGTGTGTGACATAACGGAACCGGAAGTGTATCTTAGATAACTCTGTATGCCTTGCTCTTGACAGGATCTGAGTGTCAATCTAATAATCAAACGTCAACGTTTGCTTTGCCTCTACACGTCTTGTTTGCCCCGAAAAATATGATACTGTGCTACTTTGTTGTAAGCGTGCCATAGTTTGCCAGCTTCGTATAGATGATGATGACAGTAATAATAATAATAATAATAAATTATAACATAAAAATTCGTTTCTGTTTCCTTATTTTTTACAGTTTTTAAAAACTCTTTATTTTTTTAATATTTTGTGTGTGTTATTTTACTCGAATTTCTCCAATGTATAAAGGATGTGTTTGTAAATATACATATGTTGTATTATAATAAATGTATTATATTATTATAGGATTGTTCCTAATGTTGTATCAATAAATCATGAATCCAGTTTAGATTATTAATGTAACGTTGTACATAACTATCTATTAATGTTGTAGTGTAAATCATTAGTAAATGTATAGCAACTCTACTATTAAACAATGTTGAATAATATTAGATATAGTTTATTTTGCTTCATCCAACTTTCACTGTAAAATGTAAACTGATGTAATTTAACATTGATATAGCATACTCTTTTGAGTCGTGTTTTATTGGTTAATATATCCAGGACCAAATATGTGTGAAATATTGTGTACAGAAGCCTCGGAATGTCAGAGAGTAAGTAATTGGTTGGCTGTATCATGTGTGAATAATCAAGGCCGGCCTTTGAAAGTTGGGGCCAGATTGATATAATTTGAGAACTCCTCTGCTGTGAGTTCTTACAATTAGGTCCAGGTAGGAATATTTAGGGGTAACTTTTGGACTACTGAATTTTAACTCATTAACCACAGGACTTGAAAGTTTATACTCTTTACTACAATCGCTTTACTACAAGTTTTTACTACAAGCGCTGGGGTCTTTCACTGCAGAACATTTACTTAATTGTAGTTTGTTCTATACTTCATCTTTTGTTTTGTTCTACCCTTTGAATGGGAATTACTGTATCGTAGTGATTGGCGCACTGGCCTGACGATAAAGTAAATAACTGTTCAATCCCAAACACCCTAATCTAGAGCTACTGAGTCACCAAGTTTTGGAGACAGTAACTACAAACAAGAGCTCAGGAACCCTCATCTACTAATACAATGATGTTTAGCATCGCGCTCTACAAAGAAACTATTTCACTCATCCCTCTACACTTTGATTTAGTTACTTTCTGTCTTTCCCGCGTTTTAACGTGGAGGCAATATGGAGTTTATTTATTTACTTCCTATTATGATCAGCGTCACCGCACACAGGACGATCCCATAGGTCTCTGATTTCTTCCTCCAGAATCTCGATAAAATCCGAATAGAACCCCTGACCCACGTGAACGAATTCCGTAGCACGACCTGAGATCCACGGTGTGGGGAGGTTTATTTTTGCTGACAAGTTAGCCCGAGTAGCGACTCAAATTTATGGTCTACGTTCTTCGATGGTAACTGCCAGGGGTTCTTTAACACAAGCGGCGAGTGCACACGTGACTTCCTGTTTGTTGCCTTCATCTGAGAGGGCTGGAGATCGGATCTCACTACCCAGAGACAAGGGGAGGGTACCACGAGAAAACCACGAATTAATTTTCCTTATTTTTGAGAATATTAGCATTGCCTGTAGTGAGTCTTTAAACCCAGGCCCTACCTGTCAAGATCCCGACGTCGCACCTCTAGACTAACCCAGCTCCCTAATATGAAGTTTTCGGATCAATAGTCTGAAGTGTATCTTCTGCACGGCGCTCGTTGTGATGACTGTTCTTCATTAACCCATCGTCCTACATGATGGAACAAATGTCCGAGGCAGTTGGAACTTGCTAAAGTTCAACGATCGTTTGATCAGAACCAAGATACGCCCTCACATTTCGGAGGGTCAGCGGGCTGTGGTTCGTCTTCTTCTTCTTCACGTTCACCGATTAGGTTGACTTGGATGCGTTGTGTCGTTATTTTACGACACAGTCGCGATATCTGCGCCCTTCCAGGCAATACATCCGTCAGCATGGCTAGATTTGCTTCATTGTTTTAACCGGACAGCGGTCATTTTTTGGCCAGCTCCTTTCGACTTTTAACTGCCAATGATTCTTTAACGTGCAGACGTGACCACGTGCTTGTCGTCGTTTTCCGACGGGAGCTAGACATCTGATCTCACTACTTAGAGGTCAAGGACGGGTAATGCCACGAAGCAGCCACCAATTCGATTTTTTAAATATTCCCACCGCCTGTGGTGGGAATCGTACCCGGGACTTTCATGTCCAAAGGCCGACGTCTTACCTCTGAACCACCCATTCGCTGGCTATGGATCAAATCCGAAATTATTTAGTACCCCAATAGGATTAAGTTGTCTTCCGTCCTTAAACCGCGACTAGTCCAATCCTGTTTGTCCCCCCTTCTCATATTTGTGTTTCCGACTGTGACTCCAAACACGTTGACATCAGATCTGTGTCTTTTACTACCATACCGTTCAATATCGTATATATGAAAAAACATGTAAGTCCTACACAACTAATTCAAAGACTAGAAAACAGTAATTATTACAAAAATACTGCATTAAAGACTGACTAAGATGGCAGGGGCACGTCCAACGAATGGAAAAACAAAGCGCATTCCTAGGCAATACTATATGGTGAACTCATACACGGAAAAAGACAAATCGGCAGACCAAAACTACTATATAGAGATGTCTGCAAATCATCTCTGAAAGACTTCTCCATCTGGAAAAATGACTGGGAACATCTGGCAAGTAATCGCACATCATGGAGAGCATGTATAAAGAAAGGTATAACATCATTTGAGACTGTGATAAGGCAAAACTTAGAAGAGAAAAGACTCATGAAAAAGGATGGAAAACCCTGTGGACCTGTGGGCCTGACCTGTTCATTCTGTGACCGCGTGTGTTTGTCAAACATTGGTAGAATTAGCCACGAGAGAAGCTGTTCGACAAAAACAAAACCTAAAAAAAATACACAATAGTCTCCACTGGACCGTTTGACAAGACGAAATGGGCCATATATTAAAGACTCAATGCGCTCTTTTATTTTCCTACAATTTCACAATCGCAAAAATTTGTCATTGACTTCACAACTCTGAAATCCCAAGCTTGGAATGTTGAAATATTTATTGATTTATTGATATTGATAATTGATAAGGTGGAACTACAAAAGAAAAAAGCAACGCTTAACTAAAACTTTTGAGTGAATGCAAAACGAATTCCTCAAGTGAATAGTCTGTCTTATTTCTGTTTCCGTTATATAGTGAGGGTGTAAATTTTTTTCAGTTGGGAAAAATGTCCATGCATTCTGCATGTTATTTATATGACAAGAGTGTATTTACTGACCATCGTTCTCAATCAATGTGCCCATTCACCATTTTCTAATTATTTCTTAAAAAAAAAAAACGGAAGAAAGAAAGAAAGAAAGAAACATTAACCACAAAGCCACCGTGACTTCTACATATATTTGTAACTTTGACCGCTTACATCTAACACATAATTCATACATTCTCTTTTTTATTGAATCATAACTAATCATAGCCACAAGTTTCCAGTATCAAAATCTGTTCTCGTATACCTACCTATACCTTAACTGGATGTAGCCACAAGTTTCCAGTATCAAAATCTGTTCTCGTTATGTTCACCTATACTTTTTAACTGGATGCAGCCACAGGTTTCTAGACAAAAATCTATTTTTTAAAATTATTTTTCTTTATATCTCTTAACTGCTTTTTATCGTAATGATCGAAGATAAACTAATCTCCCAAATGCTTCTTTACAGATATAAAGTTTATATATATATAGTAGAATATCCACATTTGCGAAGGAGTGATCCGTACATCCCTGTTAAAAGAACAGATTCAGCGCTTATATATGGGCATGGAAAATATACATTGGTCGACTAGTAAATTCAAATCCCCCCTATAAATAAATAAAAACAAAAATTGTAACAAATGAAAGAAAAGAAATACGCAGGTTGTGTAAAGGACGATGTGAAATGTTAAGATGGCCTTGGAAGATCAAATTTGGGAGAGTATATTTCCTGGAAAGTAGAGAGTGGGGCAGGTTTGAAAAAAAAAACAGTGGTCCTAAAACGTTCAATGACTTCTTACAAACAACACTCATTGAGGTTGGCGATGCTGCAACTAATCTAGACGGAATGATCATAATGTCTCAACGAACCCGTTAAGGGATGAGAGAGAGAGAGAGAGAGAGAGAGAGAGAGAGAGAGAGAGAGAAAGGGAGGGGGAAAAAACTATCTTTACGACACATAGTATCATTGCTCGTGTATGTCGGGGGGCAACGATAGAACCAGAGGGATAAAGGCCGCTTAGTCAAGCAGTCGCCACGACGAGTGAGACTCGGGATTTTTATTTCACCCCCGATAGAAAAAATCATTTCTGTCTACCGCGGGCTTCGAACACCATACGTCAGCTTTTCAGCTAGCGGAACAGTGGTTTTAGCCGCACGGCCACGCTCACCTCTATGAAAGGGAGAGAAAGATTATATTCCTGGAATCAATTTCATTGCAGTCGGAGCATCCCCATATTCGCTCCACCGTCCGTGCCAGTATTTCTCGAACTGTATGTAGACTCGCTGTTCCTATAAGGTGTTGATTGTTGATACATCTGCCTTTCTCCCACTAAGCAAAAATAATCGACTAGACACTTTTTCCATCTTTAGACTCATCCGTCTCTCAATATATTCATCATTGCCCCACCCACCTTCTCTCCTCTTAAGGAATGTAGACCAAACTTGGCGATATTCTTTTTGTCCACAGTAAGGCCACACTCAGTGCTAGAGCTGTCGGTGCGTGAGTTTATAGGATAGGCCACACTCAGTTCTAGAGCTGTCGGTGCGTGAGTTTATAGGCTAGATCACACTCAGTGCTAGAGCTGTCGGTGCGTGAGCTTATAGGCTAGACCACGCTCAGTGCTAGAGCTGTCGGTGCGTGAGCTTATAGGCTAGGCCACACTCAGTGCTAGAGCTGTCGGTGCGTGAGCTTATAGGCTAGGCCAAACTCAGTGCTAGAGCTGTCGGTGCGTGAGCTTATAGGCTAGGCCACACTCAGTGCTAGAGCTGTCGGTGCGTGAGCTTATAGACTATCTCATTGCCGTGCACACCAGCGCGTCCTGGACAGCACTGAAAAATAAATAAAAGAGAGAGAGAGAGAGAGAGAGAGAGAGAGAGAGAGGATAACCATATCATCATTATCACCGAGTGACGCCTCTGCTTCAAAGGTTGGCTACCATGGAGCGCCATTCCGCTCTGTATCTTGCTTTGATGGTGCAATTTGTCATAGACTGACTTGTCCATCTTTTGATGTTACTCGTCCACGTTAGTCTTGGTCTGCATCTACCTCTTTTACCTTGTATTTTCCCCTCCAATATAACTTTTAGTAGACTCTTATATCTTTTACTATGCCCCAAAATCTCATGCGTCTTCCTATAATCATATAACTAATTTTAGATTTTAATTCGTTTGCAGTGATACCGGGGCCTTCCATAACCATAATCCTATAACTTCATATAACTCTTTAATTAATACATGTGTCATTCAAAAGTTCTCATTTTTTGCCAATTAATTAATGTATATTACACTTCATACAATACACTAATACAACACTCGTTTAATTAATGCGTTAACCCGATAAGAACCACAGTTTATCTCCCCCTTTTCAAAGAACAATATGATATAATGGTCTCTGCTAATAGCCTACAATACATGGGTATGTCGTTGATTTTGTTAATTCAACTTTCGCTGCATAGATTAAGCTTGAGGTTATAGCGCGTAGTTTTGATGTTAAAAGAATGTTACATAATGCATATGTCAATTAAAGCACATTCATTTCGTCCGTATCCTTACAAAATCATTACAATTTCCGGTACTTAATCGAACGCATTGGTATTTCTTATTTAAATATATAACTCAAACTAATCGTTTGATTAAATTACATTTTCTGACTAAATCAATTTCTCTTATAATTCCTCTTATTTGTTTTTCTCAGTATCGTGACATATCTGTAACGCTTCGTTTTTAAAAGTAATTTCTCTTATTCCGATGTTCGGACAACCCATGTTTGATTCCCGCTGGAAGCAGTGTGAGTTCTACTCGTGATTGGGAAACAAAATAGCCCCGTGGTCGACCCAGCCGCTGGCAGAAATGGGTACCAGAGTAGTGCTCTGGGAAGGTGAGGAATGCTGCCTCGCATCGTGAGTTTCGATGATTGAAGCGACACTATCCAGAAGTCTCCGAATACTTCTGGATAGCGGCCGAGAACATGTAGGTGTAAACTCGCGTGCTAAGACGCCGATTCAAGTCTCGTACTTTACCTTTACCGTTATGCTTCTAAGTAATTTGTTGTTTGTACACTATTTTTAAGTAATTTATTTATCTTATGTTTTTCATAACTAAATGCTTTCTCTTATATTTCTTCTAACTAATCACTTTCTCTTTTCGTCTTCTGACACTTCCTCGTGTTAATCTTTTTCTAATTAATCAATGATTATTTAGATTTATTTTTATTATAATGAATTGATATTTTTTTACCAATCAATTAATATATCTTACCTTCTGTTTCTAGTTAATCTCTGTTTTGTTTCTTATAGTTAAATTATTTCTTGGCAGGCAGTGTTGTATTATTCATATTCTGGCATTCCTTGCAATTCAACTTTAGTTCCCAGCGTCAAGACATCATTTCCCCTTCAGTAAACTTAACAGAAGAGTCGAAAAAGGGGATATTGCTGTTTGGGCAAAGCGCTATCTCTGTACTATTAGCCCAGAGATAGTAGGTAATCTTTATGTCAGTTTAATTCTAGTTAAATTACTGACAAACCATGATTACTTGCTACCAACTGTCTGACAAGGCGCCAAAAGCCATATCAGCAATTTCTTTTATACTTTATATTTGTCTAACTATTTATATTTTTCTTATTTTGTGTTCTAATTAAATTATCTTGTATGTCTTTTTTATAAATACGTTATCTTTATCTCTTTCTAATTCTAAGCTCTTAGTTCTTTGCACTGCGCCGTTTCTCTTTTCAAATTCTTATAAATAAGTGCATTAAAAATACAGAACACATTTTGGGATATTAAAAAATATAAGAAACAAAACACCTTTTCTAAATTGTCATGTTTTATATTTTTGTTGTATTTAACGTTTCAAATGTTGAATTTCTTAATTTAATTTCATGAGACTGCTACCAATCCAAAAAAGGTATATTTATGACTGGTGAATAAAGAATATTCTTCTGATAGTGACGAAAATATACTTTATTCACAACAAACAATAATTGTATTAATTAATTAAAGTATGTTTTAAGAATGGATACAAATGTGTACATCGTCTTGTTAAATATGTACAAGGTGACATCTATTTTATGTTTTCCATTAAAGCTTATGTATAAAATTACTAGTGTATTTTGTACATGTGTTAATCGAGTTTTTGTCGTATTAATTGAGTTTTATGTGTGAGTAACAACCAAATAATTGAATAACGCTATTTGTTGCAAGATTGGGAGCCGTGATAGCTCAGTGGTTAGTGAACTGGACTACAAAGGACAACAGGTCGGGTTTGATCCTGATCGACAGCTTTTGGGTTCACCCAGCCTTAAATGGGTACTGGATTTTTTTCTGGAAAAGTAAAGCAACACGGGCATAATACCGACCACATTACCCCAAAAATCATGTGCTGAAGGTCTGTAAAATTGGTGGTCACTAACACCATATTTCCTATACGCCACTTGACGTGACTGAGCTCGTTACTTTTAATTACTGTTACAAGACTGTAAAAAGCAGAGTTCAACCTGGGTAAGATAAATACAGATGAGGTGTTGAGACAAACAGCGAGCTGCAAGAGCTATCAACGTTCATTTTTGCGTCATAATTCAGAAAAATGATTACCTATGGGACTATTCTAAGGTCGCGATTCTATCGTAAATTCTATACAAACACACACACATACACATGAGCACACGCATACAAACATACATACATACATGCATACACATTCACGTTCAACAAATGAACATTGTCGTACACTTATTAAGAGCCCACATACATCTTCTCATCACCATTGAGTGCCGTCTCCGCATCGAAGGTTGGCTACCATGGAGCGCCATTCAACTCTGTCTCTTGCTTTGATGGTGCAGATTGTCATAGGCTGACTTGTCCATCTTTTGATGTTACTCATCCATGTTAGTCTTGGCCTGCCTCTGCCTCTTTCACCTTGTATTTTCTCTTCCAATATTACTTTTAGTAGGAAGTTGTGTCATTTAACATGGCCCAAAAATTGTTAGTTGTTTTAAAACTTCATCGTTTGTTTTCTTTTATTTCCATCCAATTCTACCTATTCTTCTGTAAATCCACATTTCAGAGGCTTCAATTTTCTGTTCTGTTTTCTTGTCTAATATCCGTGTTTCTGCACCATACAGGAATATTGAGAATAATTAACATTTTGATATTCTTGGTTTTAGCCCTGGTTTTCTTTGTTTTGATGTTAGTATACTGATGTTAGTTCCTAAAGCACACCAGAAAGGAACAATGAACATTTTTTTCTGGGCACATCATGAGAAGAGGAAAATTTGAATACTTGGTTAAACCTGGCAAAATAAAAGGAAAGAGAGATCGCGGACGACAAAGAGAGAAAATACTGGATAGCTTAATGTCATGGCATGGAAAACAGTCATCAACAGAACTGATACGATGTACTGTATATAGAAGATTGTGAAAGGATATGATCGCCTACGCCATCCGGTATGGCACATGATGATAATGATGATGATGAATTCTTTTAATGGCATTAACATTACTTTTTGCCATACCCATTCTTTTGTTTTTTTCAGTTTTAAATTTTCTAACACTGGTTATAGTATGTCCCAGGTAGTTGTAACCCTGAACTATCTATAGTTGTATTCCTTCAAATTTGATATTTATTTGTAGGTCTTGGGAATTTTCTTTCCTTATGATCACAGTTTTAGTCTTTTTGATATTCATATCTAATCCATATTTTTTGCTTGTCATGTTTATTTCATTAAGTAATTGTTGTAGGTCTTTAGGATTTTCTGCTAGTAGTACAGTATCATCAGCATATCTTAGGTTATTGACTATCTTTCCATTAATGCTTAAGCCTGGCATCTCTGTAATGTTTTTAAAGATTCACAACAAAAATTAAATTCAAAACATCTTCACAAAAGTTGTAGTTCTCATAAATTCTATTGTGGTTTGCAAAAGAACTTTATATTTCCGCACTTCTACCCAACACATCTGCCTTGAGAAATGCATTTTTGAGTACCGAGTATCCTTCCCCGGTCGATCTCTACACACTAGACTACCTACTCACTAGTTAGTCAGTTTTCAGGGGTTACACTAAGTTGTTCTGTTTAGTTCTGGTTCACCATATAGCGGCTTCGCCTTACGAGAAGTCAATAGCTGTGATTTCCAAAGCCTCTTTAATTTAACAGACACAAAATAAGAGGGGGAAGGGATCAATTCAGATCGACAGCTTTTAGGCTCATCATCATTATGTGCCATACCAGTTGGCGTAGGCGATCATGTCCTTCCACAATCTTCTATCCTCAGTGCATCGTCTCAATTCTGTTATTGACTGTTTTCCACGCTATGACACCAAGCTATCTCATTTCTTCTCACTTTGTCGTCCGCAATATCTCTTTCCCTTTATATAACCAGTTGTAACCAAGTATTCCAAATTTTCTCTTCTCATGATGTGGCCGAAAAATGTTGATTGTTTCTTTCTGATATTTTTTTTAGGAGCTCCCTTTTTGTGTTGGCCTCTTTGAGAATTTCCTCGTTGGTCTTTTTAGCAGTCCAGGGAATTTTCAACATTCTTCTGAGTAATCCCATCTCTGTGGCCTCTAATCATCTTTTCATTTGTTTTCCTACTGTCCATGATTATCATCTATAGAATTGGCTCTATATAGCACCGATGAACTCTCTTTCTCATTTCTATTGACATAGACTTGTTGCATATACAGTTCCTCATTTTCTGAAATGCTATTTTGGCCTGATATTTTCTGCTTTTTATTTTTGTGGTGCATCTTCCATCTGATTTTATTATTGTGCCCAAGTTTTTGACGCGTTGTACTTGTTTCAAATTTGCCCTGTTTATTTGTATGCTGCGCAATAGTGCTGATTGTTTCTTCGATGTGACCATTTCTTCTGTTTTCTTACTATTCAGACTGAGACGTTTTTTGTAGGTTCATCCAAAGTTAAATGAGTACTACTTCCTTTTTCAGGCTAGAAAGGCGGCACTGACGTAGTGCTGGCAACATTGCCCAAAGATGTGCCCATTGTCGAAATGATTAAGGAGAAATGATTAAGGAGAAATTATTAAGGAGAAATGGAAAAAAACCCAGAAAAACGGTATGGTTAAAGCTTTACGTCATAAGTGGACGACACAAATTAGAACACCGTTTCGGCTCAATAGGCCTTCAGCAGGAACAAACATACAACACACACAGAGATATGTATTTAAAATATAAAAAATATTAAATAATAAAAAGTAGAATGAGAAATAAAAATAAATAATAATAATAATAAAAATAATAATACAATTAATAATAATAATATAATATTGTTCTCTCTATATTTCTTTTTACAATTAGCTTTACTGCAGCTTCGCATTTTTATGCATTTCTTTGCTTTGACCCTCGAAATGATTAAATATCAGGAGTATACCAATAACTGTAGTGATGTGATAACACTAATTAGCAGGGAATGAGGCCTGCTTCAGAAACGTCATGGTTTTGTCTTGTTTTCTTGCGAAAAGCTGTCAGAAAACACTGTGTCTAAAGCGTTATCCACCACTACCTTACACAATATATTTGAGGTGAACGTAGCTAATTATTTTATCTATAGCGATGTTTTTTGGGCTTTTTTTCAGTAAGCTATCTAACATGCTATTATCTTAAAAAAATTAGTCTTACAGTGCAATTTTGAAACTAGTGCTGTTTGACGGTTGCGAATCATGGACAGTAAACGAAGTGATACAACGCCGAATAGAATCAGTTGAAATGTAATTCTTTTAAAAGGATGTTGATGGTAACTTGGAGAGCAAACAATATCCAATGGCGAGGTGCTAATAGAGGCAGATAAAGATAAAAAGATTATAATACAACACAGGAAAAGAGAGTCCAGATTTGTGGGGCATGTGTGGAGAAGATGCGGGTTTGAAAACTTGGTAACAACAGGGAAACAGAAGGTGGACGAGATAAAGGTAAAAAAAAAACGTAAAGTACCCCCGTCACGCCAAGTAGCGTATGGGGAATATGGTGTTAGTGACAATACATTTTACAGACCTTTAGCACATGATTTTTGGGGTAATGTGGTCGGTATTACGCCCGTGCCGCTTTACTTTCCCAGAAAAAAAATCCTGTACCCATTAAAGGCTGGGTGTGAACCGGAAACCGTCGGTTGGGATCGAACCCTACCCCTTGTCCTTTGTAGACAGTTCACTAGCCACTGAGCTATCGCGGCTCCCAAGAGATAAAGGTAGACAAAGGGAAATTGGCTGAATGGTTTGATGAGGGGGCGTGAGAATAGATCAGTTGTGAATTTGTGGCAGCGCGCAAGATTAAGCCTTGTGGAGGTTTATGGTATTCAACGCTGAGGCAAAACGGGCAATATACAATTACAACCTTCAACCCAACGTCGTGCTACCAATGCCAGACCTGGACCCTAGATGCAAGAACATTAAGAAAAATAACCTCTTCTGGGATTAAATGTGTTAGACGAATGACAGGAAACAGTCTGAGAGATAAGATTATAAATGAAGAACTGATAAAAATAAGCTAGGAATTGCCCCCCGCCATATAATATATCAATATATTTAAGACAAGTGGAACAATATTAAAACAGGTAAATGAATTTAAATATTTGGGAACTTTATTAACCTCAGACGGAAGATGTACAACAGAGGTGAGATGCAGAATGGCTCAGGCAAAAGCAGCTTTCCAAAAAAATGAGGAAGATACTATGCAATCTATTTTTGATAATAGAAACAAGAAAAAGAGTTCTTAAATGTTATGTAGAGCCAGTCTTAACATATGGGTGTGAATCATAGACAATAGGACAATAGACAAGAAAATCACTGGAGGCTGTAGAAATGTGGTTTTACAGAAGAATGTTGAGAATACCTTGGACAGCTAAGAAGAGTAATGACAATGTTCTGAAAGAGGTCAAAGCAAAAAGAGAGCTAATTTCCAATATTAGGAACAAATAATCATCATTTTTTGGCCATGTAATGAGAAGAGAACAGCCGAAATATATTGTGAGAACTAGGAAAATTGAGGGACGAAGAGATAGAGGGAAGCAAAAAGAAAAGATACCATACAGCTCAAGAGAATGGCTTGACAGAAGGTCAACAACAGAAATGATAAATGACTGTCGCGATCGAAAGTTGTAGAGAGACATGATCACCTACGCCAGCAGGCCCGGTACTTGATGATGATGATAGAATATAATAAGGAACAACATATTAAATGGTTTGGCCACGTGACTAGGCAGAAAGTTCAAAACACAACACAACGAGCCTTCAGCAAACGTTGTGAGAATACCAGGCCCAATGGTCAACCATGAAAAAGATGAATGGATGGAATATTAGCACTAGGAAACATAACAGCAGCAGAGGCGAACAGAAGAGCAAAAGACCGCAAATTATATCTCCCCCTCGACACTGAAAGGCAAATGAGGAAGGAAAGAGAAGAAGAACGCCTCTCGACATGGACCATGGATGAATGAATGGTTTTATTCTACTGACTTCAGTTGTTACATTCTATTGACTTCAGTTGTTACATTCTGTTAACTTCAGTTGTTACATTCTATTGACTTCAGTTGTTACATTCTATTGACTTCAGTTGTTACATTCTATTGACTTCAGTTGTTACATTCTGTTAACTTCAGTTGTTACATTCTATTGACTTCAGTTGTTACATTCTATTGACTTCAGTTGTTACATTCTGTTAACTTCAGTTGTTACATTCTATTGACTTCAGTTGTTACATTCCGTAAATTATAATCGTTTCAATCCTAGTGTGGCCACTCTTTTCCCATTTTAGAAAATTCTTTCTCTTCGTGTAACTAACGCATTTGTTGTTGTTGTTGTTTTGGTACATGTGAACTGAATCCTTCGGCCCAATGCCAAATGATCCTATCTGCAGGTATTTATGAGCTTCCTTCTAGTTCTGCACAAAATATTTGTTTTTAAATCAAGTCTTTGAGGTTGTAGAGTTGCTCTGATCATGTGATATTCTACTGTTTCACGTGAGAGTTTCAAGAGCGGACATGCTTAAGTCTGATTTCGTTGTATTATACAGACGTGGTGGTAGCCGCCATAGCTCAGTGGTTAGTGAACTGGACTACAAAGGACAAGGGGTAGGGTTCGATCCCAACCGACGGCTTCCGGGTTCACTCAGCCTTAAATTGGTACCGGATATTTTTCCGGGAAAGTAAAGCAGCACGGGCGTAATACCGACCACATTACCCCAAAAATCATGTGCTGAAGGTCTGTAAAATATAGGGTCACTAACACCATATTCCCTATACGCCACTTGGCGTGATGGGGGTACTTTACTTTTTTGTATACAGACGTGGTTGTTTAATGGTACATGATCTATTTTCAGCCTGAAAATGGAGGTTTTGTCTCGCATTTACAGTCTGTCGTCCTATTTTCTTCGGTTATATATCCTGGCATATTGTAGTTTCCGGCCTTTGAAGACGTTATTTCTTTCATATAAAGCCATTATAGCGAAGTGGTTAGTACTTTCGTAATCGTCTACAGATCACGAGGACCTAAGTTCAATCCTCAAATATGGAGATTTTTTTTTATTTCCTGGACCGACGCAGCTTCCGGATCTTGCCAGCTTCTAAAAATAGATACCTGTGGTTTTGTCTGAGAGAGTAGGACGGCTTGGTGTGATGCTGACAACAATTTCCATGAATACAACAAATGACGTTTTAAAATAGCGTCACTAGAACCATATTCCCTAGATAGCTTTCAGCGCCACTAGACGAAAGGGAAACCTTTGCCTATATTACTTTGATTAATACCACTGTCGTGAGCTGAAGTGTGACGTATGTTTTGGTAGACTTCAAGTCATTATTACTATTTGCCCGGATGCTACATTCTGTAAGATTGTAGTTTGACGGGTTATTATTGATTGTTACTCTTTCATAGATAGCTCTATCGTCTTCTTGCTTTCATTTTACATTCTGTAAGATTGTAGTTCGTCGGGTTATTTAATGTCACTCTTTCATAGATATCGCTACCGTCTTTTCGCTATCATTTTACATTCTGTAAGATTGTAGTTTGTCGGGTTATTTAATGTCACTCTTTCATAGATATCGCTACCGTCTTTTCGCTTTCATTTTACATTCTGTAAGATTGTAGTTTGTCGAGTTATTTAATGTCACTCTTTCATACATATCGCTACCGTCTTTTCGCTTTCATTTTACATTCTGTAAGATTGTAGTTTGTCGGGTTATTTAATGTCACTCTTTCATAGATATCGCTACCGTCTTTTCGCTTTCATTTTACACTCAGTAAGATTGTAGCTTGCCCGGCTATTGTTTGTCACTCTTTCAATATTAGCGCTACAGTCCTCTTGCGTTTGAGGCTACATTCTGAAAGACTTAATTATATCTAGATCTTAGTGTTACAGTTTCAGCTATAGATCTGCCACCAGCTTGCTAGACCATCTAAATCTTTAATCGTGATTCGCAGTGTAATCTCCGCTTGTCTCACAAAAATCATTCAACTGTCAAATCTGTGTTAAATTTCGTGATTATTTTTTTTCTCCCTTAAAAAAGTTATTTTTCTAGCAGAATTATTTATTATTTAATTTTCCGTTGCAACGTGTCCTGTTCTAATTTATTAATATTGTTTTGTTTTCAAAAAAATAATTGATCAGTTTACATTATTTTCCCCCGGTAATATATACCTTTCCCACTCTTCATCTTCTTCATCTTCTCCTAATTTTTCGTCTTCTCCTAATTCTTCGTCGTATCCTATTTCTTATTCTTCTTCTATTTCTTCGTCTTCTCCTAATTCTTCGTCTTCTCCTATTTCTTCGTCGTATCCTATTTCTTCGTCTTCTCCTACTTCTTTGTCTTCTTCTAATTCTTCGTCTTCTCCTATTTCTTCGTCGTATCCTATTTCTTCGTCTTCTCCTAATTCTTCGTCTTCTCCTATTTCTTCGTCGTATCCTATTTCTTCGTCTTTTCCTATTTCTTCGTCTTCTCCTACTTCTTCGTCTTCTCCTATTTCTTCGTCGTAAACTATTTCTTCGTCTTCTCCTACTTCTTCGTCTTCTCCTAATTCTTCGTCTTCTCCTATTTCTTCGTCTTCTCCTATTTTTTCGTCTTCTCCTATTTCTTCGGTCTTCTTCTATTTCTTCGTCTTCTCCTAATTCTTCGTCTTTTCCTATTTCTTCGTCGTATCCTATTTCTTCGTCGTATTCTATTTCTTCGTCTTCTCCTAATTCTTCATCGTATCCTATTTCTTTGTCTTCTCCTACTTCTTCGTCTTCTCCTAATTCTTCGTCTTCTCCTATTTCTTCGTCTTCTCCTAATTCTTCGTCGTATCCTATTTCTTCGTCTTCTCCTATTTTTTCGTCTTCTCCTATTTCTTCGTCTTCTCCTAATTCTTCGTCTTCTCCTATTTCTTCGTCTTCTCCTATTTCTTCGTCGTATCCTACTTCTTCGTCTTATCCTATTTCTTCGTCTTCTCCTATTTCTTCGTCGTATCCTATTTCTTCGTCTTCTCCTAATTTTTCGTCATATCCTATTTCTTCGTCTTATCCTATTTCTTCGTCTTCTCCTATTTCTTTGTCTTCTCCAATTTCTTCGGCTTCTCCTATTTCTTCGTCCTCTCCTAATTCTTCGTCTTCTCCTAATTCTTCGTCTTTTGCGCTCGTTAGCGATTACTCATATCTTGTCGTCCACAAATAGAAGAAAAATCTGTAGGAAACCTTATCATTGTCATCATCATCATCATCGAGTGCCGTCTCCGCAACGAAGGTTGGCTACCATGGATCGCCAATCCACTCTGTTTCTTGCTTTCATGGTGCAGGTTGTCATAGATTGACTTGTCCATCTTTTGATGTTACTCGTCCATGTTAGTCTTGGCCTGCCTCTGCCTCTTTTACCTTGTATTTTCCCTTCCAGTATTACTTTTAGTATGCTGTTGTGTCTTTTAACGTGTTCCAAAAATTTCATTTGTCTTGTCTTAATTGTATTTAGTAGTTCTCTTTTTATTTTTAGTTGTTTTAAAACTTCATCGTATGTTTTCTTTTGTTTCCACCCAATGCTACCTATTCTTCTGTAAATCCACATTTCAAAGGCTTCAATTTTCTGTTCTGTTTTCTTGTCTAATGTCCATGTTTCATCACCAATACAGGAATATTGAGAAGATGTAACATTTTGCTATATTTAGTTTCAGCCCTGCTGTTATTTGTTTTGTTATTAGTATATTTTTCATGACATTAAAATTACTTTTTTACCATACCTATTCTTTTGTTTATTTCAATTTTACATTTTCCATCATTAATTATAGTATGTCCAAGGTAGTTGTAGTTCTGAACTGTCTCTAGATGTATTCCTTCAACTTGGATATTTAATTGTAGGTCTTGAGAATTTCCACTGATTCTAGTCATTAAGATAATTGTAACTAATTCGAATTATACGATGATTGTATCTGATTCTATTCATTAAGATAATTTAACTGATTCTAATTATTAAGATAACTGTAACTGATTCTATTCATTAAGATAATTTAACTGATTCTAATTATTAAGATAACTGTAACTGACCAGTCATTAAGATAATTGTAACTGATTCTAGTTCCTCGAGTAAAACTGGAGTCCAGTAAGAGACCATGCTTGTTCATCCTAGGGGTATTGCACAAATATGTCTTCGATATCAACAAACCCCCACCATGGCGGAAATTTAATAACGAGTAGAGATCTTAGCAATGTAAATGAGATGAGTAGCTTTGTGAGGGTTTTTGGGGTAGACACGGGCAGTGGCATTCAGCCTGTTTTTTTTTTATGTTCAATTGTGAAGGATTTTTTGTTCGTGCTCAAACATTAACTCGTTGTATAGTCAGTCTCCGATTGGACTGAACACTCGATCTTACGTAGGTTGATATCAGATGTTACCTTTTGGAAATGGAAAAAAAAACAACACAGAAACTAGATCTCTCCACTTCGGATTTCTTTCTTTCTTTCATTCTTTCTTTCTTGCTCTCTTTCTTTCTGTCTTTCTTTTTGCTTTTCTTTTACCGTTCGCGCGACGAGTTCCTCCCTTCGTCGTTAACCCTTAAAAAGGCATTTAGTGGGCGTAATTGCAACGTCTTGATTTAGATTAAGCTATGATATCTGCACTGCTTCTCCGAGCCATCTGCCTTCATCATGGCATCATTCAGCACCGTGTTTTCTTCTCCCCTCAATTCCCTATTAATTTGATTTAAAATTTGATAAATCTCAATTAGGAATAACATGTATGCAATTCACATTTCCAAAAGAGATAATTCTGTCAGACAGAACTAAATTAATTCTAGATATAAATAGTGCCGACACTGAAAATTAATTCCGGAGATAAAGAATTAAGCCACAGCAAATTAATATCAGGAACATTTTTTTTCATGCAAGCTGTACACACTACAGGAATTCTTTCTTTCTTTCTTTCTTTCTTCTTTCTTTCTTTCTTTCTTTCTTTCTTTCTTTCTTTCTTTCTTTCTTTCTTTCTTTCTTTCTTTCTTTCTTTCACCCGATGATTACTCAAAGAATTGATTATCCTCATCGTTATTCGTCCTTACAATGACGTTACATGGGTGTAGATGTGCTGTGTTGAAGCTTGCAGTAGAACTGTGGTATTTGCATATTTCAGCCCAACAGATCCGACTTCAGCACGGGACTTCTTAGTACCGGGTTGCCTTTTCTCTTCGATACGCAAGGTCAGATTAGACTAGATAATCTGTTTCTAGAGGCACCGCGAAGAGGTGGAGTAGGTCTTGATGTTTCCGGTTCACTGACCATGGCGCAAGTCATTCAAATATAAGTCGCTGAGAGTCTCCAGCTCTATTACTGTCCGGGGCCTTGCCTCCAACTAATTCAGTCACTCACTGAGTGCCGTCTCCACATCGAAGGTTGGCTACCATGGAGCGTTATTTGTCTCTTGTTTTGATAGTGCAGGTTGTCATAGGCTGACTTGTCAATCTTTTGATGTTACTCTTCCATGTTAGTCTTGGTCTGCCTCAGCCTATTTCACCTTGTATTTTCCCTTCCAATATTACTTTTAGTAGGCTGTTGTGTCTTTTAACATGCCCCAAAAATTTCATTTGTCTTGTTCTAATTGTGTTTAATAGTTCTCTTTTCATTTTTAGTTGTTTTAAAACTTCATTTGTTTTCTATCCAATTCTTCATATTCTTCTATAAATCCACATTTCAAAGGCTTCAATTTTATTTTCTGTTTTCTTGTCTAATGACAATGTTTCTGCACCATACAGGAATGTTGAGAAGATGTAACATTTTGCTATTCTTAGTTTTAGCCCTGGTGTTATTTGTTTTGATGTTAGTATATTTTTCATGACATTACAATTACTTTTTGCCATTCCCATCCTTTTGTTATTTCAGTTTTACATTGTCCATCACTGGTTATAGTATGTCCAAGGTACTTCTCACTAAAAGAATGATCATAAAGCACTAGCACCATATTTTCGTATATCCTTTGCAGTTCACCGTAAAACAACTTCTTTGAAAAGCACCGTTCCAAGCCGTCGGTTGAGATCGAACCCTACCCCTTGTCCTTTGTAGTCCAGTTCACTAACCACTGAGCTATCGCGGCTCCCATAACATTTCTAGCTTAAGTTAATATCTATGTTGGAATGATTTTTTTTTTTAGTAGATCGATCACTCGTTACAAAAAGATCAACGATTCGTAAAATTTGAAAATAATTTCTGGGGATTTAATATTCACATTTTTAACAACAAAAGAATTTAAACTTACAGTTAAGTAAGTTACAGTTTCATCTAATCACTTTGAATGTAAAGGTAAAAGGTAAAGTACGAGACTTGAATCGGCGTCTTAGCACGCGAGTTTTCACCCATGTGCTCGGCCGCCTATCCAGAAGTGTTCGGAGGCTTCTGGATAGTGTCGCTTCAAGCATCGAAACTCACGATGCGAGGCGGCATTCCTCATCTTCCCAGATTAATACCCTCTTACCCATTTCTGCTAGCGGCTGGATAGACCGCGGGCGTATTTATTTTCTGACCACGAGTACAACTCACACTGCTTCCAGCGGGAATAGAATATGGGTTGTCCGAACACAAGTAGCCCAGTCAAGTAGTTTTACCGATACTTGTCTTAATAGGAAAATACAGGCACACAATTTATTCCCAAGTATAAATCGTAACTCTACAGTTATGATTACACCTGCGTGAAAGACATCGCTAATGATAGCTAATTTTAAGTTAGCTGAGTTGGCCGTGTGCTCTAGCGTTTGATGCTGTGCCACGGAGTACGGTTTCTATCCTCTTTCAGACAATATATTGTTCTTTGAATTTTTTTTCTGTTGTTGATTATTTGTCTATTTTTTCCGGGTGCTGTAAACATACCGCTTCCTTTGAAATGATTCGTTGATCTATCGCCTCGGAAGTGTACCTCTATAATAATATTCGTTTATTATTATTTGTCTACAGTATAAACAACTGGAAACTACTATTCGTGCTGTTTCGTCCTATAAATGTGTGTCTGCAACGCACGTATTTAGCCCTACCCTATCCGGGAGATACTTGTCTTAATAATAAAATACAGATACACAATTTATTCTCTAGTTGAGATCGTAACCCTATAGTCATGAGTACACCTGCGTGAAAGACATTGCCAATGATAGCTAATTTTTAAGTTAGCTGAGTTGGCCGTGTGCTTCAGCGTTTAGTTTCTCGTGGCAAAACGTTGTGCCATGAGTACGGGTTCGATCCTGGGTTCGGATTTCCCTATGGGTTCGGACCATATAATGGTCTTTTTTTTCTGTTGATTATTTGTGATTTTTTCCGAGTGCTGTAAACATACCTCTTCTCTGAAATGATTCGTTGGTTTTCCCAACTAGGCTACCGAGCCGCCCACTTTGAATGTATAATAGAAGAAGCTTGTTTTTTTTTTCTTCTTCCTGAAAAGACATAAATGAGCACATGAGATAAAGTATCGCTGACCAATAGCTGTGTAGTAGACATGGCGATTCACGACGATCCAATATTGCGAATGTTGTTTCCTTGCTTTCACAACAACAACAAAATAAGAAAATCGTTTTTGGAGCGGATGACCAAAACGTGTGGGCGGGTGTTATATATTTACTTACAAGATTACCAAAGCAAGTTGCCAACAGTTGCAGATGAGTAATCGAGGATAGTCTGTAGATCGAAGGATTGGCGATAATTTTGACAGATTGGTGGCTATAATCGAACTTGTGCCCTTTTCTTGATCTCGCGAGATAGGGTACCACACATGACATTTTCTAACAACTGCGTGGGAGTACGAGGCAGTGGCGTGTCGAAAGATTTCACTTGGCTCGCCGTGAACGGTAAAGAATTCCCCTGGAACAAAGCCGGAATCGAAAAGAGAATAAAGTGAGTTTCACTTGATGCGGCCAGTAACAATAATCGGTCTTTAATCAGCAAGGATAACTGTATCCAAAGTGATAAATAAAACAAAACAAAAAAAACCGCGCATTTTCTATCTATCTATTAACTTCCAAGCAGTAGCGAGCCCATAGGGTATAGACCCGGATATTCTTTCTCTTATCTAATTTTTTATTCTAGCAGTTTTCAACCCTTGTAAATATCTTTATTCAAATCTCGCCATTTGTCTTTGTTTTGTGCAAGCAAATCTATTTCATTGAGGGAGCCGATACCTGCTGCTCTTGCCTTTCTGATCAATAAACAGTGTCTTTCTGGGACGACCTCTTTATCATGTTCTGGTAAAGTAAATTATCTATCTTTTGTGACTTGGGGTTCAAGATGGCACATTAGGGTAGCAATTCTATACTCACCATGTTCGATCATCTTGGCTATTCAGTGTCAAACTTTGCACAGGACCCGCATCTGATCTTTCGTTTCCAATTGTATTCCAGCATTTCTGAAACCTTCATTTTGTTTTCTTCACATCGTCGTTTGCCATTTCTTGTGGTCTCTCATTTCATTAGAAACGATCTTTATAGTCATTTATCATTTCATGTGGCCTCTCATTTCATTAGAAACGATCTTTATAGTCATTTATCATTTCATGTTGCCTCTCATTTCATTGGACGACCATGTTTATAGTCATTTGTCATTTCTTGTTTGTCCCTCATTTCATAAGACACGATGTTTATTGTCGCTTGTCATTTCTTGTTTGTCCCTCATTTAATTAGACACGATGTTTATTGTCGCTTGTCATTTCTTGTTTGTCCCTCATTTAATTAGACACGATGTTTATTGTCGCTTGTCATTTCTTGTTTGTCCCTCATTTAACTAGACACGATGTTTATTGTCGCTTGTCATTTCTTGTTTGTCCCTCATTTAATTAGACACGATGTTTATTGTCGTTTGTCATTTCCCGTGGTCTCTCATTTAATTAGACACGATGTTTATTGTCGCTTGTCATTTCTTGTTTGTCCCTTATTTAATTAAACACGATGTTTATTGTCGTTTGTCATTTCTTGTTTGTCCCTCATTTAATTAGACACGATGTTTATTGTCGTTTGTCATTTCTTGTTTGTCCCTCATTTAATTAAACACGATGTTTATTGTCGTTTGTCATGTCTTGTTTGTCCCTCATTTAATTAGACACGATGTTTATTGTCGCTTGTCATTTCTTGTTTGTCCCTCATTTAATTAGACACGATGTTTGTTGTCGTTTGTCATTTCTTGTTTGTCCCTCATTTAATTAAACACGATGTTTATTGTCGCTTGTCATTTCTTGTTTGTCCCTCATTTAATTAGACACGATGTTTATTGTCGTTTTTCATTTCCCGTGGACTCTCATTTCATTAGACACGATGCTTATTGTCGTTTGTCATTTCTTGTGGTCTCTCATTTCATTAGACACGATGCTTATTGTCGTTTGTCATTTCCTGTGGTCTCTCATTTCATTAGACACAATGCTTATTGTCGTTTGTCATTTCTTGTGGTCTCTCATTTCATTAGACACGATGTTTATTGTCATTTGTCATTTCTTGTTATCTCTCATTTCATTAGACACAATGTTTATTGTCGTTTGTCATTTCTTGTGGTCTCTCATTTCATTAGACACAATGCTTATTGTCGTTTGTCATTTCCTGTGGTCTCTCATTTCATTAGACACAATGTTTATTGTCATTTGTCATTTCTTGTGGTCTCTCATTTCATTAGACACAATGTTTATTGGCGTTTGTCATTTCTTGTGGTCTCTCATTTCATTAGACACGATGTTTATTGTCATTTGTCATTTCTTGTGGTCTCTAATTTCATTAGACATAATGTTTATTGTCATTTGTCATTTCTTGTGGTCTCTCATTTCATTACACACAATGTTTATTGTCGTTTGTCATTTCTTGTGGTCTCTCATTTCATTAAACACAATGTTTATTGTCGTTTGTCATTTCTTGTGGTCTCTCATTTCATTAGACACAATGTTTATTGTCGTTTGTCATTTCTTGTTGTCTCTCATTTCATTAGACACGATGTTTATTGTCGTTTCTCATTTCTTGTGGTCTCTCATTTCATTGGACGCGATGTTTATGTCGTTTGTCATTTCTTGTGGTCTCTTATTTTATTAGACACGATGTTTATGTCGTTTGTCATTTCTTGTGGTCTCTCATTTCATTAGACGCAATGTTTATATCGTTTGTCATTTCTTGTGGTCTCTCATTTAATTAGACACGATGTTTATATCGTTTGTCATTTCTTGTGGTCTCTCATTTCATTAGACGCAATTTTTATATCGTTTGTCATTGCTTGTGGTCTCTCATTTCATTAGACGCGATGTTTATGTCGTTTGTCATTTCTTATGATCTCTCATTTCATTAGACGCAATGTTTATATCGTTTGTCATTTCCTATGATCTCTCATTTCATTAGACGCAATGTTTATATCGTTTGTCATTTCTTGTGGTCTCTCATTTCATTAGACGCGATGTTTATGTCGTTTGTCATTTCTTATGATCTCTCATTTCATTAGACGCAATGTTTATATCGTTTGTCATTTCTTGTGGTCTCTCATTTCATTAGACACGATGTTTATTGTCATTTGTCATTTCTTGTTATCTCTCATTTCATTAGACACAATGTTTATTGTCGTTTGTCATTTCTTGTGGTCTCTCATTTCATTAGACACAATGCTTATTGTCGTTTGTCATTTCCTGTGGTCTCTCATTTCATTAGACACAATGTTTATTGTCATTTGTCATTTCTTGTGGTCTCTCATTTCATTAGACACAATGTTTATTGGCGTTTGTCATTTCTTGTGGTCTCTCATTTCATTAGACACGATGTTTATTGTCATTTGTCATTTCTTGTGGTCTCTAATTTCATTAGACATAATGTTTATTGTCATTTGTCATTTCTTGTGGTCTCTCATTTCATTACACACAATGTTTATTGCCGTTTGTCATTTCTTGTGGTCTCTCATTTCATTAAGCACAATGTTTATTGTCGTTTGTCATTTCTTGTGGTCTCTCATTTCATTAGACACAATGTTTATTGTCGTTTGTCATTTCTTGTTGTCTCTCATTTCATTAGACACGATGTTTATTGTCGTTTCTCATTTCTTGTGGTCTCTCATTTCATTGGACGCGATGTTTATGTCGTTTGTCATTTCTTGTGGTCTCTCATTTTATTAGACACGATGTTTATGTCGTTTGTCATTTCTTGTGGTCTCTCATTTCATTAGACGCAATGTTTATATCGTTTGTCATTTCTTGTGGTCTCTCATTTAATTAGACACGATGTTTATATCGTTTGTCATTTCTTGTGGTCTCTCATTTCATTAGACGCAATTTTTATATCGTTTGTCATTGCTTGTGGTCTCTCATTTCATTAGACGCGATGTTTATGTCGTTTGTCATTTCTTATGATCTCTCATTTCATTAGACGCAATGTTTATATCGTTTGTCATTTCTTATGGTCTCTCATTTCATTAGACGCAATGTTTATATCGTTTGTCATTTCCTATGATCTCTCATTTCATTAGACGCAATGTTTATATCGTTTGTCATTTCTTGTGGTCTCTCATTTCATTAGACGCGATGTTTATGTCGTTTGTCATTTCTTATGATCTCTCATTTCATTAGACGCAATGTTTATATCGTTTGTCATTTCTTATGGTCTCTCATTTCATTAGACGCAATGTTTATATCGTTTGTCATTTCTTGTGGTCTCTCATTTCATTAGACGCGATGTTTATGTCGTTTGTCATTTCTTGTGGTCTCTCATTTCATTAGACGCAATGTTTATGTTGTTTCTCATTTCTTATGATCTCTCATTTTATTAGACGCAATGTTTATATCGTTTGTCATTTCTTGTGGTCTCTCATTTCATTAGACGCGATGTTTATGTCGTTTGTCATTTCTTATGATCTCTCATTTTATTAGACGCAATGTTTATATCGTTTGTCATTTCTTGTGGTCTCTCATTTCATTGGACGCGATGTTTATATCGTTTGACATTTCTTGTGGTCTCTCATTTCATTAGACGCGATGTTTATGTCGTTTGTCATTTCTTATGATCTCTCATTTCATTAGACGCAATGTTTATATCGTTTGTCATTTCTTATGGTCTCTCATTTCATTAGACGCAATGTTTATATCGTTTGTCATTTCCTATGATCTCTCATTTCATTAGACGCAATGTTTATATCGTTTGTCATTTCTTGTGGTCTCTCATTTCATTAGACGCGATGTTTATGTCGTTTGTCATTTCTTATGATCTCTCATTTCATTAGACGCAATGTTTATATCGTTTGTCATTTCTTATGGTCTCTCATTTCATTAGACGCAATGTTTATATCGTTTGTCATTTCTTGTGGTCTCTCATTTCATTAGACGCGATGTTTATGTCGTTTGTCATTTCTTGTGGTCTCTCATTTCATTAGACATGATGTTTATGTCGTTTGTCATTTCTTATGATCTCTCATTTCATTAGACGCAATGTTTATATCGTTTGTCATTTCTTGTGGTCTCTCATTTCATTAGACGCAATGTTTATATCGTTTGTCATTTCTTATGATCTCTCATTTCATTAGACGCGATGTTTATATCGTTTGTCATTTCTTGTGGTCTCTCATTTCATTAGACACGATGTTTATTGTCGTTTTTCATTTCTTGTGGTCTCTCATTTCATTGGACGCGATGTTTATGTCGTTTCTCATTTCTTGTGGTCTCTCATTTTATTAGACACGATGTTTATGTCGTTTGTCATTTCTTGTGGTCTCTCATTTCATTAGACGCAATGTTTATATCGTTTGTCATTTCTTGTGGTCTCTCATTTAATTAGACACGATGTTTATATCGTTTGTCATTTCTTGTGGTCTCTCATTTCATTAGACGCAATTTTTATATCGTTTGTCATTGCTTGTGGTCTCTCATTTCATTAGACGCGATGTTTATGTCGTTTGTCATTTCTTATGATCTCTCATTTCATTAGACGCAATGTTTATATCGTTTGTCATTTCTTGTGGTCTCTCATTTCATTAGACGCAATGTTTATATCGTTTGTCATTTCCTATGATCTCTCATTTCATTAGACGCAATGTTTATATCGTTTGTCATTTCTTGTGGTCTCTCATTTCATTAGACGCGATGTTTATGTCGTTTGTCATTTCTTATGATCTCTCATTTTATTAGACGCAATGTTTATATCGTTTGTCATTTCTTGTGGTCTCTCATTTCATTAGACGCGATGTTTATGTCGTTTGTCATTTCTTATGATCTCTCATTTTATTAGACGCAATGTTTATATCGTTTGTCATTTCTTGTGGTCTCTCATTTCATTGGACGCGATGTTTATATCGTTTGACATTTCTTGTGGTCTCTCATTTCATTAGACGCGATGTTTATATCGTTTGTCATTTCTTGTGGTCTCTCATTTCATTAGACGCAATTTTTATATCGTTTGTCATTTCTTGTGGTCTCTCATTTCATTAGACATGATGTTTATGTCGTTTGTCATTTCTTGTGATCTCTCATTTCATTAGACGCAATGTTTATATCGTTTGTCATTTCTTGTGGTCTCTCATTTCATTAGACGCAATGTTTATATCGTTTGTCATTTCTTATGATCTCTCATTTCATTAGACGCGATGTTTATATCGTTTGTCATTTCTTATGATCTCTCATTTCATTAGACGCAATGTTTATATCGTTTGTCATTTCTTGTGGTCTCTCATTTCATTAGACGCAATGTTTATATCGTTTGTCATTTCTTATGATCTCTCATTTCATTAGACGCAATGTTTATATCGTTTGTCATTTCTTATGAACTCTCATTTCATTAGACGCAATGTTTATATCGTTTGTCATTTCTTATGATCTCTCATTTCATTAGACGCAATGTTTATATCGTTTGTCATTTCTTGTGGTCTCTCATTTCATTAGACGCAATGTTTATATCGTTTGTCATTTCTTATGATCTCTCATTTCATTAGACGCGATGTTTATATCGTTTGTCATTTCTTGTGGTCTCTCATTTCATTAGACGCGATGTTTATGTCGTTTGTCATTTCTTGTGGTCTCTCATTTCATTACACGCAATGATTATGTCGTTTGTCATTTCTTGTGGTCTCTCATTTCATTACACGCAATGATTATGTCGTTTGTCATTTCTTGTGGTCTCTCATTTCATTAGACGCGATGTTTATGTCGTTTGTCATTTCTTGTGGTCTCTCATTTCATTAGACGCAATGTTTATATCGTTTGTCATTTCTTGTGGTCTCTCATTTCATTGGACGCGATGTTTATATCGTTTGTCATTTCTTGTGGTCTCTCATTTCATTGGACGCAATGTTTATATCGTTTGTCATTTCTTGTGGTCTCTCATTTCATTGGACGCGATGTTTATATCGTTTGTCATTTCTTGTGGTCTCTCATTTCATTGGACGCGATGTTTATATCGTTTGTCATTTCTTGTGGTCTCTCATTTCATTGGACGCAATGTTTATATCGTTTGTCATTTCTTGTGGTCTCTCATTTCATTAGACGCAATTTTTATATCGTTTGTCATTTCTTGTGGTCTCTCATTTCATTAGACGCAATGTTTATATCGTTTGTCATTTCTTGTGGTCTCTCATTTCATTAGACGCAATGTTTATATCGTTTGTCATTTCTTGTGGTCTCTCATTTCATTGGACGCGATGTTTATATCGTTTGTCATTTCTTGTGGTCTCTCATTTCATTGGACGCGATGTTTATATCGTTTGTCATTTCTTGTGGTCTCTCATTTCATTAGACATGATATTTACTTCTTTGTCTTTCAAGGGGAGCCGCGATAGAGCATTGCCTGATGAAAATAAACGTTAATGTTCGATCCCGATAGACGGCTCCATGGTTCAGTCAAACTTATTGGATATCAATTTTTTTTTGTATGTGAAATAAATACGTGACCGATGTAACGCTGACCACGTTACGTTATGATTATGTCACTAATAAAATGTATGTGGACGCAAAAACATCGTCACGAGATGTGTCGATATTCTTTCTTATACATTTTTTTGTTTTACTTCTTTCTCTCCTTTTATATATAAAAATCACTTAAGTAAAAAAAAAAAGTTAATTTTATCAGTTCACAAAACAAAACAGTAAAAGTAAAGAGTATCTGACTACCAAACCTACCTGCTTACCTACCTACATACCTACCTACCCGCCCACCTGTCTGAATCAATTTAAATGTATTCAGGTTACCGCCGTTAACGGTCCAGAATTTCTCAAAGCCTGCTACTACTGATTGTCTCCGTCAAGACTTGACTACAAAAAGGACTTCTAAATACTCAGCAATGCTTATTTCTCTACTCTTTCATTATTTATTTCCGGCGTCCGGGGTAACAATCCTTCCCACCTTGTCCTACGTTCGTTACGCCACTGAGAAGAAACAGGGGAAAAAAATGTAACCGAATTATCGAAAGAAGAGAGATGAGTGGAAATTGAAGAGGAAAAAATGTCGAGTCTAATAAGAATCGACATGGGTAAAAAATATTAGCTATTTGTTAAACATGTCCTTTTGCATTCTTCTGTCCACTAACATAAAAATGAATCATGTAATATAATTATATGGCGTGGGCGTCTAGGGGTGAGACAAATAGAGCCCTAACGTTTTTTTATGTTCAAAGAAAGGAAATTGATGTATGGTTGAGATGTTCGGGAAATATGCGAATGACACAAATATAGATGTCAATAGAAAATTGAAAATAACAGAAAAGCAAGAAATAATAAACAAGTTTTGTTTTACGTCTACCTAACGATTTTTCCTTGTGGAATTCTCAGTTGGGGAGATTGTTATTAGATTGTGTCGTTGCAGCTTTCTATTTGGTTGGATTGGTTATTATTTGTGAATGTTGTTACACATTGTATATCAGCGGTTATCAAACTAGGGGATATCGCGCACATTTCGAAGAGCGGGGGTTATTGAGAAGCATTGGTGGAGGCTGGAGTGTTGTAGTATGAGACAACAGTAGTCATTCCTTCTTCTTAATATTATTCTTCTGTGTCATGACTCAATCAGACTGGGGGGGGGGGGGGGGGGGTCCAGATTATTTTATAGAGTCTGCTGCCTGTTTCAGGATTTCGGCTCCGCCTTAAAATTTATCCCATGGGAGCCGCGATAGCTCAGTGGTTAGTGAACTGGACTACAAAGGACAAGAGGTGGGGTTCGGTCCCAACCGACGGGTTCCAGTTCACCTAGCCTTTAATGGGTACCTGATTTTTTTCTGGGAAAATAAAGCGACGCGGGCGTAATATCGATTAATAAAGATTAATAGAGATAAGACCAACATTATGAGAATTAATGCAGTTGGCAATAACCATATAAAACTAGGAGAAATACCTCTACTAGATGTACAATCTTACATATATCTGGGCAGTAATATAGATAAAGAGGGAGGAACAGAAAATGATACCAAAATAAGGATATCAAAAGCAAGAGGAGCTTTCATTGCACTGGGAAACATATGGAAATCCAAAGAAATTAGGCTAAATACAAAAATAAAAATTTTCAACTCAAATGTTAAGTCGGTCCTATTATATGGCTGCGAAACATGGAGAATGACAAAATTGACAATCACGAAAGTACAGACTTTCATTAATGGATGCTTGCGCAGAATAAAGGGATGGAAATGGCAGGACAAAGTCACTAACGTGGAATTATGGAAATGTACCGGTCAAATACCAGTGGATAAAGAGATACAGCGAAGACGATGGCGATGGATAGGACACACACTACGGAAGCCAACTGAGAGTATTACACAACAAGCCCTTTTTTGGAATCCCCATGGGAAAAGACAAAGAGGAAGACCAAGGAATTCTTGGAGAAGACAGATAGAAGCAGAGATGAAGATGATGGGGAAGACATGGAATGATCTTAAAAGAATGGCAAAAAACAGAACGACTTGGAAAGTGTTTGTTGAAGACCTATGCTCCACCGGGAGCTAAAAGGTAAAAGAAGAAGAAGAAGGGCGTAATATCGACCACATTACCCCAAAAATCATGTGCCTGTAAAATTAATTAATTATGTGTCTGTAAAATTGATGGTCACTAACACCATCTACCGGGTTTATGAGATCGAAAGATCAGGCACGCGAGGTTTGTGACAATGAAAGATCAGGTCACGCCGGTTTTGTGGCAATGAAAGATCAGGTCACGCAGGGTTTATGAGATCAAAAGATCAGGCACGCGAGGTTTGTGACAATGAAAGATCAGGTCACGCCGGTTTTGTGGCAATGAAAGATCAGGTCACGCAGGGTTAATGACATCGAAAGATCAGGCACGCGAGGTTTGTGACAATGAAAGATCAGGTCACGCCGGTTTTGTGGCAATGAAAGATCAGGTCACGCAGGGTTAATGACATCGAAAGATCAGGCACGTGAGGTTTGTGACAATGAATGATCAGGTCACGTGGGAATTATTATTATTTTGTTGTCATTAACGGGGGATGGATATCTTGTGGCGAGGGGAACAGGAAAGGAAGGACATATTTCAGTCGGTTTAACTCTTTCTATAGGTCTCGGTGCACAATGCACTATGCCAATTTCAGTCACGTACGTTTAGCCGCACAGTGCATCACTCTCAAATTGATTAATGTGAACTGTCATCAAACAATATTCTTTTTACATGTTTTGTATCATCTTGGTATTCTATCTATCTATCTATCTATCTATCTATCTATCTATCTATCTATCTATCTATCTATCTACCTACCTACTTACCTACCTACCTACCTACCTACCTACCTACCTACCTACCTACCTGCCTACCTGCCTGCCTGCCTGCCTGCCTGCCTGTCTGTCTGTCTGTCTGTCTGTCTGTCTGTCTGTCTGTCTGTCTGTCTTTCTATCTATCTATCCATCCATCCATCCATCCATCCATCCATCCATCCATCCATCCATCCATCCATCCATGAACATATGAACATCGTCTTTTCATTATTACTGACGTTATTATTATTATCTTGGTATTTGTGAAATCTAATTCCTGTTTAAATACTTCAGAATTCATATATCATATATTAAGTTTTAGATAAATATAAATATGTAGATTGATATTTAAAACCGTGATAAACTTTGTTTCTGACATCTCTACCGTCGGATTGATAAAAACCTGCCGTACTAAAAGAGGTAAGAACGTGAAAGTCAGAAGAAGAATTTGTCAAATATCTTCAGAGGCAACTTAATTGTGTCGGGAGACATGACTACCTACAGCTTCAACTATGACACCAGTTGTTTGTAATAAACAATTGTGTCTGGAGACCTGACTACCTACAGCATCAACTATGACACTTATTGTTTGTAATAAATAATTGTGTCTGGTGGCATGACTACCTACAGCTTCAACTATGACACTTATTGTTTGTAATAAACAATTGTGTCTGGAGACATGACTACCTACAGCATCAACTATGACACTTATTGTTTGTAATAAATAATTGTGTCGGGAGACATGACTACCTACAGCATCAACTATGACACTTATTGTTTGTAATAAACAATTGTGTCGGGAGACATGACTACCTACAGCATCAACTATGACACTTATTGTTTGTAATAAACAATTGTGTCTGGAGACATGACTACCTACAGCATCAACTATGACACTTATTGTTTGTAATAAACAATTGTGTCTGGAGACATGACTACCTACAGCATCAACTATGACACTTATTGTTTGTAATAAACAATTGTGTCGGGAGACATGACCACCTACAGCATCAACTATGACACTTATTGTTTGTAATAAACAATTGTGTCTGGAGACATGACTATCTACAGCATCAACTATGACACTTATTGTTTGTAATAAACAATTGTGTCTGGAGACATGACTATCTACAGCATCAACTATGACACTTATTGTTTGTAATAAACAATTGTGTCGGGAGACATGACCACCTACAGCATCAACTATGACACTTATTGTTTGTAATAAACAATTGTGTCGGGTGACATGACTACCTACAGCAGCAACTATGACACTTATTGTTTGTAATAAACAATTGTGCCTGGAGACATGACAACCTACAGCATCAACTATGACACTTATTGTTTGTAATAAACAATTGTGTCTTGAGACATGACTACCTACAGCATCAACTATGACACTTATTGTTTGTAATAAACAATTGTGTCGGGAGACATGACTACCTACAGCATCAACTATGACACTTATTGTTTGTAATAAACAATTGTGTCGGGAGACATGACTACCTACAGCATCAACTATGACACTTATTGTTTGTAAAAGACAATTGTGTCTGGTGACATGACTACCTACAGCATCAACTATGACACTTATTGTTTGTAATAAACAATTGTGTCTGGAGACATGACTACCTACATCATCAACTATGACACTTATTGTTTGTAATAAACAATCAGTTTTGCCTTAACCTTTGATTCTTTTGTTTTTATCTCCTCGTTACTCTTACTGGGAAGAACATTGATCAGAGAGGCAAGTGCAGCAGGAATCGGCTCCTTCAATGAGATAGAGTTGCTTGCACAGAATAGAGACAAATGGAACGATTTGATAAAAGAATTTTACAATGATTGAAAACTTCTAGAGTAAAAATTTAGATAAGAGAAAGAGTATCTGGGTGTATGCCCTACGGGCCGGCTACGCCTCGAAAGGTCAAAAGATAGATATATACTCTTTCAGCTGTCTGTGGTATTATCAGCATGTAAATGTCTCATTTGTGGTAGCCTCCAAGGATTTTCTCATGTGTTGTCTTGTTGTCCATAGTTGACTGCCATATGCCAGCACTGGTTTTGTATTAAAATATATTTATGAACAGTTATGAATATATAGTACTGTTCACTATATAGTAAAGAGATCCCACCACATGGGGTATGGGTAATATATGGTGTTATTTCCCGTATTTTTGTTTCCTTTCAGGCTTTCGACACATTATTGTTTTTGGTGTAGTGCTGTCAGTTCTACGCCTATGCCATTAACTTTCCCATAAAAATTCCGGCACCAATTTAAGGTGGGAGGAGTATTCGTTGCACTGGGAAACATATGGAAGTCCAAAGAAATTAGGTTTAAATACAAAAATAAAAATTTTCAATTCAAATGTTAAGTCGGTCCTATTATATGGCTGTGAAACATGCAAAAAAGTAGCAAAGTACCCCCCGTCACGCCAAGTGGCGGCGTATAGGGAAATATGGTGTTAGTGACCCTATATTTTACAGACCTTCAGCACATGATTTTTGGGGTAATGTGGTCGGTATTACGCCCGTGCTGCTTTACTTTCCCAGAAAAAATCCGGTACCCATTTAAGGCTGGGTGAACCCGGAGCCGTCGGTTGGGATCGAACCCTACCTCTTGTCCGTAGTAGTCCAGTTCACTAACCACTGAGCTATCGCGGCTCCCACTAATTTTTAGGGAATTAGTAAAACCCAGGTGTCCTCGCCAGGGTACGAACCCCGGCTGTTGCCGTGGTAAGCCAACCGCTGTGAAACATGGATAACGACAAAATTGACAATCATGAAGATACAGACTTTCATTAATGGATGCTTACGCAGAATAAAAGGATAGAAATGGCAGGACAAAATCCTTAACATAGAATTATGGAAATGTACCAGTCAAAATACCAGTGGATGAGGTGATACAGCGAAGACGATGGCGCTGGACAGGACACACACTGCGGGAGCCAACTGAGAGTATTACACAGCAGGCCCTTTTTTGGAATCCCCAGGGGAAATGACAAAGAGGAAGACCAAGGAATCCTTGGAGAAGACAGATAAAAGCAGAGATGAAAATGATGGGGAAGACATGGAATGATCTTAAAAGAATTGCAAGAAACAGAACGACTTGGAAAGTGTTTGTTGAAGACCAATGCTCAACGGGGAGCTAAAAAGGTAGAAGAAGAATAATAATTTAAGGTGGGTGAACCTGGAAGTCGTCAATCAGTATCTAACAAAACTTATTGTCCTTAGTAGTCCAGTTCACAAACCAGTGATCTACCGCGGCCACTGTGCGCTAATGCTTTTTGAATTTGACCAGCACTTTTTTAAGAAAACAAGTTCGATTTTAAGTGAATCCTATTTTTTTTTTAAAGCAATGGTATCAGAAAAATAAATGTCCATTACCGCTCATCAAAATAGTTTTAATTGTGTTTTTGTAAATTTAAATGAAGTCATCAAAACTGATACCATAAAACGTTCAGAATAGATGACGAATTAGTAAAAGTTGAGCCAAATTTGATCTGTCAAAATAAAGCAAACATTCAGAGAATTACGAGCTTACATACTTATCGAAGGATGGAGCCCGTGTTGCCAGATATGAAAACAGTATTGTTTGTTTAATCACCACAGTTAGGAAAAATAAACAAATAAGTAACTGAACCATCCAAAGTGCAATTGAAAAATCGTTGCTTTTAGATATTTTGTTGTTCTGAGCGACATTTTTACATTTTAGTTAATGAATTAATTCTGCGGAGTTATTTGTGATTCTGACATTAGAACAAGTATTAGTACAATGGACTATATATGCAAGTTAGCCAACCCATCAGAGACAGAGGGGATCAACGAGCTACTATTTGCACACGATCAGGTACTAATGCATGGAAAAATAGAAGATCGACAAAAACACTTAAATAGAAACAACAGAGGCACAAAGTACAACATGAAAATTAACATCAACAACACAGACGTCATGAATACTGCAAAAGAGGAACAGAACATCAACATAACTATAGAGGGCATACAACTAAAACAAGTAGATGAATTTAAATACCAAGGAAATCTAGTGACAAACGATAGCTCATAAACAGCAACAAAACATTCAAGATGCAACAAGGCTTATCAAATCATAGGACAGCGATCACCATTATTGTCCAACAAGGAAATCCATCGGTTGCCCGTCCTCAACGACAGCGCAGCTAGCCAACCTGTCCGCTCTCTCATTTCCCCGTACTCCCGCATGTCCAGGGACATAGACAAAGGTGACCTTACGTATTTTGGATTTCTGCAACGACTCTACCCATTGCATGCGTACATAGCCCGCCTCCACTTTTTTATCATGCTCATCGAATCACTCAGTATACATGCGTGGATGTAGTCTTGTGACTCTAACCATTTGAATGCCTTGGTCACTGCCATCACCTCCATTGTCATGCTACTCGTGGTCATGGCGTATGCACCACTGTCTTCCTTGGCTATTCTGCCTGCTGAGCGTGCTGTAAATGCCCATGCACTTCTTTCGTGTCGTCTTACAGATCAGTCTGTATAGATGACTGCATCTTCCTCATCGGTATTATCGCAGATGAGACCGTTGACCTCAGCATTAACCACGACCGGGTTCTGTTCCCTACTTTTCCTGTCGAGTGTGACAATACATGAGAAAGTTCCCTTGAATGACGTAGGCACCGGTATCCACTCCTCACCAACGCTGATATTCGTAAGCCCACATACCTGTTTGATGACATCTTCTGCCCGGCCCACCCATGATTTGCCTCTTTTTAGCCTGGTACCTTTCTCTGTGTTGAGCACGTGGTGCAATGGATGCTCTGTATCTGTAATAATCTTCAGGTATGCTCGTGCTCTCCAGATCTTGATTCTGTCATCCATGGTTGGAAAGTCAAGAAGATACCTCATTGCTACACAGGGAGTGTCCCTCGTACATCCCAGGATAATGCGCATGGCTTCATTTTGTATTTTCAAGAACGCGTCGTCAAGGACGCGAAAGTCATTTAATTTGTAGAAAGCTCTCAGTGTTTCCGCGTGCTGCTGAGCAAGTTACTGGAGTTGGCCAGTTTATAACGTGGAACGGGTTCTGGGCCGTGCGACTGAGCAAGTGCACGTGAGTCTGGACCATCCAAAGCATCGACATTCAGCGACGTTCATCAAAGACGACGGTAATTTTGAACATTTACCTGGGTAAAGATGAGTAGTTCTGGGTGGGAGTTTTGGTGAATGGTGGGACCAATGTGCTGACTGCACATGGGATAACAAACGTTAGCGACTCGTAAATTACTGTTAGCGTCAAGATCAGTGAACCAAAGTTAATCAAGATCTAATCCCACCTACTCGTGGTGGCTCTGGCAACAGTCTAGCCAGTTTGCCAAACGAGTAAAAGAGTGGAAAGGAAAAGAAGCTCTGTTATTTAAGACATGTCATGCTGATATCAGATGTGTTGGGTCGAAGGCGGTGAGATCTCTGCTTGCTGTAAGCCACAACGTATTTACGCCACTTAACGTCCTTTTAAGAGTGAGTGAATGAAGAGGAATAGTTGTTGAGCAAACACAGTAAGAGAGAATAGAAAGCTTTGAAGATTGGGATGAGTAAGGCTTGATATTTCACTTTACAAGTCATGCTTCACAGATCTAGTCTTCTTTTACCACTCTAATTCAGCATTTCTCTCTCCGTAATATTTATAGTTTCAAACGCAGATTGGCGCTCTCCAGTCCACCCAACTGATAAGGGAATGGGTATCTGGGTTTGGGAATAGAAAGTAGCAACAGCTAAGAAGAATCTTCATCCCAACGTTGTACTACCCGTGCCAGACCTTGACTTTAGATTCGAAAAGAGTAAGGAAAATAACCACTACCGAGATGAAATTTGTTAGACAAATGACAGGAAACATCGTGAGATAAGATAATAAATGAAGAGCTGAGATCTATATCTATAGCTAAGAATAATCCTCGGCCGTAGAATACACAAAAAGACAATAGACATAATGGTGCGGCCACGTGATAAGACAGGAAGACCAAAATACAACACGACGAGCCGTTAATAAACGTTACGAGAACACCAGACTCAAAGGTCGACCACTATCAAAAATGGATTTATGAAATATTAGAAACACTAGGAAACGTAACAGCAGTAGAGGCCAACAGAAGAGCAAAAGGTAGCAAAGTATATCTCACCTCGACGCTGAAAGGCAAAAGCGGAAGGACAGACGAAGAAGAAGAACGAAGAAGAGCCCTGGTCTCCCCCACTTCGAAATGATTTGGCCTTATAGGCTCAGACAAAAGCAGCTTTCCAATAAATGAGGAAGATACTGTGCAATCTATTTTTGACAATAGAAACAAGAAAACAAGTTCTTAAATATTATGTAGAGTTAATCTTTACATGTGGATGTGAATCATGAGCAATGGGGCAACAGACAAGGAAAACGCTGTATGCTGTAGAAATCTGGTTTTACAGAAGAATGTTGAGAGTACCATTGACTGCTAAGAAGAGTAATGAGGCTAAAGCAAAAAGAGAGTAATTTCCAATATTAGGAAAAAAAACACTCATTATTTGTTTTGTCATGTAATGAGAAGGGAACAGAATATATTTTAACTACTGGGAAAATCTTTTCGGTGTTATGGAGCTTACGTGTTGGTCGTTTTTATAATTCGGCTCTTGCTGATATATTTAAATGATTTACGCGACAGTCTAGTTGTGAAATAATGTGTTGCTATTTTCCCGTTTTGGTGTATGCTTTACTTCTGACAAGTGGATGGACTGTGAACGCTACCGATATTTAAGTGGAATATGATTTATTCTTCTTGGTATTGTTTGTTCGTGGTTCGACAGGCAAACACATAGTTCGACAACAATGGCGCCGGGCGGTTATGTCCAAACCGAATGTAAAAAGTCTGTGAAGTTGGTGGGACAGAAGAATCAGAAATGATCAACGACCCAGATAGCGAAAACAGCAAAGTGTGTTGTATATATGAGACATATTCAGAACATGAAAGACGAATATGGCAGACCACCGTGAAAGAGATTGGAGCCTCATCACGTAACATTCCAAATAAAGCCATTGATGGAAATTCTAACTATTGTTTTAAGAAAAGATCTACAACAAATACTTAATGTAATAAACACGACAAGCAAAAAATATGGACTAGATATGAATATCAAAAAGACTAAAACTGTGATCATAAACAAAGAAAATTCTCAAGACCTACAAATAAATATCAAAGTTGAAGGAATACATCTGGAGACAGCTCAGAGCTACCTGGGACATACTATAACCAGTGATGGAAAATGTATAACTGAAATAAACAAAAGAATAGGTATGGCAAAAAATAATTTTAATGCCTTGAAAAATATACTAATATCAAAACAAATAACACCAGAGATAAAACTTAGAATAGCAAAATGTTATGTCTTCTCAATATTCCTGTATGGTGCAGAAACATGGACATTATACAAGAAAACAGAACAGAAAATTGAAGTCTTTGAAATGTGGATTTATAGAAGAATATGTAGAATTGGAAGGAAAGAAAAGAAAACAAACGATGAACTTTTAAAACAATTATAAATGAAAAGAGAACTACTAAACACAATTAGAACAAGACAAATGAAATTTTGAGGGCATGTTAATAGACACAACAGCCTAATAAAATTAATATTGAAAGGGAAAACACAAGGTAAAAGAGGGAGAGTCAGACCAAGACTAACATGGACGAGTAACATAAAAAGATGGACATGTCAACCTATGACAATCTGCACCATCAAAGCAAGATACAGAGTGGAATGGCGCTCCATGGTAACCACCTTTCGATGCGGAGACGGTACTCAATGATGGTGATGGTGCATCTTCCATCGGGTGTTATTATTGTGTAAGTATTCTATACGTTGCCCTTGTTTAGATTTGTTCTGTGTATTTTTATGCTGCATGATGGTGATAATTGTTTCTTCGATATCACCATTTCTTGTGTTTTCTTACTACTTTACTTTCAGACTGAGTTCTTTCCTGTTGCTTTCTTGTATTTATTATGTCTATCATTCTCTGTCTCTGCTATTAAGACTGAGTCATCCGCATAACGCAAACTGTTTATGTTGTGACCGTTGACTTCATTTCCTTTTTAGTCTACTATTGATGTCATAATATTTTCACTGTATACTAAAAACAAATTCAGCGACAGAACACAGCCTTGTCTGGCTCATTGTTCTATATATTGGAACTGTCATGTTTGGTTACTAATTTTTTATGGCTGCCTGAGACTTATCCTTAAAAGTATTGTTTCTTTCTCTTCTCCTTGATTTCCTGTGTCTCTTCTTTCCATAATTTTTCCAGTTGTCACTATATATATATCTATATATATATATATATTTGCGTTCGCCAGCTTTCACCTCTGGCATAGTCCCTAGAAACTAGGAACTGAATTTTGCGTGTTAATCTGTTTTTCCCTGGCAGCAGTGTGCACATGGGTCCCTCGCCGTATCTGGGCCCTGGTCAATGTCGGGATAGGAAGAATTGAGCCACTTTCACCTACCACGCGAATAAGAGACGACGAAGGGAGTAGTGCAGTTAGGTCTTCGCTTTCGGAGTTCGTGCATCTGAATTGAATCCATCTTTAGTGCTTTCACTAGTTTGTGGCGGGCGGGCATGCTTCATACTGGGAACGTGTTCAGGTGGGGATCTGAGCACTATGTGTGTAATGTCCGGTGTGTAATGTACACAAACTTTAAACTAAACTAAACTAAACTAAACATTTTAAAGTTTATAGGAGAAATATCTGTTGAACTCTGAGATGGGCCAAAAGTTGGGCCCGCATGCGCAAAATAATTAAGTCTTGAAATGTCCAGCGGGTTTGCGTTATGAACCACAGTCTCCTTTTAATTTCATTATCATTTATTAATTCGGTTATTCGTAGAAAGAAGAGACAAAATAACCTGCTCAATCCTCGATTAGAGTGTTAAAGCCTATATTTTTCAACAATTGTCAACAATAAATATATAAAAATACAATCAAGAGCATTGTTTGTTGTCAATCTTTGAAATGGACACCTGTTCTGATACTATCATTTGCATTTAAGACTATTTGTAAATTTCACGACACTGAGCTGAAACAGAAATTGAGGGGAAAAAATAAAACGAAGTAATTGAATTATGTTAAAGCGACCGATAATCAATAACCTAAGATATGCTGACGATACTGTACTGCTAGCAGAAAATCCTAAAGATCTACAACAATTACTTAATGAAATAAACATGGTAAGCAAAAAATATGGACTAGATATGAATATCAAAACGACTAAAGCTTTGATCATAAAACAAAGAAGATACTCAAAACCCACAAGTGGATATCAAAATAGAAGGAATAGACCTGGAGACAGTTCAGAACTACAACTACCTTGGACATACTATAACCAGTGATGGAAAATGTACTACTGATATAAATAAAAGAATAGGAATGGCAAAAGGTAATTTTAATGTCATGAGGAACATACTAACATCAAAACAAATAACACCAGGGCTAAAACTAAGAAAGGCAAAATGTTACACCTTCTCAATATCCCTATATGGTGCAGAAACATGGACATTAGACAAGAAAACAGAACAGAGAATTGAAGCCTTTGAAGTGTGGATATATAGAAGAATAGGTAGAATTGGATGGAAGGAAAAGAAAACAAACGATGAAGTCTCTCTCTCTCTCTCTGCGATCAGGACCCAATCAGAGTAGGATTCCAGCTCCTCACATGAACTCAGCTGTCAGGTTAGGTGTGTTACAAACAGAACATCACAATTAGAGTCTGCCAGATCCACTCTGATTGAACACCCGTTAAAAACGTTGCACTGTGTTCTGCGCCAGTGGCCCAGTGCATCCGATTTCAGCCAGCATTTTATTCAGGTTTGCTTTCCCTAGCCTTTGATTGTCCCCAATCTTCCTGCAAGGCAGCAGGTGATCTTTTCTGTAGGGGGATTCTGCCCTTAGATGGTCGGCCCTCCCGATGAAGTCTTGAAACAGCTAAAAATGAAAAGCGAACTACTACTACTAAGGACAATTCAAACAAGACAAATGCAATTTTTGGACCATGTTAAAAGACACAACAGCCTACTAAAAGTAATCCTGGAGGGGAAAATACAAGGTAAAAGAGGCAGAGGCAGACCACGATTAACATGGACGAGTAATATCAAGAGATGGACAAATCAGCCTATGACAACCTGCACCATCAAAGCAAGAGACAGAACAGAATGACGCTCTATGGTAACCAACCTTCGTTGCAGAGAAGGCACTCGATGATGATGATGAAAGCGACCGAAAATACGAGGTCAGAGGTCATGTCAATATTGATTGGTATCTATATTTAGTAGGTCCATAAAGAAACACCCAGTCAACGCCTACGCTCGTTATGTGTTCTCATCCAGACTTGATTGAAGGGAAGAAATATATCGTTGGGTACGTTCAACCTCTTACTACTTTCTTGATCGGTGCATTTTCAATACTGTTTGCGTGTTTCAAAAGAGATACTGAAACAATCATATCAAATTTGTTAGGTACAAATGTTGAATATTCAGAATCAGTTAACTGTTCCTTCTGTCATTAATGTTATTGTTATTTATTTATAATTGTTATTTGTTTTCGTGCGCCAACTTTATAACTCTTATTCTCTAGTGAAGTCCCTAGGGATTGAATTGTGCACGATCCTTACTTTGTGGTCAGGCGTCCCTCCCATACAGGCAGATATTCTCCCACTTCAGAGGTATTTTCATTTTTTATCGTCGAAAGTGTTGAACTTTTTTTGGGTAGACTTTTTCCTATCAACTTTTGTTCCGCTAAGTCCGTTTTTGGCTTACTCTTTACCATTCCAAACTCCCAAACGTTTTTTAACATGCGCATAATGTACACGGGGCCTCATGTTTTTTTTTCCCCGATTGACCGGATCGCTAGTCATCGGATCTCACTACCCAGAGACGGGGAATGGGTAGACCACAGATTAAAAGTAAAGTAAAGCATCCCCCGTCACGCCAAGTGGCGTGTAGGGAATATGGTGTTAGTGGTCATACATTTTACAGACCTTCAGCACATTATTTTTGGGGTATTGGTTATTGGTTATGGAAGGCCTCGGTATCACTGCAAACGAATTAAAATCCATCATTGCTCAACCGCCCGTGCCAGTGGAATCATCCGAATTACTAACGCATCTCCCAAACAAAGAAAGGTAACTGTAGTCCCCATCGTAGCAGTCTCAGCACACGCCAAAAGACATAAGGCGAAACCGTGCAGAAAGTGAACACAGCCAACTGTTCCCTGTCATACGATATCATCATTCATCGTAAACAACTGGAATATCGAAACATGATCAAAACGGATGAGACACACAGCTCACGGTGTGCACAGAGCACTTAACTCAGTAGCTCCTGCAACAAACCGGACTTTTGGGGTAATGTGGTCGGTATTACGCCCGTGCCGTTTTTTCCCATTAAAAAATCCTGTACCCATTTAAGGCTGGGTGAACCCGGAAGCCGTCGGTTGGGATCGAACCCTACCTCTTGTCCCTTGTAGTACAGTTCACTAACCACTGAGCTATCACGGCTCCCAGACCACGGATTGGAAGTGAAAAATGTTCACCGCATCTTGAAGGTACAATGTTCAAGTGCCAGTTGAAGGCAAGAAATTTTTCCTTCGGAACTAAAAGTCTCTTGAAATTCACCCAGCCTCTTTAAATATGTACCATAAATATTCTATGGGAAAATAAGGTCGCGTAGAAGGGAAATGGTCACTCCATCTCGTGAAGCTAAGGTTAAGTACTATGAGGACACTAACACTTTATTACTCAATGGCGAATGTGATGTGGCTACCTTTATCATTTAAATAAAATTAAAATGTAAATTGATTTTAGTTCATCGAGACGGTTTGTCAGCCATGACTAGTCAAATCTCTCGTTAATTTTCTTCTCCCTTTCAACTTTTTAATTATCAATGATCTTTGAATTAACTTTTTTTTTAAATGTAAATCGTTCATTATTAATTCTACGTGTTCTCAGCCAAGAAGGAACACGTGATAACGACGTCACTTTTCTTGTCCACCACGTAGGCACTTCATATTGTCGGTGCAACACAAATGGGTGATTCTATGACCCAACCTTCTATACAAATAATTGGAGCTTATACTAACATGTACTTTGTTATGCAAACCTCTACCTTCAAATTTAAAATTAATCTTCACACAGGTTTTATTGGGAACATTAAGAAATCTGTTTCTTTTAAATGGGTCCACTCCCTGCAAGGATACGCACGATAGTGAAAGAAACCTGAAAATTGTTTTCCATTTAGTATGATTTGTGCCGTCCACCATTAGGTTGATCTGTGCCGTCCACCATTAGGTTGATCTGTGTCGTCCACCATTAGGTTGATCTGTGTCGTCCACCATTAGGTTGATCTGTGCCGTCCACCATTAGGTTGATCTGTGTCGTCCACCATTAGGTTGATCTGTGTCGTCCACCATTAGGTTGATCTGTGTCGTCCACCATTAGGTTGATCTGTGTCGTCCACCATTAGGTTGATCTGTGTCGTCCACCATTAGGTTGATCTGTGTCGTCCACCATTAGGTTGATCTGTGCCGTCCACCATTAGGTTGATCTGTGCCGTCCACCATTAGGTTGATCTGTGTCGTCCACCATTAGGTTGATCTGTGCCGTCCATCACTAGGTTGATCTGTGCTGCCTATCACTAGGTTGATCTGTGCTGTCTATCACTAGGTTGATCTGTGCCGTCCACCATTAGGTTGATCTGTGTCGTCCACCATTAGGTTGATCTGTGCCGTCCACCATTAGGTTGATCTGTGTCGTCCACCATTAGGTTGATCTGTGTCGTCCACCATTAGGTTGATCTGTGTCGTCCACCATTAGGTTGATCTGTGCCGTCCACCATTAGGTTGATCTGTGTCGTCCACCATTAGGTTGATCTGTGTCGTCCACCATTAGGTTGATCTGTGCCGTCCACCATTAGGTTGATCTGTGTCGTCCACCATTAGGTTGATCTGTGCCGTCCATCACTAGGTTGATCTGTGCTGCCTATCACTAGGTTGATCTGTGCTGTCTATCACTAGGTTGATCTGTGCCGTCCATCACTAGGTTGATCTGTGCCGTCCATCACTAGGTTGATCTGTGCCGTCCATCACTAGGTTGATCTGTGCCGTCCATCACTAGGTTAATCAAGTTTAGCGAATCATTTCAGAGGAGGTTGTATGTTTACAGCACCCGGAAAAACAATCACAAATAATCAACAACCGGAAAAAAAACCAAAGAACAATGTATGTTCCGGAGCAGGATCGAACCAGTTTTTCCCTGGCTTAACGCATTGCAGCTAGCGATTTGTGGCTTTGCGCTGTGCCAGTACGGGTTAAGTCCTGCTTTGGGACATATATTATTATTCTTTTTTTTTTCTGTTGCTGCTTATTTGTGATTTTGTTTTTTCTGAGTGCTGTAAACATACCACCTCCTCTGAAATTAATCGTTGATCTGTCTCCTCGGAAGTTTCTCTCTATAATAATATTCATTTATTATTATTTGTCTCCTCGGAAGTTTCCCTCTATAATTATATTCATTTATTATTATTTGTCTCCTCGGAAGTTTCCCTCTATAATTATATTCATTTATTATTATTTGTCTCCTCGGAAGTTTCCCTCTATAATTATATTCATTTATTATTATTTGTCTCTTGACCAAGTATACCTTACACTGTTCAGCATCTTCTCGTCAGGTTGTTCTCAATAATGTTTTCCTCTTCTTCTCTTTCTTCTTTTTTTCTTCCTCTTCTCCTTCTGCCTCTTCCTCTTCTTCTTCTCTTCTTCTTCTAATTTTTCTCATTCTCCTTTTTCTACTTGATCTCCTCATTTTTCCTCTTTTTCCCCTTCTTCTTCTGCAACCTAAAGTTTTAATCTAACGAACTTTCCATACGGAAGCTTTTTATCAATTCACCGGAAAGAGATTTCAGACACAATTTGTATAGTTTGAAGAATAAATCTACGTATTTATAGTTATCTAACATATAACATATTATTATTTATGAAGTTTTAGATAATTGAACAAGTTATTATATTTCACCAATACCAAGGCGATACAAGACTTGTAAAAAGAATATGGTTTGATGGCGGTTCACACTAATCAAATTGAGAGTGTCGCACTATGCGCCGAAACGTACGGAAATGGTTAATCTGTTGTCGTGTTACCATGATGTGAGTAGGAGCATCACTGTGCAGCAGGACAAGTCAGTCGCATGATCAAAAGTCATGTTTTAACGTGTATCCTCATTTTTCCCTTAAACTTCCTCAGTGTCTGATGCATCTGCCTCATCGGTAGGCTTCAAAACCACAATCTGTAATTTGTAAAGAAAATACGACTGTTTGTTGATGTGGGGAAGGAATGATGTTCCTATACTCTAATTTATACAGAACAATGAGTGTTTTTAGAGATTTAAAGATTGAAATTATTCAAGTACAACACTTTAGCTTACAACACATCCAGCAATAGACGACTAAAGACCTGTTATACGAGGAGGTTCATGACTGTCGTCTTTAGTATAGGCCAAATTACAAACAAAATATCAACAAGAGCTATATAAGGTTTCGTGGAATGCCTATGTTGAAATAAACAAAAGAATAGGAGTGGCAATAAGTAATTTTAATGTCATGAAGAACATGCTAATATCAAAACAAATAACACCAGGGCTAAAACTAAGAATAGCAAAATGTTATGTCTTCTCAATATTCCTGTATGGTGCAGAAATATGAACATTAGACAAGAAAACAGAAAATTAAATTGAAGCTTTGGAAATGTGGATTTATAGAAGAATATGCAGATTTGGATGGAAGGAAAAGAAAACAAACGATGAAGTCTTAAACCAAAAAAAAAAATGAAAAGAGAACTACTAAACACAATTCAAACAAGACAAATGCGATTTTTGGGCTATGTTAAAAGACACAACAGCCAACTTAAAGTAATCCTGGAGTGGAAAATACAAGGTAAAAGAGGCAGAGGAAGACCAAGACTAACATGGACGAGTAACATAAAAAAATGGACGAACCAGCCTATGACAACCTGCACAATCAAAGCAAGAGACAGAGCAGAATGGTGATCCATGGTAGCCAACCTTCGATGCGGAGATGGCACTCGATTATGACGATGATGATGGAAGACCTATGCTCAATTAAAAAAGATCGCTATTATTGTTTTGCAATTGATGATACTGGTGATGGTATAATATTGATGATGATAATTATAATGATATCAATTCTAAAAACGATCAAATTTAACCCGTTGTTTTTTTTTTTTTCTTCATTTTATGACTTCAAAATGTCCACCGGCTGTTGGTAGAAGAAGCACTTGATTTGATAGATTTAATCAGTCGCTTGTTTATCAAACGAACCCCTGTGTGGTCAGGGTTCGCCCCCTCACGGTGCGAGATATAAGTGTCAATATGTAGAATCATTCTGATTGAATTTGAACATACAGCATTTATTTTCAGTTTCTCAGTAACTCCATCCACCCCTTTTTCTAGGACAACCCCAGTAGTTGCCTAATGTAAAAAGTAAAGTAAAGTACTCCCGTCACGCCAAGTGGCGTATAGGGAAATATGGTGTTAGTGACCGAATATTTTACAGACCTTCAGCACATGATTTTTGGGGTAATGTTGTCGGTATTACGCCCGTGCTGCTTTACTTTCCCAGAAAAAAATCCGGTACCCATTTTAAGGCTGGGTGAACCCGGAAGCCGTCGGTTAGGGATCGAACCCTACCCCTTGTCCGTGGTAGTCCAGTTCACTAACCACTGAGCTATCGCGGCTCCCAGTTGCCTAATGACGACATAGATATTTTTAGACAGGAGGGACTTTCTAACATCCTTGCTCTGTGAGTTTTATCTTTTTTTTTTTTTTTTAAAACAGAAAAAAAACACTTCGTCAGGTCACTCTTTGAATAACTTCCGAATTACCTCCCTTCTATAGATTTTTTTCCAAATCAAACGGGTCGATTCTTTCAGTGAACGATTTCAAAGTTTTATCTCTTCTATAGATATCTCTAATGCTAATCCGTTAATTCTTTCATTGAATAACTTCAGAATTACCTCCCTTCTATAGATATTTCCAAATCTAACGAGTCAATTCTTTCAATGAACGACTTTAGAATGTCCACCTTTCTATAGATGTTTCCTATGCTAAGCCGTCAATTCTTTCATTGAATAATTTCAAAATTTCTTCCCATCTATAACTTTTTCCGAAGCTAATCTGACAGGTCTACAACTGGAGAACTGCAGACTTCTCTCCCTTCTATAGATATTTCCGAATCTAACCTGCCGGTTGTTTTACTGAATGACTTCAGAATTTACTTTCACTATTTCCAATCTAACCTGCCGGTTGTTTTACTGAATGACTTCAGAATTTACTTTAACTATTTCCAATTCTAACCTACCGGTTGTTTTACTGAATGACTTCAGAATTTACTTTCACTATTTCCAAATCTAACCTGCCGGTTGTTTTACTGAATGACTTCAGAATTTACTTTCACTATTTCCAAATCTAACCTACCGGTTGTTTTACTGAATGACTTCAGAATTTACTTTCACTATTTCCAAATCTAACCTACCGGTTGTTTTACTGAATGACTTCAGAATTTACTTTCACTATTTCCAAATCTAACCTGTCGGTTGTTTTACTGAATGACTTCAGAATTTACTTTCACTATTTCCAAATCTAAGCTACCGGTTGTTTTACTGAATGACTTCAGAATTTACTTTCACTATTTCCAAATCTAACCTACCGGTTGTTTTACTGAATGACTTCAGAATTTACTTTCACTATTTCCAAATCTAACCTGCCGGTTGTTTTACTGAATGACTTCAGAATTTACTTTCACTATTTCCAAATCTAACCTACCGGTTGTTTTACTGAATGACTTCAGAATTTACTTTCACTATTTCCAAATCTACCCACTCAACTGCTTCATTGGCTCCAGTATTTCTCATCACACATAAATGATGATTTTACTACCTGCATTTTCAACGTTAACCCGGCAGCTGTTTAGCTGCCGCGCGCCTTCGCGTGTTGGGTATCAATAGAAACACAAACACGGGGCCACTTATTCAACCATTTGTGAGATATCACAGATCTTCGTCACGAATAATATTTGCATTGGAATGATATAAGCTTTCCTTCTTTACAAATATATACATCTTACTTTCGCTAAATTCTGAAGTAGATATTGTAATATTTAATGTTTTTACAAAGTTATGGTTATGGTTATAGAAGGCCCCGGTATCACTTTAAACGAATAAAAATCATAATTGCTCAAACCGCCCGTGCCAGTTGAATCATCCGAATTAATACCACATCTTCCAAACAAAGAAAGGTAGCGGCAGTGCCCATCATAGCAGTCTCAGCACACGCCAAAAGATATAAGACGAAACCGCACAGAAAGTGAACACAGCCATCTGTTACTCGTCATTGATACCATCATCCATCGTAAGTAATGGGAATATCGAAATATGATGAAAACGGATGAAACGCACAGCTCACGGTGTGCACAGAGCACTACGTTCAGTAGCTCCAGTAGCTAGCCGGACTTGAAATATGAGGAAACTGCAACAAGGAAGCAAATACCAGTGGATAATGAGATACAGCGAAGACGATGGTGCTGGATAGGACACACACTCAGGAAGCCAACTGAGAGTATTACACAACATGCCCTTTTTTGGAATTTACAGGGGAAAAGACAAAGAGGAAGACCAAGGAATTCTTGGAGAAGACATATAGAAGCAGAGATGAAGATGATAGGTAAGACATGGAATGATCTTAAACGAATGGCACAAATCAGAACGACTTGGAAAGTGTTTGTTGAAGACCTATGCTCCACTAGGAGCTGAAAAGGTAGAAGAAGCAACAAAGAACACTTTTCAGACACCGTGTTGGAGAATATAACTGGATAAGGAAAAAGACATGCCACCGTATTTGGAGAATATAACTGGGATAAGGAAAAAAGACATAACACTTTGTTGGAGAATATAACTGGGATAAAGAAAAATACACGACATCCTGTTGGAGAATATAACTGGGATAAGGAAAAATACATGACACCCTGTTGGAAAATATAACTGGGATAAGGAAATAGACACGACATTCTGTTGAAGAATATAGCTGGAATAGGGAAAAAAAATACATGGCACCCTGTTTGGAGAGTATAACTGGAATAAGGTAAATTACAGGACACCGTGTTGGAGAATATAACTGGAATAAGGAAAAATACAGGACACCGTGTTGGAGAATATAACTGGAATAAGGTAAATTACAGGACACCGTGTTGGAGAATACAACTGGAATAAGGAAAAATACAGGACACCGTGTTGGAGAATACAACTGGAATAAGGAAAAATACAGGACACCGTGTTGGAGAATACAACTGGAATAAGGAAAAATACAGGACACCGTGTTGGAGAACATAACTGGAATAAGGAAAAATACAGGACACCGTGTTGGAGAACATAACTGGAATAAGGAAAAATACAGGACGCCGTGTTGGAGAATACAACTGGAATAAGGAAAAAAACATGACACCCTGTTGGGACTATCGCGATGAAGTGGTTAATGCAATCCTCTGCAGACCAGACGATCCTATGTCATTTCTCAAATGTGGCTTATTCTTTTTTTAGAAACACATGGCTACGGGAACATACAACTTCTGTAAATACGTACCTGATGCTTTTGCTGGGAAATGAACACAGCCTGGAGTGATAACCACCCATATCACCCGTGATGTGACAATGGTGGTTTAGAAATATAGGCGTTAACATCCCATTTCCAACACCGCATAAGGAGTAACTGTTACTCTTTATAGTCTTCCCTTTTTTAAAAACTCTGTCTGGAGCCTCTTTTGAGATGCCGAGAATGAAAGTAACAATATAAGTTGAAAAGAGAATGTAAAGAGAAAGGAATGTAAGAATATAAGTTGAAAATAGGACGTAAGTAAACGAAGGTAAGGATATGAGTCGAAAATAAGATGTAAGAAAGCGAAGGTAAGAGTATAAGTTGAAAATAGAATGTAAGAAAGCGAAGGTAAGAGTATAAGTTGAAAATAGAATGTAAGAAAGCGAAGGTAAGAGTATAAGTTGAAAATAGAATGTAAGAAAGCGAAGGTAAGAGTATAAGTTGAAAATAGAATGTAAGAAAGCGAAGGTAAGAGTATAAGTTGAAAATAGAATGTAAGAAAGCGAAGGTAAGAAAAGAAAAGTTGAAAGGAGCAGGCAAGCGAAAGTAAGAATATGAAAACAGAAATGTGAATTGAAAACAGATGTAAGAAAGCAAAGGTAAGAATATAAGTTGGAAATAGGACGTAAGAAAGTGATCTCGAAATACTTTAATGTTGTAGAGGAGTGTAGTTTTAAACTTCATGTACTATGCCACAGCATTTGGGGCAGAGAAGGTCAGTGCTCTGTTATGTACCTTTCACAACTCGTCAAATAAGAAACATTTTTTTGTTTCTTTAACTGGATAACTGGAAAGAGTCGAACTACAATTCAAATAATGTTTACTTTATTGTCAAACTAGGACACAAACGCCACACTCAAGGAAGCTCTCACGAGAAGATGATAGAGTAATACATGAAAGTGTTTCTTAAAGGGATGAAAAAGTAAAATTAAAGTGCCCCCGTCACGCCAAGTAGCATATAGGGAATATGGTATTAGTGACCCTAAATTTTACAGACCTTCAACACATGATTTTTGGGGTAATGTGGTCGGTATTACGCCCGTGCCGCTTTACTTTCCCAGAAAAAAATTCGGTAACCATTAAAGGCTGGGTGAACCGGTCCGTCGGTTGGGTTCGAACTCTACCTCATGTCCTTTGTAGTCCAGTTCACCAACCACTGAGCTATCGCGGCTCCCTTAAAGGGATGAGGGAGTCACAAATTGTGTTGTGATATTTCAGAAGGAAGACAAAAGAATACGTTGATGGCGTATTTCAGACCGACTTTAAAAGAATCTACAGTCTGGCCTAATGAGTTCAAAAAGTCTATTTTTCTGTCCTGCTGAGCACTTATGAAGATAGCAGGCAGTTGCTGAAAGATCGGATTTGTAATATTGTACCTATTAAGAGGGAAGATTGTGAAGTCATTTAATTGCATGTTTTACAGACTGGATTTGGGAATGATGTACTCATAGTGGAACGAAGATTCTGAAAGCATTTAATTGCATGTTTTACAGACTAGATTTGGGAATGATGTACTCATAGTGGGACGAAGATTCTGAAAGCATTTAATTAAATGTCTTACAAATACACAGGGACAGTGAGGTAGATGACGTGAGAACAACCCTAGACTAATTGCGCAATAAGTTCCTGAGAGTGGTCATCCAGTGGATACCATCACACTATAATATACAAGGAAATAAATGAGCAGACAAACTAGCTAAGGAGGGATGGAGATTAGCACAAGAGAATCTTCTTGTCAGCTACAATGAAGCCAAATCCGTCATCAAAGACCAGTACTATGAAAAATGGAATAAAGAAGACCCAAATTATAAAGAGAAGGATGGATACCGCCAACTATCAAGGAGGGATCAATTCATCAGACTTCGCCTGCGCACTGGCCACAACAGAAATGAGAAATCATTGAGTTTCTCATTCACTTGAATGAAATAAATTAGAAATCTAATCTTCTAGACAACAAATTCGAACTAATTAAATAAATTAAAAACCTAATATACTGATATATAAATTCACTTTAATTAAATAAATTTGAAACCTATTATACTAATCTATAAATTCACTTTAATTAAATTAAATAAAAAGTGAATATACTAAACTATAAATTCCCTTTAATTAAATAACTTAGAAATCTAATCTACTAAACCATAAATTCACCTTAATGAAATAAATTAAAAAGTGACCGTACGTTTATTCTAATGAAACAAATTAATAAGCTTGGCACACTAACGGTAACAGCCACACTTAAACATCCCTCCCAGGTTATATTATTCAACCCTAATTCAACTTCTGCACTAACGACTCATGTAAGATTTCGAATAATTCACGCTGTTTCTCGCCCACAAGCTGCAGAAATACGTCATTCCAGGCCATATTTCATCAACGTTTTTATAGCACCAGATGAGCTTCAGCGCTACTACCCCAAAAAGTAAACTTTTTCCACCCGAAATATATTATTAAACCATGGTTTCTATTTCGGGCACAGACTACCCTCATCTCATGTCTCGGTTAGATTAGGGGAAGCGAAATTTGTGTACAAAGACGGATAGATATAACACTTTTGACCCGTGGAAACGTGTATCATACTTTTTATGTGTTTTGTTTGCCTCATTTTCATTTGTAGCGCGGGTGTGGGTGCGTTCAAGCAGCGTTTAACTATCAACCAGTTTTTGGATGACGGGAATATATTTTCTTTCATCGTGTCATCGTTCTCTTCATTGCACTGTAAGTGTTCATATATGTGTTCACAACTGGAGAAGGACCTCGGCAACATGCGGTCTGTAGAGTTAGTTAGCAAAACAAAGCTAATCAAGATCTCACTTGGAAGCACAGGGCTCATAATTAAATCTTTCCATACGTTTCACCACACAGTGCGCAACGCCGATTTCAGTCGCTTACGTTTCGCCGTATAGTGCGTCACTCTCAATTGAGTGCTGCAGTAATGTGGGAGATAACATAGTGCTGAAGTAACCATGAGATGATTATGTGCGGCATAAACCGGGAGATAACTTAGTACTAAAGTAACCATGAGATGATTATGTGCTGCATAAATCGGGAGATAACTTAGTGCTGAAGTAACCATGAGATGATTATGTGCGGCATAAACCGGGAGATAACTTAGTGCTGAAGTAACCATGAGATGATTATGTGCGGCATAAACCGGGAGATAACTTAGTGCTGAAGTAATCATGAGATGATTATGTGCTGCATAAACCGGTAGATAACTTAGTGCTGAAGTAATCATGAGATGATTATGTGCGGCATAAACCGGTAGATAACTTAGTGCTGAAGTAATCATGAGATGATTATGTGCTGCATAAACCGGTAGATAACTTAGTGCTGAAGTAATCATGAGATGATTATGTGCTGCATAAACCGGTAATTTACGCATTAATGTGGTGGGCTCCGTCAAGTCGGTCAAGTCAGCGTCTTTGGGAAGTTTGTACCATGTTTCGTTCGCTGTAGACTGCATTCACTAGAGTAATCATGAATACATGGGCGCAGACATTTTGTGCGTGCTACGTCATCATAATGGATCATCGTGTGTCCCAATTCCGACCAAGCGCTAATCTTGCGATCTTGCGTTTGGTGTGCATCGGGGATAATCTGAAGACGAACTGTGTTTTGTATGTTCGGAGTTGGAGTTAAACACGATGTCCTAACATCATCAAGCGCCATACATTTACTATGACGATCATCATTTTCAGGAGGACGTGATCTTCCGGGCAATGTGATGGATAGGCGGCAGGAACCATTGGAGGCTATGTCTGCAAAGTGTTCCTTGTTGCAGTTTCCTCATGTTCCAAGTCCGGCTTGTTGCAGGAGCTACTGAGTTAAGTGCTCTGTGCACACCGTGAGCTGTGTGTCTCATCCATTTTGATCATGTTTCGATACTCCAATTGTGTACGATGAATGATGATATCGTATGACAGGGAACAGTTGGCTGTGTTCACTTTCTGTGCGGTTTCGCCTTATGTTTTTTGGTGTGTGCTGAGACTGCTATGATGGGGACTACAGTTACCTTTCTTTGTTTGGAAGATGAGTTATAATTGGGATGATTCCACTGGCACGGGCGGTTGAGCAATTATGGATTTTAATTCGCTTGCAGTGATACCGAGGCCTTCCATAACCAATAACCAATAACCAATAAACCGGTAGATAACTTAGTGCTGAAGTAACCATGAGATGATTATGTGCTGCATAAACCGGTAGATAACTTAGTGCTGAAGTAACCATGAGATGATTATGTGCTGCATAAACCGGTAGATAACTTAGTGCTGAAGTAACCATGAGATGATTATGTGCTGCATAAACCGGTAGATAACTTAGTGCTGAAGTAACCATGAGATGATTATGTGCTGCATAAACCGGTAGATATCTTAGTGCTGAAGTAACCATGAGATGATTATGTGCGGCATAAACCGGTAGATAACTTAGTGCTGAAGTAACCATGAGATGATTATGTGCTGCATAAACCGGGAGATAACTTAGTGCTGTATTAGCCGAGAGATTATTGAAAGGATGAAAGTAACATTATAAGTTCAAAACAGAATGTAATAAAGTGAATGTAAGAATATACGTTGAAAATATGACGTAGCCAAGCGAAGGTAAGAATACGAGTTGAAAATAGGATATAAGAATGCAAGGTAATACAAAAAAGTTGAAAGCGAAGGTAAGATTATGAATTGAAAACAGATGTAAGAAAGCGAAGGTATGAATATGAATGGAAAACAGATGCATGAAAGCGAAGGTATGAATATGAATTGAAAACAGATGCATGAAAACGAAGGTATGAATATGAATTGAAAACAGATGTAAGAAAGAGAAGGCAAGAATATGAATTGAAAACAGATGTAAGAAATCGAAGGTAAGAATATAAGTTGAAAATAGGATGTCAGAAAGCGGACGATAAGAATATAAGTTGAAAATAGGATGTCAGAAAGTGAAGGTAAGAATATAAGTTGAAAATAGGACGTCAGATAGTTAAGGTAAGAATATAAGTTAAAAATAGGATGTCAGAAAGCGAAGGATAAGAATATAAGTTGAAAATAGGACGTCAGAAAGTTAGGGTAAGAATATAAGTTGAAAATAGGATGTCAGAAAGTGAAGGTAAGAATATAAGTTGAAAATAGGACGTCAGAAAGTTACGGTAAAAATATAAGTTGAAAATAGGACGTCAGAAAGTTAAGGTAAGAATATAAGTTGAAAATAGGATGTCATAAAGTGAAGGTAAGAATATAAGTTGAAAATAGGATGTCAGAAAGTTAAGGTAAGAATATAAGTTGAAAATAGGATGTCAGAAAGTGAAGGTAAGAATATAAGTTGAAAATAGGACGTCAGAAAGTTAAGGTAAGAATATAATTTGAAAATAGGATGTCAGAAAGTGAAGGTAAGAATATAAGTTTAAAATAGGATGTCAGAAAGAAGAATATAAGTTGAAAATAGGATGTCAGAAAGTGAAGGTAAGAATATAAGTTTAAAATAGGATGTCAGAAAGTTAAGGTAAGAATATAAGTTGAAAATAGGATGTCAGAAAGTGAAGGTAAGAATATAAGTTGAAAATAGGATGTCAGAAAGTTAAGGTAAGAATATAAGTTGAAAATAGAATGTCAGAAAGCGAAGGTAAGGTTCTGTATTAACCGGGATATAACTTAGTATTGCAGTGATCAGAAGATGATTTAGTTCTGCATTAATCGGGAGATAACTTAATGATGCATTAATCAGGAGATAACTTAATGATGCATTAATCAGGAGATAACTTAATGCTGCATTAATCGGGAGATAACTTAATGATGCATTAATCGGGAGATAACTTAATGATGCATTAATCGGGAGATAACTTAATGATGCATTAATCGTGAGATAACTTAATGATGCATTAATCGGGAGATAATTTAATGCTGCATTAATCGGGAGATAATTTAATGATGCATTCATCGGGAGATAACTTAATGCTGCATTAATCGGGAGATAACTTAATGATGCATTCATCGGGAGATAACTTAATGCTGCATTAATCGGGAGATAACTTAATGCTGCATTAACCGGGAGATAACTTAATGCTGCATTAACCGGGAGATAACTTAATGATGCATTAATCGGGAGATAACTTAATGATGCATTAATCGGGAGATAACTTAATGATGCATTAATCGGGAGATAACTTAATGCTGCATTAACCGGGAGGTAACTTAATGCTGCATTAATCGGGAGATAACTTAATGATGCATTAATCGGGAGATAACTTAATGATGCATTAATCGGGAGATAACTTAATGATGCATTAATAGGGAGATAATTTAATGCTGCATTAATCGGGAGATAACTTAATGATGCATTTATCGGGAGATAACTTAATGCTGCATTAATCGGGAGATAACTTAATGATGCATTAATCGGGAGATAACTTAATGATGCATTAATCGGGAGATAAATTAATGCTGCATTAACCGGGAGATAACTTAATGATGCATTAACAGGGAGATAACTTAATGATGCATTAATCGGGAGATAACTTAATGATGCATTAACCGGGAGATAACTTAATGATGTATTAATCAGGAGATAACTTAATGATGCATTAACCGGGAGATAACTTAATGATGCATTAATCAGGAGATTACTTAATTATGCATTAACCGGGAGATAACATAATGATGCATTAATCGGGAGATAACTTAATGATACATTAATCGGGAGATAACATAGTGATGTAGGAGCCTGGAAATGACTTAGTGCTGTAGTAGCTGTGAGATGATTAAGTATTCCATTAACCTTGAGATAATTTAGTGCAGCATTAAACAGGAGATAATTTCAGGGTTGTTGTAGGTTTGATTTGACTTAGATCTTTAGTTGTCGGGATATGTCTTTAGTGCTGCAGCAACCGACAGATGATAGTGCTGAAGTAACCCGGAGATGACTTGGATTTGCAGTAGACTTGAGATGACTTAGTTCTTTGTTAATCGGGAGATGATTTAGTTCTGCAGTAACCGGGAAATGAGTTGGTAATGCATTATCCGACAGATTACTTTGTGTTGCAGTAACTGTGAGATAACTTAGTACTCAGCCTTAATAGAAAAAAGACAGAGGCGAGATGCAGAATGACTCAGGCAAAAGCAGCTTTCCAAAAAATGAGGAAGTTATTATGCAATCCATTTTTGACAATAGAAACAAGAAAAAAGAGTTCTCAAATGTTATGTAGAACCAGTCTTAACATCTGGATGTGAATCATGGACAATAGAACAACAGACAAGAAAATCACTGCAGTCTGTAGAAATGTGGTTTTACAGATGAATGTTGAGAATACCATGGATAGCTAAGAAGAGTAATAAAAATGTTCTGAAAGAGGCCAAAGGAAAAAGAGAGCTAATTTCCAATATTAGGAAGAAACAATCACCATTTTTTGGCCATGTAATGAGAAGAGAACAACTGGAATATATTGTAACAACTGAGAAAATTGAGGGACGAAGAGATAGAGGGAAACAAAGAGAAAAAAAATACCAGACAGCTTAAGAGAATGGCTTGGCAGAAAGTCAACAACAGAAATTAAAAATAACTGTCGAGATCGAAAGTTGTGGAGAGACATGATCACCTACGCCAGCAGGCCCGGTACTTGATAATGATGATGATGAATTTGTTGCTGATGATGATGAAAATCTTGCTGATGTGCCTGTGAGATGAATTAGTGATGCGGTAATCAGTAGATGACTTGGTGCTGCAGTAACCGAAACATTACTCAGTACTGCAGTACCCATTAGATGACTAGGTACTGCAATAACAGTAGATGACTCAGCACTGCTGTACCCAGTGGATGACACTGCACTGCAGTACTTATTACATGACTTAGCACTACAGTACCCAGTGGATGAAACTACACTGAAGTACTCATTACATGACTTAGCACCACAGTACCCAGTGGATGAAACTGCACTGCAGTACTTATTACATGACTTAGCACCACAGTACCCAGTGGATGACACTGCACTGCAGTACTTATTACATGACTTAGCACCACAGTACCCAGTGGATGACACTGCACTGCAGTACTTATTACATGACTCAGCACTACAATACCCGGTGGATGACCGACCACTACATAACTCGCTTTGAATAAAAAACTTCGACTTGTCCAAAATAGCTCGAGAGGTCAGTGATGCCAAATCTACCAGTCACACCAACAATTCGAGTATAAGAAATGAACGACAAGCATCAATCCTCTGACGTCTCTTGCTTTGATGGTGCAGGTTGTCATAGGTTGACTCATCCATCTTTTGATATTACACGTCCATGTTAGTCTTGGTCTGCCTCTGTCTCTATTACCCTGTATTTTCCCTTCCAAGATTACTTTTAGTAGGTTGTTGTGTCTTTTAACTTGTCCCCAAAATTTTATTTGTTTTGTTATAATTGCGTTTAGTAGTTCTCTTTCTATTTTTATTTGTGTAAAATTGGGTGTTTTTATTTGTGTGTAAACATCATCACGTGTTTTCTTTTATTTCCATCCAATTCTACCTATTCTTTTATAAATTCACATTTAAAAATCTTCAACTTTCTGTTCTGTTTTCTTGTCTAATGTTCATGTTTCTGTACCATACATGAATATTGATAAGATATAACGTTTTGCTATTATTAGTTTTAGTCCTGGTGTTATTTGTTTTGATGTTAGCATACATTTCATGGCATAATTGCTTTTTGGCGCTCCTGTGTGGCAATAACAATTCAATTAAGAAATTCTGTTTGACGGTGCGACAGCCTTTTCACTACCCCGACTACTTGTGAAGTGTTACAGAATAAGAAGATGTATCTTTTCATCTTAACATATGGATGTGAATCATGGACAATAGGACAGCAAATAAGAAAATCACTGGAGGCTGTAGAAATGTGGTTTTACAGAAGAATCTTGAGAATAGCATGGACAACTAACAAGAGTAATGAAAACTTTATGAAAGAGGTCAAATCAAAAAGAGAGCTAGTTTCCAATATCAGGACAATCATTAAACAATCATCATTTTTTGGCCATGCAATAAGAAGGGGGCAATTTGAATATATTTTGACAGCTGGAGAAGTTGGGAGTCGAAGAGGTAGAGGGAAGCAAAGAGCAAAGATACAAGCACATATAGGTGAAAACTCGCGTGCTAGGACGCCGATTCAAGTTTCGTACTTTACCTTAACCTTCAGCGTTGTGTGCAAGAGCATGTGTTCAAATCCTAGTTTGGGCTGTCCGTTGTTCTCTGTGTCTCCTGCTGTTTATGGATTACTCTAAGCGCTAAATGTAGAAAGCTCTCAGTGTTTCCGCGCCGTTGTTCTCTGTGTCTCCTGCTGTTTATGGATTACTCTAAGCGCTAAATGTAGAAAGCTCTCAGTGTTTCCGCGCCGTTGTTCTCTGTGTCTCCTGCTGTTTATGGATTACTCTAAGCGCTAAATGTAGAAAGCCCTCAGTGTTTCCGCGCCGTTGTTCTCTGTGTCTCCTGCTGTTTATGGATTACTCTAAGCGCTAAATGTAGAAAGCTCTCAGTGTTTCCGCGCCGTTGTTCTCTGTGTCTCCTGCTGTTTATGGATTACTCTAAGCGCTAAATGTAGAAAGCTCTCAGTGTTTCCGCGCCGTTGTTCTCTGTGTCTCCTGCTGTTTATGGATTACTCTAAGCGCTAAATGTAGAAAGCTCTCAGTGTTTCCGCGTGCTGCTGAGCAAGTTACTGGAGTTGGCCAGTTTATAACGTGGAACGGGTTCTAGGCCGTGCGACTGAGCAAGTGCACGTGAGTCTGGACCATCCAAAGCATCGACATTCAGCGACGTTCATCAAAGACGACGGTAAGTGTAAGTTTTCAGATGCAACCCAAAATACATCATCGAAGAAGGAAAACACGACGTCACTTCTTCGGATGATGGAAATGGGAGTTAAGATGGGCACGGCCAGAAATGAGAAACTTGATGGCCGTGTAAGAAGACTTATCAACCAACATAGAACTGGAGTCGTCAGTCGCTGGACACTGAGGGAATTGCTGAGGAGGGGATCTGAGCACCTATGGACATGTTCGGAGTGCAATGATGATGACCCGCAAATAACTCAATAACTCAATAACTCTAAGCGCTATACAATTTTTGGAAACATCGTTGACTGAGTGGTTAGTACGCTCGTTTCATGATCATAAGTAAAAGTAATGGGGGCCTCGGTAGCCTAGTTGGGAAAACCATCCGACTGGAGTACCGACGTTCGGACAACCCGTGTTCGATTCCCGCTGGGAGCAATGTGAGTTGTACTCATGGTTGGAATAAAAAAAAATACCCCCACGGTCGACCCAGCCGTTGGCAGAAATGGGTACCAGGGTATTATCCTGGGAAGGTGAGGAATGTCGCTTCGCATCTGAGTTTCGATGCTTGAGGCTACACTATACAGAAATATCCGAACATTTCTGGATAGGCAGCCGAGCACATATGGGTGTAGACTCGCGTGCTAAGACGTCGGTTCAAGTCTCGTACTTTACTTTACTTTTAAGTAACAGTAAGTAAAGTACCCCCGTCACGCCAGGTGGCGTATAGGGAATATGGTTTTAGTGACCATATATTTTACAGACCTTCGGCACATGATTTTTGGGGTAATGTGGTCGGTATTACGCCCGTGCCGCTTCACTTTCACTGAAAAAAGCAGGCACCCATAAAAGGCTGGGTGAACCCGGAAGCCGTCGGTTGGGATAGAATCATGATCATAAGAGTCTGGATTAATTTCCCAGAGGTAACAGATTTTTCTGAGCGACAAAACTCCAGGGTTCACCCAGCCGCTAAAAATAGTTAAAAGAGATTTTTTTATGAAGTAACGTCGGCCTGGCGTGATACCGACCACATAACCCCAAAAAATGTGAAATTGGTCATGAAAAACACCGTCACCTTAAACTATATTTCTCCCCCCCCCCTCCCTCTAGGTCTAGCAAATAAGTGACGGAGCTGCTTTTTAAAAAAATATACAATACTTGTGTTCTGGTGAAGAGATGTCATCTAAAAATAAAAAGAGAACAACTAAACACAATTTGAACAACAGAAATGATATTTTTGGGGCATGTTAAAAGACACAACAGCCTACTAAAAGTAATATTGGAAGGGAAAATACAAGGTAAAAGAGACAGATGCAGACCAAGACTAATAAGGACAAGTAACATCAAAGATGGACAAGGCAACTTATGATAATCTGCACCATCAAAGCAAGAGACAGAGTGGAATGCTGCTCCATGGTAGCCAACCTTCGATGCGGAGACGGCACTTAATGATGATGATAATGATGTGTTCTGGTGACATTTGTGTCTCTAGCCTTGAAACGTGAAATATAATATTTGTTTAAAAATGTATTATATTGTCTTCAGTCCACCATCTTGACTTTGTTTCTGCCTATCTTTTGACTCGCTACGGAATGCAAAACTCGGTTGCGATAGTTTATGAGCCCCTTCTGTGAGATTGGCTTATCCAGACCACGCTGTTATCACGGTGTACGTTTCTCTTGTTTGTTTGTTTTTGTTTTTTTAATCTGCAGAGCAATTTAATTAAAATATTCCAAGAATTTTCTTCAGCCTGGCATTATGAAACTGTTTTAGATTTGATGTTTTTATTTTTTCTTATATTTCTTGTTCTGAAATCAGCAGCAGCAGCATCTAGTTCCGTATTTAAAAACAGCTTGCAACTCTCGGCTTCTTCGTTTTGAGTTGGACAATTTATCCACATTCAACTATAGATTTACTAAGGCCCACTGGTAGAAAATAAAACCGAAAAACCATCCAACTAAAGTGACATTTTCACCTATAGGAGCAAGAGACGGCTGACGTATCTGCAATATCCCCTTTTCGCAAACTTGAAAACGTCACTCTAGTTGGGTGTTTTCCGGGGATTCCCTCTCACCCGGCAGGCCTCAGTAAATCTTTAGTGGGCTGTACTTTATCCATTTCACTCCTAACTCTATTCTGATATATTTTGGAGATTGACAATGTGATTTATGCAGTCTCTGTTCCGTTGCTGTCAAAATATGAGCTGAAAGTGTTCAGAGACTTATAGCTAACTGCTTTCATCAAGAAAAGTGAACCAAAGCTTATCAAGATCCCACCCCAACACGCCACAGTAGCTCTGGTAGCCAACCTCGTCCAACGAGCAGAGAACGAAAATGGAAGGGAGAACGTATGATATTGTGGCTGGAAAGTGACTGACGTCACAGCTAGCTATAAGGTACGCAAATACACAAA
>JAVIAB010000139.1:76562000-76954500 GCA_032433765.1 Megaustenia siamemsis | reverse complement strand
TTTTTTTTCCCCTGGCAAGCTTATAGTGTAAACTGTTAATGTTGTCAATAGCTAGATATTTAGAGTTGTGGGTATTCTTTATAGCCTCAATAAATTCCTGCAAAGGTAATCAAACTGTAACGAGATAACTCATCAATGTTATAGAGTTTCGGCCGGCTCCTAACAATTTCTTTGAACAAGTCATTGCATGCCTAGGATTTGAAGTCTGGCTTCAGAATTTATTTCCTTTGTCGATCTCCAGGTTTATACAGTTGAGTTATCTATTTTTATCATTGAAAGGAAACATCAAATACCAAATACCACCGATCTTGAAATATACAAATTTGGCTATAAAACTAAAGGAGAATTGATAGATTTCTGCCATGGTTGGTAAATCAATGAGACAACGCTTAGTTCAACGTAGCGAGTCTTTTCTGCACCCAAGAATGCTGCACACAGTTCTGTATTCTTGAATGAAGCTTTACGTAGTGGGCATCAACACAAAAACAAAACGACATTGCGGTTCAGTAGGCCTTGAGCTGAAACAATGGGCACAACATATATATATATATATATATATATATATATATATATATATATATATATATATATATATATATGTGTGTGTGTGTGTATATTATCATCATCAAGTACCGGGCCTGCTGGCGTAGGTGATCATGTCTCTCCACAACTTTCGATCTCGACAGTTATTTGACATTTCTGTTGTTGACCTTCTGCCAAGCCATTCTCTTAAGCTGTCTGGTATCTTTTCTCTTTGCTTCCCTCTATCTCTGTGTCCCTCAATTTCCCCAGTTGTCACAATATATTCCAGTTGTTCCCTTCTCATTACATGGCCCCAAAAAATGATGATTGTTTTTTTTAAATATTGTAATTTAGCTCACTCTTTGCCTTGGCCTATTTCAAAAAGTTTTCATTACTCTTCTTAGCTATCCATTGTATTCTCAATATTCTTCTGTAAAATCCTATTTCTACACCCTCCGGTGATTTTCTTGTCTGTTGTACTATTGTCCGTTATTAATGTCCATATGTTAAGACTAGCAGTGAATAACATTTAAGAACTCTTTTTCTTGTTGCTATTGTCAAAAATGGATTCAACAGTATCTTCTTCATATTTTTGGAAAGCTGCTTTAGCCATTCTGCATCTCACCTCTGTTGTACATCTACCATCTGTTTTTTAAATTATTCCCAGATATTTAAATTCATTTACCTGTTTTAGTATTGTTCCACTTGTCTTTATTATGCATATATATATATATATATATATATATATATATATATATATATATATATAAACTACCAAAGAAAACTCATCATCAGGTGTCTTACCGGTTGACGTAGGCGATAATGTCCTACCACAATTTTCTGTCCACAATATATCGTTTCTGTTATGTTGTTGACTTTTCCATGCCATTAACCAAACTATCTTGTATCTTCTCCCTTTGTCATCCTTTCCCTGGTTTTTGCCAGTTGTAACAAAGTTATTTGTTTGTATGTTTGTTTATGGAAGGCCCCGGTATCACTGCAAACGAATTAAAATCCATAATTGCTCGTGCCCGCATAATTATCCGAATCTCATCTCCCAAACAAAGAAAGGTAACTGTAGTCCCCATCGTAGCAGTCTCAGCACACGCCAAAAGACATAAGGCGAAACCGTGCAGAAAGTGAACACAGCCAGCTGTTCCCTGTCAAACGATATCATCATTCATCGTAAACAATTGGAATATCGAAACATGATCAAACCGGATGAGACATACTGCTCACGGTATGCACAGAGCACATAACTCAGTAGCTCCTGCAACAAGCCGTATTTTGGATATTTATTTTTGTTTATTTGACATGTTTTCTACGCCTCTACTCGCGGCCCAGCATAATATTCAATAGGTTTCATATTTAAAATAAAAATTTTAAAAATTTGGTTGACCTCGTTCGAGTTCGACTTCTCCGAATTGCCGACATCGGTCGGAGTTCGTATTCACCAAATTGGTTGACCACCAATTGGGTTCGAATTCTTTGATTGGCCGACGTTGTTCGAGTTGGACTGCTCTGATTGGTCGACCATTACGTTTACCCAACCTTCAAGGATACCGGATTGTTTTTCTAAAAAATAAAAGCGGCTCTGATACAGTGCTGACCCTATTAGCCATAAACGTTAAAAAGTCCAATAGGAGATACATAATAACGCCATATTCCCCACACACAACGAGTCGTAACAGGAGACAAATAATAACGCCATATTCCTCACACACTACGAGTCGTAACAGGAGACAAATAAAAATAATAATAAATGAATATTACTATAGAGGGAAACTTCCGAGGCGATAATCAGCAAATAATTTCAGAGGAAGGGGTATGTTTACAGCACTCGGAAAAAATGACATATAATCAACAACAATTAATAAAATGAAGAACAATATATGGTCCGAATTAGGATCGAACCGGTACTCTGTGGCACAGCGCCTTGCAACGAGAAGCCAAATGTTAGGAAACACTGCCAACTCAGCTAACTAAAGGGTCGTAACAGAATTCGTTTCTATCACGTTGCCTTCTTCAAGCCTGGTCAATAATATACTAATCATTTTGCTTCAGCTAACTTCTGTAAAGAAACTTATACTTAGGCGGTAATGGAGGACGTATGTCTTGTTTATCAGGACTGGCGAAATGTGTGTAATAAGGAAGTAAGTGAAAGAAGAAGGGAGAGCAGACAAACGAAGAAGGGGGAAGAGTCTGCTTTAGTTGGTGTGGGTTCGTTTATATTTATTGCGTAATACAGAATGACCGCCGTTGTTAAATCTGGCCTGATTGTGACTGGTTGCGTGATCTAGTAGACGGAGAAAAATGACAGATTTGTAACATGGAGACATCAAACACAGCGACTGGTATGGAATCAGATGTCAGGAGACTGGCTCAGACACGTCCCGCTCTCTCTCTCTCTCATTTTTAAAAATCTAACAGCATAACAACAGCAAATTCAAAATGTCTGTCATCAAACCACGTGACTTACTCTCATCCTTCTGAATTTCCTATCTCCACAACAACCGATAACCAGCTACTACTTGTTAAGTCTAACTATAGTAGTATCTTTAATAATTTGTCTTCTGACTTGGCTGTGATTCCTGGCCGTTGACTTTGTTGTTTGTCTTTGACAGTGAGCTGTCACATGAGAAGATAACCCTCATAATACATCACATTACGACTAGCACATTCAATTGCATTGATGACTCACAATGTTTGGTACAAGATCAACATCAGTCTTTATTCTTATGTCTACAAGTCTGGACATAACAAATCACACAACAATCGAATCAAACCTCTCCTATACTACATTAGAAAAATCATTCGAGTCTGTAGAAATGTGGTTTTACAGAAGAATGTTGAGAATACCATGGACAGCTAAGAAGAGTAATGAAAATGTTCTGAAAGAAGTTAAAGCAAAAAGAGAGCTAATTTCCAATATTAGGAAGAAACAATCATCATTTTTTGGCCATGTAATGAGAAGAGAACAACTGGAATATATTGTGACAACTGGGAAAATTGAGGGACGAAGAGATAGAGGGAAGCAAAGAGAAAAGATACCAGACAGCTTAAGAGAGTGGCTTGGCAGAAGGTCAACAACAGAAATGATAAATAACTGTCGAGATCGAAAGTTGTGGAGAGACATGATCACCTACGCCAGCAGGCCTGGTACTTGATGATGATGACTACACTAGAAATGTGTGTGTCCGCTTAGTCAATCGACGGTGTTGATGCGGCCAGGCCGATATATCTCATCTTGCCTAACTTCCCTGCCTGAATGTTATTATCTTTTATCATATCTAACTCGATCTTGCTGTATAATCCTCCCTAACCCAATTATCAATATCCATAAGAATTCTGCAGACAACTCTTCGTTGATTTATAGTAACTCCATGGTTCTGGAATTCACTGACATCTTCTATATCCCCGTCCGACTCTATTACTATTCTAGTGGTTCAACAAATATGCTGATAACTTCTAATACTTCATAATTCCTTAACTCTCTACCAGCATAGCTCTACTCTGCATTGAGGCAAGTTCCTCAATTAGTCTAAATCTACATTTTCGTGGTATCTCCTATAAGCTACTACCTCCTGGACATCAGAGAAATCTTCGCGCCTACTACCGCCTGGACATCACAAAAATCTTCGCGTCTACTACCGCTGGACATAAGAGAATTTCTTCGTGTATACTACCGCTGGACATCAGAGTAATCTTCATGTATACTACCTCCTGGACATCAGAGAAATCTTCGCGTCTACTACCGCTGAACATCAGAGAAATCTTCACGTCTACTACCGCTGGACATCAGAGAAATCTTCGTGTCTACTACCGCTGGACATCAGAGTAATCTTCATGTATACTACCTCCTGGACATCAGAGAAATCTTCGCGTCTACTACCGCTGAACATCAGAGAAATCTTCACGTCTACTACCGCCTGGGCATCAGAGAAATCTTCGTGTGTACTACCACTGGACATCAGAGAAATCTTCGTGTCTACTACCACTGGACATCAGAGAAATCTTCGCGTCTACAACCACTGGACATCAGAGAAATCTTCGCGTCTACTACCACTGAACATCAGAGAAATCTTCGTGTCTACTACCACTGGACATCAGAGAAATATTCGTGTCTACTACCTCTGGACATCAGAGAAATCTTCACGTCTACTACCACTGGACATCAGAGAAATCTTCGTGTCTACTACCACTGGACATCAGAGAAATCTTCGTGTCTACTACCACTGGACATCAGAGAAATCTTCACGTCTACTACCACTGGACATCAGAGAAATCTTCGTGTCTACTACCACTGGACATCAGAGAAATCTTCACGTCTACTACCACTGGACATCAGAGAAATCTTCGTGTCTACTACCACTGGACATCAGAGTGATCTTCGTGTCTACTACCACTGGACATCAGAGAAATCTTCACGTCTACTACCACTGGACATCAGAGAAATCTTCGTGTCTACTACCGCTGGACATCAGAGAAATCTTCGTGTCTACTACCGCTGGACATCAGAGAAATCTTCACGTCTACTACCACTGGACATCAGAGAAATCTTCGTGTCTACTACCACTGGACATCAGAGAAATCTTCGTGTCTACTACCGCTGGACATCAGAGAAATCTTCACGTCTACTACCACTGGACATCAGAGAAATCTTCGTGTCTACTACCACTGGACATCAGAGAAATCTTCGTGTCTACTACCACTGGACATCAGAGAAATCTTCGTGTCTACTACCACTGGACATCAGAGAAATCTTCACGTCTACTAACACTGGACATCAGAGAAATCTTCACGTCTACTAACACTGGACATCAGAGAAATCTTCACGTCTACTACCGCTGGACATCAGAGAAGTTTGGGTCTCCACTGACGACAGTCTTTTCCGTCCTAGAAAGGTCTGCTGTGGGATTTTTCTGCTTCATCTCTCCCCTGCCCGTCAGCCGTGGCCAGAGGTATTACTAATTAGTCACCTTTCTCCTCTCTGGCCATAGAACGTCTGCGAGTCGTCAGTTACATGTCATTATTACAATTCTTTGTCGGCATTTCTCTTTGTCAAAGTTCAAGCAACTCAAAGTCCGGCTAATGGTCTTCCTTTGTCAAAAATGTTTGTTTATTCATCCTAACTGTTGTTTAATCGTTATTATGATTGTTCATTAGAAACGTGTGGGTTATTAACGCTATCCAAGACGGACCAATCAATTTTAATATACATAATCTATCTTAACTGAAATCTTCTCTATAATTATGACTACTATCTATACCGGAATCTGCCAACTACTATCTAAATAAGATGTTATGAGCCTTTCCAAGATGTTATCATCTCCTTGCCAGTGCCAACCCTCTGTCTACTCTTAAATACGAACTTCTTCCAAGAGGTGTGTCGAGCGAGTGTCAAGTGTCTAACATAGGAGACTGACTTTCTGTGGTAATGGCGTGACAAAAAACTTGGATCATGACTCTCACGAGATGACATTCAAATGACTACTGACCATCGGGGTAACAATTACTATGTTTTGGTTCTTTGGTTATGGAAGGCCACGGTATCACTGCAAACGAATTAAAGATCCATAATTGCTCAACCGCCCGTGTCAGTGGAATCATGCGAATTACTAACTCATCTCCCAAACAAAGAAAGGTAGCTGTAGTCCCCATCATAGCAGTCTCAGCACACGCCAAAAGACATAAGGCGAAACCGCACAGAAAGTTAACACAGCCAACTTTTCCCTGCCATACGATGTCATCATTCATCGTAAACATTTGGAATATCGAAACAATATCAAAACGAATGAAACACACAGCTCACGATGTGCACAGAGCACCTAACTCAGTAGCTCCTGCAACAAGGTTTCAAGTGAATTGTTATGTTTAACTGTGGGTTTCATTTGCTTTAATCTATTTGAAAACAACAAAATGATAAATACTTGGTACGCAATCAAAATCAGCAATGCAAGTGACTAATGATAAGGTACCAAGATCCTTGAGCTAGTTAATACTGACTGTAGTGACTGCGCAGAGAACAGATAATGCTCACGCAGTCATCACCAGTGTTATCCTACAACAGATTCTACAGAGAAAAGACATTTTGGACTGTGAATATGTAGCTGAAAGTGTCAAACTAGAGATGTAAATGAAGGTGATTAATACTGTTTTTTTTTTTAAATAATAAATCTGTGCCTAAATCACCATGAAACAGTTTAGATCACAGGATTACTATGTTTTACAATCTACAAGTCGCTCGTTCATGTTCACTCGATGACTGATGGATCACACCAGTTTGTCATCTGCCCTTAAAGGACGTTAAGCGGGCGTGTCTGCGTCGTGTTGTGGTTTGCAGCGTAACTGTGATATTTGCGCCTTTCGACCCAACACATCCGACTTCAGCACGACGTTTTTGAGTACCAGGTTGTCTTCCCTCTTCGACTCCTACTCACTTGACCAAAATAGATAGGTCAGTCTGTTTCTGGGGGCACCACGGAGAGGTGAAGCTAGGTCTGGATGGTTCTGAATCACCGATCCTGGCGCAAGCCTTCAACTGTATGTCGCTGACAACTTCCAGCTCTGCTGATGTGAGGCGCTTCTGCCTCAATCTACAAGGTTATTCCCTTTCTATTTTTAACCCTCCTAAACCAAACTAAACTAAACTAAACTAAACTAAACTAAACTAAACTAAACTAAACTAAACTAAACTAAACTAAACTAAACTAAAACTAAACTAAACTAAACTAAACTCTGATACATGAAAAGATGTAAACGGAGAGAAAGACGGAGATATCAAGAGACATACATCGATGGAGACGGGTACTGACGAATGAATGATGTGAGTCCGAAGTCTGCTCCACCCTACAGATTTCAGATCTCCCTGTCTCTCAACTCATCATCATTATCAAGTACCGTGCCTGTTCGCGTAGGTGATCATGTCTGTCCACAACTTTCGATCTCGAAAGTTATTTATCATTTTTGTTGTTGACCTTCTGCCAAGCCATTCTCTTAAGCTGTCTGGTATCTTTTCTCTTTGCTTATCTCTATCTTTTCGTCCCTCAATCTTCCCAGTTGTCACAATATATCCCAGCTGTTCCCTTCTCATTAGATGACCAAAAAATGATGATTGCTACTTCCTAATATCTCTCAACTAGTCCTTCTATTTAACATCACTTCTGTCTATGTCTGTAGCAGTTGTAAACACTTAAAACATTCCCACTTTGCGGCCACGGTTACACACAGTCCGTGCTTCCAGAATGCCACTTAAGGGCCGATCGTAATCTCTTTACGGCACGCAACTCCATTGCTCCGCAACGTGAACACAGCTATCCTTGTTTAATTCCCCCGCATGAAGAGTTTCGATATCAAAGATAGCTTTGATGTTAATCCGCACAGAATTGCATATTTTCTCCGCAATAGGATACGGTTTCCCCACCCGACATAAAGATCAATGTAAAGGATACTAAAAAATTGAGTACTACTTTCTAATTTCAATAAAACTATATATGTTGCACTTAAATTTGGTTAAAGTAATGTTTATTACTTTTTAAGGGGCCCCTGCAGAGTAGTTACGTTAGTTAGGTTTAGTTTAGTTTAGTTAATGTTAGTTTAGGTTAGCTAAGGTTAGTTTAGGTTAGTTAAGATTAGTTTAGGTTAGTTTAGGCTAGTTTCAGTTAGTTTAGAATAGTTAAGGTTAGTTTAGGTTATTTAGGGTTATTAAAGGTTAGTTTAGGTTAGTTAAGATTAGTTTAGGTTAGTTTAGGCTAGTTTCAGTTAGTTTAGAATAGTTAAGGTTAGTTTAGGTTATTTAGGGTTATTAAAGGTTAGTTAAGGTTAGTTTAGGTTATATTAGGATAGTTAACGTTAGTTTAGGTTAGTTGGGGTTAATTAAGGTTAGTTTAGGTTAGTTAAGGCTAATTAATTTTAGTTTAAGTCAGTTTAGGTTAGTTTAGGTTAGTTTAGGTTAGTTACAATTAGTTAAGGTTAGTTTAGGTTAGTTAGGGTTAGTTTAGGTTAGTTACGATTAGCTTAGATTAGTTAAGGTTAGGTTAGTTAGGTTATTTAAGGTTATTTAAGGTTAGTTTAGGTAAGTTTAGGTTAGTTAAGGTCAGTTACGGTTAGTTTAGGTTAGTTAAGGTTAGTTTAGATTAGCTAAGGTTAGTTTAGGTTAGCTTAGGTTATTTAAGGTTAGTTTAGGTTAATTAAGGTTAGTTTAGGTTAGTTTAAGTTAATTAAGGTAAGTTTAGATTAGCTAAGGTTAATTTAGGTTAATTAAGGTTAGTTTAGATTAGCTAAGGTTAGTTTGGGTTAATTTAGGTTAATTAAGGTTAGTTTAGGTTAGTTTAGGTTAATTAAGGTTAGTTTAGGTTAGTTTAGGTTAATTAAGGTTAGTTTAGATTAGCTAAGGTTAGTTTAGGTTAGTTTAGGTTAATTAAGGTTAGTTTAGATTAGTTAATGTTAGTTTAGGTTAATTAAGGTTAGTTTAGGTTAATTAATGTTAGTTTAGGTTAGTTTATGTTAATTAAGGTTAGTTTAGGTTAGTTTAGGTTAATTAAGGTTAGTTTAGGTTAGTTTAGGTTAATTAAGGTTAGTATAGATTAGCTAAGGTTAGTTTAGCTTAGTTTAGGTTAATTAAGGTTAGTTTAGTTTAGCTAAGGTTAGTTTAGGTTAATTAAGTTCAGTTTAGATTAGCTAAGGTTAGTTTAGGTTAATTAAGGTTAGTTTAGGTTATTTAAGGTTTTTTAATGTTAGATTAGGTTAGTTAATGTTGGTTTACTTCGGTTGACATTTTCATTACACAACCGACAACTCCAAAGTGTTCAGATACCCTCCTCAGCACGCTCCCCAATAAGAAGCACGCACGCCACATTAGCGAAAGCACCTCAGATGCACGAACTCCGTCGCACCGACGAAACACCTTGACCCCCAACCTACTCAGCCGGTTCTAACGACACGCGTGGCAGGTCACAGAGATCTATTTTTGTCTACCCCAGACCGTGCTGACATCCCTGGTAGTAACACGGGCAGTAGTTAAAGAAATGAGGACAAATTATCTCATACAATCCCCCATTGATGAATTCTAGGTCCATGCAGTATTAAATGGCGACCCCATTTTTCTGAACAAGAAAGACGGCATTTGCGTAAAGCTGACCACATTCCTTAAATAATGTGCTGGTGATAAGAAATAGGCATGAACATTGTTCCATATATGCCATGTGTGTGTTGGTGTTCTTTCGTTCTTAATTTCTTTTTGGTTGTTGCTGTTCTTGTTTTTTTCTTGTCTGTGTTAAATTGATTGTGTTTAAATGGCAATGTGTTTGTTTTAGACTGCAATAGATCTTTCTGATTGAGGCCTTTGAAATGTGGATCTACAGAAGAGTAGGTAGAATTGGATGGAAAGAAAAGAAAACAAACGAGGAAGTTTTAGGACGACTAAGGGTGACAAAAGAACTACTAAACACAATTAGAGCAAGACAAATGAAATTTGTTGGTCATGTTAAAAGACATAACAGTCTAATAAAAGTAATATTAGAAGGGAAAATACAAGGTAAAAGAGGCAGAGGCAGGCCAAGACTAACATGGACGAGTAACATCAAAAGATGGACAAGTCAGCCTATGACAATCTGCACCATCAAATCAAGAGACAGAGTGGAATGGCGCTCCATGGTAGCCAACCTTCGATGCGGAGAAGGCACCCATGATGATGATGAGATTTTTCTGATCAGGATTAGTGACATCATTTGGGGTAGAAAGAGAAGAGCCCAACATTTTTTTTTTACATGACGGACACCAGGATTCAAGATACATTCTCCATTTAACCTTGATACAATTAGAAAAGGGTATCTGATTTTTGTTCAAGGGGAGGGACAATTTATCATTGAAGAGACCACGTGGATTGAACCCTCTAAAAAGATATTGCTAAGAGCATAGGCGTAACACACTCAGTACTCAACAATAATAATACTGTGTGGCTGACTTTAACTTTTAAAAAGACGAAATCCTATTCGTTTTGGGGGGAAATTACTTCACAAAATACATAACGACCAGGTGACGGGCTCAATTTCTAAAACAATGTCATTCAGCATTTGTTCCTTTATTACGGGAAGCAGCACATTGAAAAGGGAGAGATGAAAATGGCCTTGTTACTCCGCGTGGCTTACAGTGAAAATGCATATTTTATTAATTGATCTTCGGCACATGATTTTTTTTTTTTTTTTTTTTGGGGGGGGGGTATTGTGGTCAGTATTACGCCCGTGCTATTTTCTTACCCAGAAAAAAAAAAATCCTGTTCTTATTTAAGACTGGATGAACCTGAAAGCCGTCGATCATTGTCGAACTCAACTTCATGCCCTAGGTTGTGTAAGTTCTCTACCCCAGAGCTATCGCGGATCTTTAAAAATAGCACATCTGACAGAAATAATTATCCCTGTCTGACTATTAGTTGCTAGATCTTGTTGGTCGTGCTTAGTCCTTAAGCCCGTTATCGAGGAGTTTAGTTTCATTTCTTCGAGTTTTTATGGATCAGTTGCTGGAAAGTTTAGCAAGCCACCATCTCAAAAAATCTCCTGCTAATTAAAGTTTGAATCTAGAACTCACACGACTCGCCATAAACATAGAAAACATCATAAATACACACGGTTATGGTTATTCGAAGGCTCACTGCAAATGTATCACTGCAAACGAATTAAAATCCATAATTGCTCGACCGACAGTGCCAGTGGAATCATCTGAATGAAAACTTATCTTATTGAAGGATCCAAACAACGAAAGGCAGCCGCTGTCTCCATCATAGCAGCTACAGCATATACCAAAAGACATAAGCCCATGCATCACCGAAAGTGAACGCAGTTGTCCTTCGTCATACGATATCATCATTCATTGTAACCAATCGGAATATCGAAACACGATCCGGATGAAAAACAGCTCACGCTGTACACAGAGCACTAAACTCAGTAGCTCCGGTAGCAAGCTGAAATTATGGATACGGTTTGATTCACTTAAGGGTATTATTATTATTTATTTATTTATTTTTTTTTTTTACATAATTTAAATTTATAGAGGGAGACGCGATAGTTCAGTGGTTAGTGAACTGGACTACCACGGACAAGGGGTAGGGTTCGATCCCAACCGACGGCTTCCGGGTTCACCCAGCCTTAAATGGGTACCGGATTTTTTCTGGGAAAGTAAAGCAGCACGGGCGTAATACTGACCACATTACCCCAAAAATCATGTGCTGAAGGTCTGTAAAATATAGGGTCACTAACACCATATTTCCCTATACGCCACTTGGCGTGACGGGGGTACTTTACTTTTTTTTAAATTTATAGAACTAATATCCATAGTAAAATAAATTAAAAAAAAAAAACATTAAACTGACAGCTCGCGGTGACTGCGCTTTATAACTGATCCTTTTTGTATATAGTTTGATTCTTCTTTAATAGCTTGATCTTTTTTATAGCTAGATCCTACTTTGTATATTTCGATCTTCCTTTTTACAGTTCGATCTCTCTTTTTATAGTTTGATCCTTCCTTGTATAGTTCGATCTCTCTTTTAATAGTTTGATCCTTTCTTGTATAGTTCGATCTCTCTTTTAATAGTTTGATCCTTTCTTGTATAGTTCGATCTCTCTTTTTATAGTTTGATCCTTTCTTGTATAGTTCGATCTCTCTTTTTATAGTTTGATCCTTTCTTGTATAGTTCGATCTCTCTTTTTATAGTTTGATCCTTTCTTGTATAGTTCGATCTCTCCTTTTATAGTTTGATCCTTTCTTGTATAGTTCGATCTCTCCTTTTTATAGTTTGATCCTTTCTTGTATAGTTAGATCTCTCTTTTTATAGTTTAATCCTTCCTTTTATAGTTCGATCTCTCCTTTTATAGTTTGATCCTTCCTTGTATAGTTCGATCTCTCTTTCATAGTTTGATCCTATCTTGAATAGTTCGCTCTCTCCTTTTATAGTTTGATCCTTCCTTGTATAGTTCGATCTCTTCTTTTATAGTTTGATCCTTCCTTGTATAGTTCGATCTCTCCTTTTATAGTTTGATCCTTTCTTGTATAGTTCGATCTCTCCTTTTATAGTTTGATCCTTCCTTGTATAGTTCGCTCTCTCCTTTTATAATTTGATCCTTCCTTGTATAGTTCGATCTCTCCTTTTATAGTTTGATCCTTCCTTGTATAGTTCGATCTCTCCTTTTATAGTTTGATCCTTCCTTGTATAGTTCGATCTCTCCTTTTATAGTTTGATCCTTTCTTGTATAGTTGGATCTCTCTTTTTGTAGTTTGATCCTTTCTTGTATAGTTCGCTCTCTCCTTTTATAGTTTGATCCTTCCTTGTATAGTTCGATATCACTTTTTATAGTTCGATCTCTCTTTTTGTAGTTTGATCCTTCCTTGTATAGATCGATCTCTCCTTTTATAGTTTGATCCTTTCTTGTATAGTTCGATCTCTCTTTTTGCCGTTTGATCCTTCCTTGTATAGTTCGATATCACTTTTTATAGTTCGATCTCTTTTTTATAGTTTGATCCTTACTTGTATAGTTCGATATCTCTTTTTATAGATCGATCCACCTTTAAATAGTTTGATCTCTGATTTTATAGTTTTGATCCTCCTTTTTATAGTTCGATCTTACCTTTTTATAGCCTGATTCTTTTCATAGTTTGATCCTTCTTTTATAACTTGGTAGTTTTTATAGTTAAACCTCTTTCATAGTTTGATCCTTCTTTTATAGCTTGGTAGTTTTTATAGTTAAACCTCTTTCATAGTTTGGACCTTTTTTTTCAAAGCTTGATCCTTCTTTCTATTGCTTGATCTTTTTTTTTTAAATTGTTGTCCTCCTTATATATAATTTTTTTTTAAAACTGCAAAGGTTTTTAGTTCGCCAACTTTTACTTCTGACGAAGTCCCTAGAGACTAGGAACTGAATTTTTGCGTGTTAATCCATTTTTCCCCGGCTGCCGTGTGCGCAGGGGTCCCTCACCGCACAGGCAGATAACTCCGTCTTCGGAGGTACTCATATTTTTTTCCGTCCATGAGTAATTGACGTTTCAAGCCGGGCCTCGCTGCTGAGACCAGGGGTGGTTGCCGCAGAGAGAAATCATAAATAAAAATCCCAACCGGTGCAGACGGGATTTGAACCCACAACCTCTCTGTCTCGAGGCCGGCATCTTGACTCGAGACCAACCAGTCCCCAGCCGAGGAGATGAGGTCAGTTTAAATCTCGATCGATGGCTTCTAAATTCATCCAAACTTAAATGAGTTCTGAGTCTCTTTTATTTTGGTCTGGGGAAAAAAGGCTTCGCAGCGCTATGGCGTAACGCTGACCACATGACACAAATATGTCGCTGGTGTAAAATAGATGGCCACAAACATCGTATTGTTAATTCGTTACAAGGTGTATTGAGGTTTTCGGTCTGTCTGTCTGTCTGGTTGTCTATCACCTGTCTGTCTGTTTGGCTGTATGTCTGCATGTATGCATGTAGGACCACCTACATGTCTGATACCATCCTTCCTGCCTGTATTTTTGTCTTCCCACCTATTTACTTGCCTACTTGTCTGTCTGTCTGTTTGTCTATCATCTGTCTGTCTGTCTGTTTGGCTGTCTGTCTGCATGCATGCATGCATGCATGTATGCATGTAGGACCACCTACATGTCTGATGCCATCCTTCCTGCCTGTATTTTTGTCTTCCCACCTATTTACTTGCCTGCTTGTCTGTCTGTCTGTCTGTTTGTCTGTTTGTCTGTATCTGCCATAATTTTAGCACAACATATGTATGTAAATGTTTGGTGATTCCAACGTTGACATTGACAAAATAAAACAATTGCTGAACATATGCTACAGTCGTGTGCTATATCATACGACGAACACATATGACGCATACAGCCACCATCGGTGCTATTCCGGGACAAGCTGTATGGTGGGTGATATCAACAACCTTGGACTAACCACTGTTTTCTTTGAATCTATTCGTTTTGACGTCTGAAAATGCAAGCAGAAGAAGAAGTACATTGCCCGTGCCGCCTAATCATTGCCAGAGCTGAAACGAAATGTAATTTAACGGAGATGATAATCTAAGATAACCCCAGGGAAAGCAGAAATTTATCACGAAGTTAGCACTTGAGATTCGCAACCTGATATGAAATACGATTCGTGTGTTTCTTTCATCCTTGCCATGGAAAGATGGGGGCCCCTCGTATATTTCGTTATCGCGATTCTCATCAACAGCTGTTTCCTCATCGCTACACACCAAAGATCAGTGAACAGTCGATTGTCTGTCAGTCTATTTATACATCTATCAGTCTCTCTGTCTATCTTGTAAGTCTGTCGATCTGTTTGTTTCTCTATTTACTTTATTCATTTGTCTGTCTGGATATTGTCTAAGGGTTTGTCTATTTAACTTAAAATTTAATGTTTTGTCTGTAAATCTATCACTAGCAGAACAGGTCATACGCCATGTCGACTTTATGCCTATCTTGTCTCTTCTCTCTCTCTCTCTCTCTCTCTCTCTCTGTCTTATGATCATTTAAACTAATAAGTATGTGTATAATCGTTTATGTCTCTCTCTCTCTCTCTCCCTCTGTCTTTTTCTCTTCGTATCTGTCTATTTATTTAATTACAACGCCAGCTATTAATCAGTCTAATAGTTTGCTGTAGTTTTTACCTTGTTACATTCTGTTAAGTAACACTCTATTGAACTTCATAAAGCTATTTGACCTTGTCAGTTAAACTGCATGTTTAGCCCTCCTGTCTATATATGAGAATCAAACACGGTACACGTCTCCTTTCATTAACATACAATTGACATTTTAGTTGTAATTCTATAAATATTAAATCATCTATGAATGTTCTAGATAGCCGCGATAGCTCAGTGGTTAGTGAACTGGACTACAAAGGACAAGAAGTAGGGTTCCATCCTAACCGACGACTTCCGGGTTCACCCAGCCTTAAATGGGTACCGGATTTTTTTTCAGGGAAAGTAAAGCGCATGGGTGTAATACCGACCACATTACCCCAAAAATCATGTGCCGAGGGTCTGTAAAATGTATGGTGACTAAACTAACACCATATTCCCTATACGCCACTTGGCGTGACGGGGCTCTTTACTTACTTTTTACTATGAGACTTTCTGCTGTGAATATTTTAATTTCTCACCACTATAGTTTTTAAAACTTCTCGACTACCTCTTCTAATTAATCTGAGTGTATCATAGACGGATTATGTGTAGCATACAGATTACCCGAACTGGGTGATTAAAAATATATCTTTACAGTTTTACTGAGTTTTATTTTTGCAGTAACTTGTAAAATAGATAATTGTCATAATTAAAATGGGAAGAAAATATCTCAAAGTTTTACTTTGTGGTTAGATTCTTTTAATGTGACCTCATGCCACGAAGCAGAATATCATTCACGTATGTCTTATCTATCAACGTCGTCTTTCTGTCTGTCGCTAGGGCTGCAGGGACGGCACGCGTTGACTGTCAATCACGCTGACTAGTTCGAAACCTCGGAAATGATGTTTTCGCTGTAAAGGTAACGGGTAAAGTACGAGACTTGATTCGGCGTCTTAGCACGCGAGTTGTCACCATAAATACTCGGCCGCCTATCGGGAAGTTTTCGGAGACTTCTGTATAATATCGTTTCAAGCATTGCAACTCACGATACGAGGCGACATTCCTCACCTTCCCAGAGTAATACCCTGGTATCCATTTCTGACAGCGGCTGGGTCGACCACGGGGCTATTTTTTTTTCCAACCACGAGTACAACTCCCACTGCTTCCAGCGGGAATTCAATAACGGGTTGTCCGAACGTCAGGAACCCAATCGGGTGATTTTCCCAATTTAGGCTACCCAGAATCCTTACTTTCACAGAACGTCATCCTGTTCCGGCAAAGCAAGTCACACTTTTAGAACATTGTTTTTAATTTTTTTTTAAGTGTAAAATTGAAACGAATACATCGCTATGTAGACTTCGTGAACTGCGGGTGAAACAACAATATTCTGGATGATGAAAGGAATTGTCAACCAACATCGAACTGAAACACACTCGTGGATATGTGCCTATGAAAATACAAAGGAAAGAGGTAATAGACAATGGCTTTTGGGGATGGAAAGTTCGAGTGGGCGGAGCGATTGAATGCCCTTTTAGAAACTGGCGTGATCGACAATACAAACATGTAAGTGCGTGCGTGGGATGAAATATAATCGCAAGAATTATTGAGTCTATTCTTGTCTTTCTTTCATCGTTGTATTATCTCATTTAAAACACACCGTTTAACATCCGTGTGGCCATCACTTATTGCTCAGTGACCTGTTTCTCAGAAACAGGTTGAGTTATTTGTCATGGGATCATTGATCACAGATCAAGAACAGTAATATTGATATGACATAAAAGGAACAAATGAAGGGCAAAATATAAGAAGTTGTACAGCGACATTCGACAATGAAATGAAGTCAAAGTTTGAAAATAAAAGGCGCCTTGGGCAAGAGCTGAGACCATGCAACATAAATTTGCCTTTTAATTCTTGTGTGTGAATTGTCATTCGAATATTGAAAGAATCGGCTATGAATTTAGCTGCTCTACAAAACAGCAAGTGGCAGTTATAGTCGCAGACGAACATCAGCCTGCCTCCGGCCGTCCGTGAAAACAGTCTGTACATGTCCCCATTAGTAATGTGCAGAATATATTGCAATGGACTGTGAAAGGCTCGAGAGGGAGAGTTAGGCAGAAAAAAAGATTAGAAGATAACATCAAAGAACGGGCAGGCCTCGACTTTATAGAGCCCCAAAGAACGTTTGAAGGCTTGAACGATTGGGAAAGTTGACGAAACTCCTGTCGCTGGTGTCAGATCCGTGGGATTATAAGATGAAAAAGGTGAATCAGAAGTACATTTTGCAGTAAACGTCTGATTTTTTTTTACTGATTACATTCTGAATCACGCTCTTAATTTCAGAATTCTTCATCATCATGTGCCATAGCGGTTGGAGTAGGCGATCATGTCCTTCCACAATTTTCTATCCACAGTGCATAGTATCAATTCTGTTGTTGACTATTTTCCAAGCCATGACTCCAAGCTATCTAGTATCTTCTCTCTTTGTCATCTGCGATATCTTTTTCCCTGTATTTTGCCAATTGTAAAAGTATTCCAACTTTCCTCTTTTCATGATGTGCCCGAAAAATGTCCATTGTTCCTTTCTGATGTCTTTCTGTTTTTTAGGAGTTCCCTTTTTGTGTTGACCTCTTTGAGAATGTACTCATTGGTCTTTTTAGCTGCACATGGAACTTTCAACATTCTGAGACATCGCATCTCTGTGGCATCTAATCATCTTTTCATCTATTCGTCTATTATCCATGATTCGATTCACGGGAATTCTTACACTAAAATAGAGATTAATTATATTCAAAGGTTTCTATCAAGGCAACCTCCCAACCAAGGCGTCACGGCCTGATCTCTGAGGGGTAGCCGGGGCATTTTTATTGTTAATATTAAACTTCATCACGAAGGTCTTGAAACGTATTTTATTATACGACTAAAGTGTAATATTCCACCAGCGGTTTAAACAATTATTACATGAAAAGGATATGAGGGAAAATAATTAAAGATCCCTCGTGGTCGATTCTTGAAATCTTTACAAGACCCCCATGCTAACAAAAATTACATTTTAAAATTATTTCTTTTGGTTAGGCTTCATTTTATGTATTTTTAAATTGATGCCAAATATCCACTGCTAACTAAGTCACTTCACTTCAAATTTTTTTTTTTTTTTTTTTTACCTCTGACGAAGTCCCTCGAGACTAGGTACTGAGTTTTGCGTGTTTATCCGTTTTTCCCTGGCTTCGGAGGTGTTTCAACGCTATGAAATGAGCTTCTGACGTCAGAGACGCGATCCTACTGGAAATTTTCGGCGGAAGTGAGGAGTAGCAGCGCCAGCCTCACATACGGTGGCATTGTAAATAGAACATACCCATATATTATATTGTAGTTGTAGTTAGTCGAAACTAAAACTAAGAATAGCAAAATGTTACATCTTCTCAATATTCCTGTATGGTGCAGAAACATGGACATTAGACAAGAAAACAGAACAGAAAATTGAAACCTTTGAAATATGGATTTATAGAAGAATAGGTAGAATTGGATGGAAAGAAAAGGAAACAAACGATGAAGTTTTAAAACAACTAAAACTGAAAAGAGAACTACTAAACACAATTAGAACAAGACAAATGAAATTTTTTGGGCATGTTAAAAGACACAACAGCCTAATAAAAGTAATATTGGAAGGGAAAATACAAGGTAAAAGAGGCAGACCAAGACTAACATGGACGAGTAACATCAAAAGATGGACAAGTAAACCTATGACAATCTGCACCATGAAAGCAAGACACAGAGTGGAATGGCGCTCCATGGTAGTCAACCTTCGATAAGAAGACGACACTCAATGATGATGATGAGTCAGCCGAAGGCCCCAGTATCACTGCAAACGAATTAAAATCTATAATTGCTCAACCGCCCGTGCCAGTGGAATCATCTGAAATAACATCTTACCGTATTGAAGGATCCAAACAAAGAAAGGCAGCTGCAGTCCCCATCATCATAGTCACAATGCCCACACATTATTGGAAAAAAGGCTAATCAGATCTTATATTTTGAAGATGGTGAAATGATATAGTCTTTTTAGTCTTTAGTTTGGACTTGCATCAACGCACTCCCATATCCGCCCCGCTACTCGTTCTGACAACCATTGAGATATCTGACTACTGATTGTTCCTGTCCTGCATTGATTGAATGTATTATGATCTCTTCCGACGTATTTCTTGAGGACGTGTTTTCTGATTTCACCCTTCGTGTCAGGCGTTCTACCATTCCACTAACGTGTATGTTGTCCTTCCCTTATTTGTCCTCGTCTAACTAAATTTGATCTCTCACGGCCATCGCGATGTCAGTTTTGTATACTTTTAACACACCTTGGGCAATAGCAGCCCCTATATCTTGCCGACCATTTCCTTGCCACGAACTTCTGGAAGCCTAAGACAATATATCTGAGTTTAGCTATCACGTGAGACAAGTCAAGTAGGGGCACTCACTCTGCATGCAATTTTGTGAAGTTAATTCTAGGGGAGATCAGCGAGATAAGGATGTCACAAACGTTTAATTTCAATAAAATTACCTCGAAGCGTATTATCAATAATGTCGTAAGAGTAAGACTGAACTTTAAATCAATTCTAAACTACATGCAGAAAAACATCAAATAAAATGGTTTCATCTTGAGAAAAAACATAACTTTTTCAAATCGAAATAACATAATTTTTCCTCATATTCAGCTTTACTGCAGCTTCGCATTTTTATGCCTTAACCCTTTCATCTTGAGAGAATGACAGATTCTAAAACATGCACAACATATATTAGAAGACGAGATGGAAGAAGGGCCCGTGGTAAATCAAGAGTAAGATGGACTGACAAGGATTGAACTTTTGTAACTCCCGCGACACATGAAGGGGTATAAGAGGAAGTGAAGAAACAGACAGACAGGCAGGCAGGCGGACAGACAGGCAGGCAGATAGGCAGATAGGCAAGCAGGCAGGCAGACAGGCAGGCAGGCGGACAGACAGGCAGGCAGAGAGGCAAGCAGGCAGACAGACAGGCAGGCAGGCAGGCGGACAGACAAGCAGGCAGATAGGCAAGCAGGCAGGCAGACATGCGGACAGATAGACAGGCAGACAGATAGACAGACAGAGATATACAGACAGAGAGATAGACAAACAGAGACAGACGGACAGACAGACAGACAGACAGACAGACAGACAGACAGATAGATAGATAGATAGATAGATAGATAGATAGATAGATAGATAGATAGATAGATAGGTAGGTAGGTAGGTAGGTAGGTAGGTAGGTAGGTAGGTAGGTAGGTAGGTAGGTAGGTAGAAGCGTATTTCAGACACATCAGCAGTCACAGAGCACACATACTTTAATTTACTTCTTGTTCCACCTATAATGCCTTTTCAAGATAATATATTCGGTACTGGAGTGGGGGGGGGGGGGAAGCTGCGATAGCTCAGTGGCTAGTAAACTGGACTACTAAGGACAAGAGGTCGGGTTTGATCCTGGTCGACGGCTTCCGGATTCACCCAGCTTTAAATGGATACCGGATTTTTTTTTTTTCTGGGAAAGTAAAGCGTTACGGGCGTGTAGTATCGACCACATTATCCCACATATCATGAGCAGAAGGTCTGTAAAAATTATGATCACTAACTACCATATTCCCTATACGCCACTTGGCGTGATGGGGGCACTTTACTTTTTACTGAAGGTGGCCATCGATGCTATCTTAACTAATAGGGAGTCATGATTCTAAAAAGTTTGGGAGCCACTGCATTAGTCTATTTATTTTGCTGAGAAATGTATTTAGTGAGAAGTGAAGGTAAACGTTTTATTTAAATTCATAAAGTAAAAGTAAAGTAAAGGACCCATTTTTACAGACCTTCGGTACATGATCTTTTGGGGTAATGAGGTCGGTATTACGCCCGTGTCGCTTTACTTTCCCAGAAAAAAATCAGAACTCATTAAGGCTTGGTGAACCTGGAAGCTGTCGATCCGGATCGAACCCGACTTCTTGTCCTTTATAGTCCAGTTCCCTAACAACTGAGCTTTCGCGGCTCTCAACTTCATAAACTGACTTTAAAAATATTTCGATGAAATGAATGAGAGAGAAAGAGAGAGAGAGAGAGAGAGAGAAGAGAGAGAGAGAGAGAGAGAGAGAGTCATTTTAATGGAGAAAGTGGCTACTGAATTGATTCACTGAAGTGAGAAAATCATGGGATTGAATGAGCAAGAAAAAGCTAAAAAGATAAAGATAGAGAGATTTATTTGAATGGATGGAGTGACTGCTGAACTAAGTCTCCTCGGAGAAATCAGATTAGCTGATGTTGGTTTAAAGTTGATTTTAGGACGAAAGAGAAAGTTAGAGGTTACAGGGTTTAAACTATTTTTACATAATTAATTTTACAGTAGCAATGCAGGTAAGCAAGTGGTAAAGGTGAATTTTTAGTTTCACTGGTGTCTGTGAGATTGATTTTATGGACGTACGGAGGCGGTGAAACTGATTTGATGGGTCAGGGAATATATTTGATATAAGAAGTCAAAGAGGATGAGCTTATGGATGTATGGCATCAGTGAAACTCTATAACTCTGCAGTATGGAGAGCTGTAATGATGAACTTGTGCACATTAAAGGGGTGATGACGTGAGTTAGAGAGAGAGAGAGGAGACGATGAGAATAAGTTTATGAGAGGAAGTGAGTTGTGATTTGAATTTATTGGACCAAATAGATTCTCAGAACGTGTTTAATGAGCAAATGAGGAATTGGGGGCAGGGAGTTTGTGGAAAGGGGGGGGGGGGGGGGTTTAAAAACAAAGTAAAGAGCCCCGTCACGCCAAGTGCCGTGTAGGAAATATGATTTAGTGACCAAACTTTTTATAGACCTTCGGCACATGATTTTTGGAGTAATGTGGTCGATATTACGCCCGGGCCGCTTTACTTTCCCAGAAAAAAAAAAAAAAACAGGTTCCCATTAAGCCTGGGTAAAATCGGAAGCCGTCGGTCAGGATCGAACCCGGCCTCTTGTCCGTTGCAGTCCAGTTCACTAACCACTGAGCTATCGCGGCTCATAGAATGGTGGTGGTGTACGAGTTTTGGGGTTGTTTTTTTTTTTAGCAACGCTTGTGATCGGTGAGGAAAAGTTCACGAAATGAAGCAAACTATCAGGGTACAATTATAGAGCGATGTGTTGGGCTGGAAGGCGCATATATCATAGTTTTGATGCAAACCACAACATAACGCAGACACGCCCACATAATATCCTCTTATGGTTGGATGACGAGAAGGTGTATTCCCTTAGTCATCTGCGAACGCAAGTAACCAAGCAAATTTATTAAGCCAAAATATTTTTTTTCCTTATTATGTTTTCTTTTCTTCTGCATTCGCCAGCTTTCACCTGAGGCGAAGTCCCTAGGATCTAGGAACGGAATTCTGCGTGTTAATTCGTTTTTCCCCGGCAGTCGTGTCCCCTCGCCTCACAGGCAGAAAACTCCGTCTTCGGAGGTACTCATACTTTTTCCGTTCATCAGTAATTGACGTCTCAAGCCGGGCCTCGCTGCTGAGACCCAGGATGGTTACCGCAGAGAGATATCACCAATAAAAATCCCAATTGGCGCTGCCGGGATTTGAACTCAAAACCTCTCTGTTTCGAGACCGCCGACTTGCCTCGACACCAACCAGTCCCCCAACAAAAATTATCATCATCATCATCGAGTGCCGTCTACGCAACGAAGATTGGCTACCATGGGGCGCCATTCTGCTCTGTCTCTTGCTTTGATGGTGCAGGTTGTCATAGGCTGATTTGTCCATCTTTTGATGTTACTCGTCCATGTTAGTCTTGGTCTGCCTCTTTTGCCTTGTATTTTCCCCTCCAGGATTAGTTTTAGTAGGCTGTTGTGTCTTTTAACATGGCCCAAAAATCACATTTGTCTTGTTTGAATTGTGTTTAGTAGTTCTCTTTTCATTTTTAGTTGTTTTAAGACTTCGTCGTTTATTTTCTTTTCCTTCCATCCAATTCTACCTATTCTTCTATATATCCACATTTCAAAGGCTTCAATTCTCTGTTCTGTTTTCTTGTCTAATGTCCATGTTTCTGCACCAAATTGAAATATTGAGAAGATGTAACATTTTGTTATTCTTAGTTTTAGCCCTGGTGTTATTTGTTTTGATGTTAGTATGTTCTTCGTGGCATTAAAATTACTTTTTGCCATTCCTATTCTTTTGTTTATTTCAGTTGTACATTTTCCATCACTGGTTATAGTATGTCCAAGGTAGCTCTGAACTGTCTCCAGGTCTATTCCTTCAATTTTGATATCTATTTGTGGGTTTTGAGTATTTCCTTTGTTTATGATCATAGTTTTAGTCTTTTTGATATTCATGTCTAGTCCATATTTTTTGCTTGTCGTGTTTATTTCATTAAGTAATTGTTGTAGATCTTTAGGATTTTCTGCTAAAAGGAAAGTATCATCAGCATATCTTAGGTTATTGATTACCTTTCCATTAATGTTTAGGTCTGGCATCTCTATGATGTTTTTTTTTTTTTAATTTGCTCAGTGTATAGATTGAACAAGCTTGGTGATAGGATGCATCCCTGTCTTACTCCTCTTTTTATATCAATGAGTGTAGAGTTCTTTTTGTTATATTTTATTATTGCTGTTTGTTCCCAGTATAGATTACATATTAGTCGTATGTCCATGTCATCTAGATGCAAACAAAAATATATGATAGAAAATGTTGTGCCAGGTCGAAAGGGAAATGACAGTTTGCTGTATACTATGGACACTGCGAATCTAGTCTTACTTAACGTATTTTTATGGCTGGCCAATGAAGACGATGGGTTTTCGGGTGATCGCTGAAGAGGAAGAAAAAAGAAAGTATTTAATTAACCAGGCAGTGTGGTTGGTGGAAAACTGGGAGAAGTAAGGATACGTTTATTTAGTGATGTGGCGATCACACTGGGTTTATGAAACAAAGGAAGCGGTGGAGATTGAGTTTATGAAACAAAGGAAGCGGTGGAGATTGAGTTTATGAAACAAAGAAGGAGGGGAAGATTAAGTTTATGAAACAAAGGAAACGTTGGAGATTGAGTTTATGAAACAAAGGAAACGGTGGAGATTGAGTTTATGAAACAAAGGAAACGGTGGAGATTGAGTTTATGAAATAAAGAAGGACGGGAAGATTAAGTTTATGAAACAAAGGAAACGGTGGAGATTGAGTTTATGAAACAAAGAAGGAGGGGAAGATTAAGTTTATGAAACAAAGGAAACGGTGGAGATTGAGTTTATGAAACAAAGGAAACGGTGGAGATTGAGTTTATGAAACAAAGGAAACGGTGGAGATTGAGTTTATGAAACAAAGAAGGAGGGGAAGATTAAGTTTATGAAACAAAGGAAACGGTGGAGATTGAGTTTATGAAACAAAGGAAACGGTGGAGATTGAGTTTATGAAACAAAGGAAACGGTGGAGATTGAGTTTATGAAACAAAGAAGGAGGGGAAGATTAAGTTTATGAAACAAAGGAAACGGTGGAGATTGAGTTTATGAAACAAAGGAAACGGTGGAGATTGAGTTTATGAAATAAAGAAGGACGGGAAGATTAAGTTTATGAAACAAAGGAAACGGTGGAGATTGAGTTTATGAAACAAAGAAGGAGGGGAAGATTAAGTTTATGAAACAAAGGAAGCGGTGAAGATTGAGTTTATGAGACAAAGGAAGCGGTGAAGATTGAGTTTATGAAACAAAGGAAGCGGTGAAGATTGAGTTTATGAAACAAAGGAAGCGGTGACGATTGAGTTTATGAAACAAAGGAAGCGGTGAAGATTGAGTTTATGAAACAAAGGAAGCGGTGAAGATTGAGTTTATGAAACAAAGGAAGCGGTGAAGATTGAGTTTATGAAACAAAGGAAGCGGTGACGATTGAGTTTATGAAACAAAGGAAGCGGGGAAGATTGAGTTTATGAAACAAAGGAAGCGGTGACGATTGAGTTTATGAAACAAAGGAAGCGGGGAAGCTTGAGTTTATGAAACAAAGGAAGCGGTGAAGATTGAGTTTATGAAACAAAGGAAGCGGTGACGATTGAGTTTATGAAACAAAGGAAGCGGGGAAGATTGAGTTTATGAAACAAAGGAAGCGGTGAAGATTGAGTTTATGAAACAAAGGAAGTGGTGGAGATTGAGTTTATGAAACAAAGGAAGCGATGAAGATTGAGTTTATTAAACAAAGGAAGTGGTGAAGATTGAGTTTATGAAACAAAGGAAGCGGTGAAGATTGAGTTTATGAAACAAAGGAAGCGGTGAAGATTGAGTTTATGAAACAAAGGAAGCGGGGAAGATTGAGTTTATGAAACAAAGGAAGCGGTAAAGATTGAGTTTATGAAACAAAGGAAGTGGTGGAGATTGAGTTTATGAAACAAAGGAAGCGATGAAGATTGAGTTTATTAAACAAAGGAAGTGGTGAAGATTGAGTTTATGAAACAAGGAAGCGGTGAAGATTGAGTTTATGAAACAAAGGAAACGGTGAAGATTGAGTTTATTAAATAAAGGAAGCGGTGAAGATTGAGTTTATGAAACAAAGGAAGCGGTGAAGATTGAGTTTATGGAACAAGGAAGCGGTGAAGATTGAGTTTATGAAACAAAGGAGAAGGTGAAGATTGAGATTATGAAATAAAGAATGGGGTGAAGATTGAGTTTATGAAATAAAGGAGGCGGTGAAGATTGAGTTTATGAAATAAAAGAAGATGTGAAGATTGAGTTTATGAAATGAAGGAGGCGGTGAAGATTGAGTTTATGAAACAAAGGAAGCGGTGAAACTGAATTTATAAAACAAAGGAAGCGGTGAAGATTGAATTTATAAAACAAAGGAAGCGGTGAAGATTGAATTTATAAAACAAAGGAAGCGGTGAAGATAAGAATTTATAAAACAAAGGAAGCGGTGAAGATTGAGTTTATGAAAGAAAGGTGACGGTGAAAAATTATTTTTTGAAGGAAAAAATGAAGTTGTGAAATCAAGGAATTGGTAAAGAAAAGTTTTTAACAAGAATAGCTAAGTGATGAATATGAAATATCAAAGCAAAGAAGGCTGTGAATGTTAGTGTGTGATATAAATAAGGACGTTTGGGGAGGGGTTAATTTATAAGACAAATGACGTTCGAAACCATCCTTAGTACTTTCGATAGTCTGTGGCGGACGTGTTTCATACTATAGAGGTTTAAAGGCATCAAGATGCACCAAGATGCATAGAGATACGAAGCTGCTGTAAAGCTGATGATAACGACCATTTTTTTTTATAAAGAGGACAAAAGTGGTATGGTAACAGCTTTAGGTGGTAATTAACGAAACAAAAGTAGTATGGTAACAGCTATACGTGGTAATTAACGAAACAAAAGTGGTTTGGTAACAGCTTTACGTGATAATTAACGAAACAAAAGTGGTTTGGTAACAGCTTTACGTGGGAATTAACGAAACAACGGTGGTTTGGTAACAGCTTTACGTGTGAATTAACGAAACAAAAGTCGACGTTTCAGCCAAGTAGGCTTTCAGCTGGAACAACAAACAACAACACAAAAATATATATAAGGATATGTTCACATATCTGACTACGTGGCGGTAATATTCTACATACTCAAGAAAGGACATTTACAAAAGGGTCACTTCCATGTGACCAAGATGCATAGAGATGTCTTCATACTAAAGAATTGTCTGTTTTGGGTGGTGTAAGCACCGTGGAGTTGTCTGTTTAGGTGGTGTGAGCACTGTGGAGTTGTCTGTTGTGATATGATCTTCTTCTTATTCGATCATGACTCTTTCGGAGTTGGATTCCGGGCTCTCTCATGGAGGCAGCTGTCTGTTTAATTGATTAGGTTGCCCCGTATAGTTTCTCTTCCAGGGAGGTGGGTGTGGTCCACATTGTACTTCTCAGGTTATGCTATGATCTGTCTACAAGACTGGGCGTTGGAAGCCATTCTTAGATTGTTCTCTAGTCTGTGGCGGACGTCCTTCATACAAGAGAACAGCCTGTTTAGGTGGTGTGAGCACTGTGGAGTTGTCTGTTCTACTATGATCTGTCGACAAGACTGGACGTTGAAAGCCATTCTTAGTACTTTCAGTACATGTTTCCACGTGCCGTAGAGCTAATTGACTGAAGTTGGCCAGTCAAAAACGTGGAAACGGATTCAGGACCGTGCGACTGAGTGAGTGCAGGTGAGTCTAGACCATCCACAGCCGTCGACTTTCAGCGACCATTCTCTATATGTACTTATACTTACATGTTTCCACATTATATATATATATCCTCCAACATATAGCACAACTCTCGTTTCATCCTTTCATCTCTTAGCCCTCCGTCCACTTCTCATTAACTTACATGTCCCGATCATCCTAGATGTAGTAGTAGCTATTTATGTTTCATCGTGTTTTTGTCGTTTTTCTCGTTTTCTGTAGAAGGCCACATGTAGGCCGAAACGTCAGTACTTTGGTGTGTTCCTTTTTTGTAAAACTATCACACTACCTAGTAGGAGTGTATGTTACACCTCAATACAGGCTCCTTCAACCACGGAACTAAGAAATAACCAAGAACTACAAGCACTAACAGCAAATCGTCAGTGTGGGGGAGCTATGACTTCCGCTCTATGCTTCGTCTTCGGCCTGAGCTGAAAATGGGTGAATCAATAATAATAATTGTTACTTTATCTGTGCGTGTTCAAATGAAATCACGCCAACGCTCTTTTCTTGATCAATTTACACCAATAATAAGCACAACCACTCCACTTTCAATGTTCCTCTTGTCCCTGCCAACAATTTTCATCTAAGGCCACATCTTTGATTTATGATTAAATTATTTCACTATTTTATGAAAACAAAGTAGACGTTTAAGCCTCCTGTCCGAAGGCGCGCCTCCCAGCACCAGAGCTGAAAGTTATCAGCGACCCACAGCTGATGGCTTGCGCCAGGATCGGTGAACCAAAACCATCTAGACCCTGCTCCACCTCTCCGCGGTGCCTCCAGTAACAGACTAACCTGTCTAGTCTGGCCAAGCGTGCAGGGATCGAAGAGGGAAGACAACCCGGTACTCAAAAATGTCGCGCTGAAGTCAGATGTGTTGGGCCGAAAGGCACAAGTATAACAGTTATACTGCAAACCACAACACAAAGCAGACACGTCCACTACGTCCTTGTAAGGGCGGATGATGAAGAGGAGTATTCTAGTCTACCTCTAAACTCTAGAATACTTTAGTCACCGGGCGAACACAACCAACCATTTGTATGAACAAAACTGATCGCTGAGGAACAAGCACTGAAAATTCCAATTAACATACTAAATGGGTGAGTGCTTTAATTGTATCAAAAGATATCAACATCAAGTACCATTCCTGCTGGCGTAGGTGATCATGTCTCTCCACAACTTTCGATCTCGGCAGCTATTTATCATTTCTGTTGTTGACCTTCTGCCAAGGCATTCTCTTAAGCTGTCTGGTATCTTTTCTCTTTGCTTCCCTCTATCTCTTCGTCCCTCAATTTTTCCACTTGTTACAATATATTCCAATTGTTCTCTTCTCATTACATGGCCAAAAAATGATGATTGTCTCTTCCAAATATTAGAAATTAGCCCTCTTTTTGCTTTGGCCTCTTTCAGAACGTTCTTCTTACTCTTCATAGCTGTCTCGGGTATTCTCAACATTCTTCTGCAAAACTACATTTCTACAGACTCCAGAGATTTTCTTGTCTGTTGCCCTATTGTCCATGATTCACATCCATATGTTAAGACTGGATCTACATAACAATCAAAAGATATAGGAAGCACAAAATGTTTGCAGAAGTGATTAGTTCCAAAAGTAGAGTTCTCTATTTCTGAGCCTGAAAGTAATGTTGGGTATCATGCTACTTCTTTCTTCTTGACATCTCTTCTTTATTCCTTCTTTTTTTCCTCTTTTTTGTTTCCTTTTGCTTTTCTTCTTCATCGTTTCTTCTTTTTCTGTCACAAGTTTTGTGGGCGTTAATACTCTGTAAACAAACGAGGAAGTTTTAAAACAACTAAAAATGAAGAAAGAACAACTAAACACAATTAGAGCAAGACAAATGAAATTTTTTGGTCATGTTAAAAGACACAACAGTCTAATAAAAGTAATATTAGAAGGGAAAATACAAGGTAACAGAGTCAGAGGCAGACCAAAACTAACATGGACGAGTAACATCAAAAGATGGACAAGTCAGCTTATGGCAATCTGCACCATCAAAGCATGAAACAGAGTGGAATGGCGCTTCATGGTAGTCAACCTTCGATGCGGAGACGGCACTCAATGATGATGAATACTCTGTGCCGCTAGTTAACGAAAGACCGCTATTTCAGCGCCCTTCAGCCCAACACACACATCTTCAGCAAGACTGAATTTTCATTTCGCCCATTTTTGGCTCCGATGTGTAACTATCAGTGGTTCTTTGCGTTCCTGCTAAACGCTTGCGTACATTATCTGCACATTGTGTTTTATATCTGTTTCTCTTTACTGCATATTTACTTCCATATTCATACTTTTGGTATTCTAGTGTACAGACTTTGGTAGGACTGTGAAAACTCAACGAAATTCTTATTTTTGTGTCTATAAATTGTTCGTGTGTGTGTGCTTTGGTGGTCTAGTGGTAAAAAGGCTGCCGTTTGGCAGGTAGTTCCTGGGATCGAAGTCCGCCACACTCAGTGGGGTCTTTTAACTGTGGTTTCTTCGTTTCCCTCTATTCTCTGGATGGTGTGATGCCTAGCCCTCTCGGAAAACGAATTAAAAACAGGAGAAGGATTGAGATAAACTCAATCTTCACCTCCTTCTTTGTTTCATAAACTCAATCTTCACTTCCTCCTTTATTTTATAAATTCAATCTTCACCGCTTCCTTTATTTCATAAACTCAATTGTCACCGCTTCCTTTATTTCATAAACTCAATCTTCACCGCTTCCTTTATTTCATAAACTCAATTGTCACCGCTTCCTTGTTTCATAAACTCAATCTTCACCGCTTCCTTTGTTTCATAAACTCAATTCTTCACCGCTTCCTTTATTTCATAAACCCTTAACAGTAAAGGTTAAAAAAGGTAGTAAAAAAAATGGCCGCTGTCAGGGCAAAAATTGTAAAGCAAATCTACACATACTGAACACGAATATGTCGGGCTAAAAATGGCGTACATCGCGGCCTTGTCATAAAGTAGCGACACAAAGTACCCACATCGCTGTGAGGGTAAACGCTAAAAAGAAGAATAAGATGTTTCCATGAACTGCTTTTTCTTCTTTCGTGTTTGTCTACAAAGACATCTTGTTTCTATTCACTTTTACCCGCCTAAATAGGACCTATCTTTAACAAGTTCTTCCCAGTTAATTATATGAATAGATTTCATCTTCATGTCACGTTATAGACATCTTTGCATGGTTTAGAATGTTTCCTTTTCCGAAAATGTAAAGATATAGTACGAGACTTGAATCGGCGTCTTAATACGCGAGTTTTCACCCATATGTGCTCGGCAGCTTTTCCAGATGTGTTCGGAGACTTCTGGATAGTGTCGCTTCAAGTATTGAAACTCACGATGCGAGGCGGCATTCCTCACCTTCCCAGAGTAATACCCTGGTATCCATTTTGCCAGCGGCTAAGTCGACCGCGTGGGCATTTTTTTTTCCAACCACGAGTGCAACTCCCACTGCTTCCAGCGGGAATCGAACACGGGTTGTCCGAACGTCGGTAGTCCAGAAGTGTGGTTTTCCCAACTACGCTACCGAGGCGCCCTTCCTTTTCCGGAAGCTTTCTATCAGTATAGATTGTCTTTGGGAACCTATCCGTCCTGCATTCGACAGAGGCAGTTAAAACAAAATTATTGACGTTTTCCGCTGTATAGTGAACACGATTGTCATCATAGCATGATCCAGCATAAACAAGATCCACAATCCTACCCACGTAGGTATGCAGCAGCAACTTTATTATGAAAACTTCACTCCCGCTGTTGTTTGCTGTAAAAATATGATGCAATAACCTCTTGTTTAGCGGCACGTTTTAATCACATGACGCTGCATACTTTTCTAACAAAAGAACAAGCGTGCTCTTGTTCACCCGCTATAAGCTATTGCTGTGTTATGTTCTCTAGAATATGGCATTGTCAGGAGTTTTATTTCTACCTCTGGGTAAGGGGAAGCATAAGCCACTGCGGTCGTAATAGCAGAGTCGGCAAACATCAGCTGACCAAGATCTAGCAGTTCTACCTCCTCGTGGTCACCCTGGTAAGAGTCTGGGATGAAACAGGCTGGATAACAGAAGTAAGGATCGCCGTTTTTACTGAAATAAAAAAGTCAAGTACCCCCGTCACGCCAAATGGCGTATAATGAATATGGTGTTAGTGACCATACATTTTACAGACCTTCGGCACATGATTTTTGTGGTAATCTGGTCGGTATTACGCCCGTGCCGTTTTACTTTACCATAAAAAAATCCGGTACCCATTAAAGACTGAGTGAACCGAAAGCCGTCGGTTTGGATCGAACCTTACCTCTTGTCCCTTGTAGTCCAGTTCACTAAACACTGAGCTATCGCGGCTCCCGTTTTTACTGTAGTGGTGGCTATTACTGATATAGAAGACATAGTATTGCAGTACCTCTGGGCTGGAATAGTAGTGTCCCAGCATAGCCTCGAATAGACGAACTCCAATTTCTCCGGTAAGGAGCCGGGAATGTCAAGAAAGTCATTACGACCCGCCACATCAGTAAGTACAAGGGCACCCTACCCACATTCACTCGTGGTATTTAATCAACAACATCAACCTCTGGGAAAAGGGAGTTATTGAGTTATTGAGTTATTAAGTTATTTGCGGATCATCATGATTGCACTCCGAACATGTCCATAGGTGCTCAGATCCCCTCAGCAAGTCCCCCAGTGTCCAGCGACTGACGACCCCAGTTCTGTGTTGGTTTATTAGTCTTCTTAACGGCCACTAAGTTTCTCGTTTCTGGCTGTGCCCATCTTAACTCCCTTCCCTTTCATCCGAAGAAGTGACGTAAACTCATATTTGTCGAAGTCCTCTACCCTTCCCACATCTCGGAGGGCACTGATAACATCCGTCCGATTAATTGGTTGGCCGTCTTCAACGACAACACAGCTAGCCAACCTGTCCGCCCTTTCATTTTCCCGTACTCCCGCGTGTCCAGGGACGTAAACAAAAATGACCCTACGTATTTTTTACTTTTACAAGGACTCTACCCATTGCTTGCGTTCAGAGCCGCCTCCACTTGTCATTGAATCACTTAGTATGCAGGCCTTGGTGTAGTCTTGTGACTCTAACCAGATGGGGAATGGGGCCCTAGAGGTAAGACGTCGGCCTCAGGACAAGATGGTCCGATTTCAAATCTCAAATCCCGTCATGGTGGGAATTTTCACTTCTAATCTATGATTTGTTTCCGGCTTTACTCTCCTCTGGTATCTGAGTAGTTAAATTCTTATGTCTAACCCATTCGGATAATGGCAACAATTTGAAGGCCCCATGTGCATTCTGCGCAGGTTAAAGAACCCTTGGGAGGTGGAAATCGAAAAAAGAAGCGCCCCCCCCCTCCAATAAAATATTTAAAAAAATTAAAAATAGCCGCAGCTCTAACTAAATTGATAAGAAAAAATGTGCATGAAAACTCTCAACGACTAAAAAAAATGAGAATACCTGCGAAGTCTGAGACTATCTACCTGTATAACTCGAGGAACATCTAAGCACGTGGCTGCCGGTGTGAAAGTGGAGAAAAGTCAGATTCACGCAAAATTTAATCCTTCTGGACTTCGCTAAAGATATAAAGCTGGCGTACACAAGATAAAAAAAAAAAAAGCAACAAACATGTCAACAGCGGCGGACGGTGAATTCGAAACTTGAAGAGCTCAAAAACATTGACCATTAGCCTGGTCATTTTCAACGTAAAAATTACAGCAATTTACACTATGTTAAAGAGCTTTTTCAATTAGTGTCCTAAATTATCACACTTACATCATAATGTCTTAGTTTTTTTTGTTCTGTCTATCTATTGACCTTTCGAGCCGTAGCTGGCCCCTAGGGCGTAGACCAAGATACTCCTTCTCTTATCTAAATTTTTATTCTAGCAGTTTTCAGTCTTTTTTGTTCTGTAAGTTATGAAAATTACACCCTTTTTCTGTTAATTAACATCTTTTGCAATTTTGTTCAAGTTTTTATATAAAGACGCAGCGCTGTAATTTTTAGAAGCATTAGGAAAACTAGTCTCAGGCCTGCCAATACTTCTACTCTAGAATAAAGAAAGGAAAAAGCCAACTTAAGAGCTGAACCACTGTTGTCATGACAGCCAGTGAGGTCATTGCAAAAATGGCCTATCTAGTTCTCACAAATTGCAAGGTCGGTAAATGCCTTTGTGTTGAACTAAGTGATCTCATTGTGAGGAAAAGTCCGACTTGTGTTCCATGCAGCCATTTTCAGATCAGTGTTCAAACGTTGATTTTCAACTTTCCCTTTTAAATGTGTAGTTTTAGAGTAGTTCTTGCTGTAATATTTGTTGTTTTGTACCTGATGAAAGCTGTTGCCGAAACGTCTTTGCTTGTCTAGATTTCTCTACAAGTTTAGCTGCATGACACCATTTTATATTTATTTTACTTGATTTCTATGGATATGTAATCCTATTTACTAGCAACGGCTCGAATTACTTCAGCTATATCACGGCTACACCAAAGAATAAGGGGATCGGGTGTACACAGACATTCAACTCATTGAATTGGAATGTGGTTGTGTCATATTTTGCGATAACATTTTAGAGGGGTCGTAGCCTCCAGTGACCTCCTCTGAATATTCGCCACTGCATTTCAACCCATGATTAAACAAACAAACAAAAAATCATCTCATACGAAATTTCGAATTCCCGTTCACTTATTTAGAGATCGACAAGCTATCCTATTGGCCACAAGAGAACCACTAAAAATATGAAATTTTGCAGGAAGGAAACAATTATTATTATTTTTTTTTGTTTTGTTTATCCTTAAGACAAATCCGTACACCCATTTGCTATTTTCGCCAAATTGCATCCATAAAGTGGTCACAACAATCTTCGTTGCGTGCGGCATGCATTAATCATTATCAAGAGAATTTCACCATAACCACATACACTAGTAAGTGAAGCTAGATTCACACACACACAGACACACACACACTCACACACGCACGAGAATAACGCCCACGTACATCACATCCGGGGAATATTAAATTTAGATCGTACGGTTGACATGCCCGGAAATGACGTTATTTATTTGACTATAACTCGTGTAACAGATATCGCCACATTTGACAGGGCACGCCATACAGATTAAGCAGACACCAACAAATTCGGACGATTTATACATACATTTTTGTAAAAAAAAAAAAAAAAAGAAAAAAAAAATGAAATTATATTGAAATTGATAATTTTCATTCGTCACAACTGGGTGTGTGTAATTTTTTTGAGGGTGGGTGGTACGTTTTTATGAAGTTGAGGTTGATAATCTGGAATGGGGGGGGGGGAGATGATTTGTACGTGGTTCAGAAGTTGTAGCTGATATTCTGGAACTGGGGGAGGGGGGGGGTACCTAGTTTTAAATTTTTACTTGATATTCTCGACAAAAAGAGGGGGGGGGGGGGAGTACGTGGTTCTGAAGTTGTAGTTGATATTCTGGAACTGGGGTGAGGGCGTACATGGTTCTGAAGATGTATATATTTTTTTACTGAGGGCTGGGGGAGGGGCATGTGGTTCTGAAGTTGTAGTTGATATTCTGGAACTGGGGTGAGGGCGTACGTGGTTCTAAAGTTTTAGACATCTTTATACTGTGGACTGGAGAAGGGGTAAGTGGTTCTGAAGTTGTAGTTGATATTCTGAAACTGGGGTGAGGGCGTACGTGGTTCTGAAGTTGTATATTTTTTTTTACTGAGGACTGAGGAAGAGGTATGTGGTTCTGATGTTGTAGTTGATATTCTGAAACTGGGGTGAGGGCGTACGTGGTTCTGAAGTTGTATATATTTTTTTTACTGAGGACTGAGGAAGAGGTATGTGGTTCTGATGTTGTAGTTGATATTCTGAAACTGGGGTGAGGGCGTACGTGGTTCTGAAGTTGTATATATTTTTTTTACTGAGGACTGAGGAAGAGGTATGTGGTTCTGATGTTGTAGTTGATATTCTGGAACGGGGTGGGGGCGTGGTTCTGAAGTTGTAGTTGATATTCTGGAACGGGGGTGGGGGCGTGGTTCTGAAGTTGTAGTTGATATTTTGGAATGGGATGGGGGGGGGCATGGCTCTGAAGATGTAGTTGATATTTTGGAACGGGGTGGGGGCGTGGCTCTGAAGATGTAGTTGATATTTTGGAATGGAATGGGGGGGGGGGTGTGCGGGCATGGTTCTGAATTTGTAGTTGATATTTTGAAACGGGGTGGGGGCGTGGTTCTGAAGTTGTAGTTGATATTCTGGAACGGGGTGTGGGGGGGCGTGGTTCTGAAGTTGTAGTTGATATTTTGAAACAAGAAAAGGGGTGTCATATCTCGATGGCCTAGGTTTAAACCAATATTTTTTCTTTGTATGAAAAACGTTTACCATTTACCGTCTTCTGCTTCCCTTCCTTATTTGCCTTTCAGCGTCGAGGGAGATATAGTCTGCGGTCTTCTATTGGCCTCTCCTGGTGTTATATTTCTTAGTGTTTCTAATATTCTATCAATCCATCTTATTTCCTGGTCGGTTCTTTGGACTGACTTATTTATAAACACCATTTGGCACCGTGGCACGGTAAATAGTCAACAACAGAATTGATTCGATGCACTGAGGACAGAGTGTTGTGGAAGGACAAGATCACCTTCTCCAGCCGGTGTAGCATATGATGATGAAGTTCTAAAGGGAACTCAATAAACGGAATCAACTTTGTGGAAAGTACGAGTTAATGCTATTCAATCGATTAAACTACTTTACCTGAAACGTGGCAAATTGTTTTCTCCTACGTTTTATATATTTTATATATTTATATATTTATAGTTCATTATTCTTCCTCTTCTTCTGTTCTTCCTCATCTGCCTTTCAGCGTCGAGGGGAGATATAATTTGCGGTCTTTTGCTCTTCTGTTCGCCTCTGCTGCTGTTATGTTTCCTAGTGCTTCTAATATTCCATCTACCCATCTTTTTTCGTGGTCGACCCTTGGGTCTGGTGTTCTCACAACGTTTGTTGAAGGCTCGTTGTGTTGTGTTTTGATCTTTCTGCCTTGTCACGTGGCCAAACCATTTTATCTGTTGTTTCCTTATATAATCTATGGCGGGGGCTATTCCTAGCTTTTTTCTCAGTTCATTTCTGATCTTATCTCTCAGGCTGTATCCTGTCATTCGTCTAACACATTTCATCTCTGTAGAGGTTATTTTTCTTATTGTTCTTGCATCTAGGGTCCAGGTCTGGCATTGGTAGCACAACGTTGGGATGAAGATTGTATTGTGTAGTATTTCTCATTATTCAGCCTTGTCAGTCCGACAAAAAACCGCCACTGCTGGGTATCGAACCAGTGCCCTTCTAGTACATCATCATGTGCCCTACCGGTTGGCGTAGGTGATCATGTCCAAACACAATCTTCTATCTACAGTGCATCGTATCAGTTCTGTTTGTCGACTGTTTTCCATGCCATGACACCAAGCTATCAAGTATTTTCTCTCTTTGTCGCCCGTCACCTCTCTTTCCTTTTATTTTGCAAGTTGTAACAAAGTATTCCAACTTTCCTCTTCTCATGATGTGCCCGAAAAATGCTGATTGCTTCTTTCTGATGTTTTTTAAGAGCTCCCTTTTTGTGTTGGCCTCTTTGAGAACTTCCTCATTGGTCTTTTTAGCTGTCCAGTGAACTTTCAATATTCTTCTGATAAATCCCACCTCTGTGGCCTCTAATCGTCTTTTCATTTGTTTGTCTACTGTCCATGATTCGCTTCCATAGGTCAGAATTGGTTCTATATAGCACCGATGAACTCTTTTTCTCATTTGTATTCTAGTACAAGTCCTGTAAACTAAAACTCGCGAACAACAATCCAACCGTATTGTGTAGGCGCTCTCAGCCAGTGACAGAGATTAGGAGAGAGGCTCGTCAGGTAGGTTTATCACAACAATTAGACGCCAAACTTACACCACAGACACATTACTGTTAACTTCTTACACATATCCGTACTGTCTCCTGTTCAAACTTCGTTGCAATAAATCCAATGATCTTAAAATAATCGAGGAAATGTCTGGTTCGGTTGAACATGAGACATCCTCTGTTTTATATATAAGACTTACTTTTCGAGTACCTCTATCACGCATTCATTATCATCATCAAGTACCAGGCCTGGTGGCGTAGGTGATCATGTCTCTCCACAACTTTCGATCTCGACAGTTATTTATCATTTCTGTTGTTGACATTCTTCCAAGCCATTCTCTTAAGCTGTCTGGTATTTTTTCTCTTTTCTTCCCTCTATCTCTTCGTCCCTCAATTTTTTCCAGTTGTTACAATATATTCCAGCTGTTCTCTTCTCATTATATGGCCAAAAATGATGATAGTTTCTTCATAATATTGGAAATTAGCTCTCTTTTTGCTTTGACCTTTTTCATAACATTTTCATTCCTATTCTTAGCTGTCCATGGTATTCTCAACATTCTTCTGTAAAACCACATTTCTACACTCCAGTTATCACGCATTACTCGAAAAAAAGGTGCCGAATGTATATTTTAAAAAATGTAGTCACTAACATAATATTCCCTGAGCGCCAGGTGGCGTGACTGGATCTCTTTCTCGAATGAAAGTCCAAAATTTTTACATAGAACCAGGTAAATCAGGAATCCCATTAAAATCACTACTTTAACTGATATTATATAACAGCCAACAGCTCCCACCGATACCATGGTATTTCATCAGCAACAGCAATATCATCATCATCATCATCATCAGCAGCAGCAGCAATATTATATTACTAGAAAAACAAAAGAAACTAAAATCAAATTACGCGTTTATGCTTAAGCGGGACTTTTGAATACAAAATATTTTCTATTTTGAAAAGGCTGTGTTGCGAATTTCGTATCTAATTGATGAAATAAAACCCAAAAATGCGGAAATCGTGATCCTAGAATAACATTTGCTTTCTGATAGGAGCTCTCTCAACTATTTATGGAGCCGTTTGGCATTTCTGTGACGTCTGGAAATTAGAGCATAAATTCCAGAGTGAAGAAGAAAATTTGGTGGTGGTTTATAAGAGAACAAAGGAATCGTTGTAGAAGGAAGGGAAGACTTGGAGTGTAGAAATGGTAGGCGGGTAGACAAGAACACGAAAACTGATCATTTTATGGAAACAAGAAACAGAGAACGGTAGCGGTCATCAAGTGCTGTGGAAAAAATACAAGGATATGGGAAATGGGGTGTAGGCAACTAAATTAATCATCATCGAGTGCCTTCTCCGCATCGAAGGTTGGTAACCATGGAGCGCCATTCCGCTCTGTCTCTTGCTTTGATGGTGCAGGTTGTCATAGGCTGTCTTGTCCATTTTTTTATGTTACTCGTCCACGTTAATCTTGGTCTGCCTCTGCCGCTGCCTCTTTTACCTTGTATTTTCCCTTCCAGGATTACTTTTCAACTAAATTAAATTTAAACAAAAGAGAATTAAAACAGAAAGAGAAAAACTCCTCTTATACTTCGTGATGGGAGTATAGGCAATATGATCTTAATACCCGTATTTTTGTGTAGTATTGCCAGCACGACTCCATGCCGTCTTTTTCCCAATAAAAATTTCCTGGTAGCCATAAAATCTTTAATTTAAAATCAAAAGATCTTAAACGATATGCTATGCTCGGGGCAGATAAAGAGAGATGGTTATCATGCTTCTTCTTCATCCAATAACGACAGGCTTCAGACGTAATAAGTTCAAAGAATGAACTGATCAGCTTAAGGCCGGTGATATCTCCATACCGTTTCTGTTAGATGGCGATGTTGCCAGGATGTGCTGATGATGTTGCCAGGATGTGCTGATGATGTTGCCAGGATGTGCTGATGATGTTGCGAGGATGTGCTGATGATGTTGCCAGGATGTGCTGATGATGTTGCGAGGATGTGCTGATGATGTTGCCATGATGTGCTGATGATGTTGCCAGGATGTGCTGATGATGTTGCCATGATGTGCTGATGATGTTGCCAGGATGTGCTGATGACGTTGCCAGGATGTGCTGATGATGCTGCTAGGATGTGCTGATGATGTTGCCAGGATGTGCTGATGATGCTGCTAGGATGTGCTGATGATGTTGCCAGGATGTGCTGATGATGCTGCTAGGATGTGCTGATGATGTTGCCATGATGTGCTGATGATGTTGCCAGGATGTGCTGATGATGTTGCCAGGATGTGCTGATGATGCTGCTAGGATGTGCTGATGATGCTGCCAGGATGTGCTGATGATGCTGCTAGGATGTGCTGATGATGTTGCCAGGATGTGCCGATGACGTTGCCACTGTGACGTTAGGGATACAGTTCGGTGCATCCAACTTTAACATGTTCGTGTCTCGTGTGAGCAGGTGGTCGAACCGATAACTTCCGAATTCCAAACCAGGAGATCGTTGGTTCGAAATTCGTCAGGGTCGAAAGTTTTTTTTTTCCTATCGGAGGTGAAATAAAAGCTCAGAACCGAACACCCCGTGGCGACTGTACTGGACAAGCGGCCTTTGTTTCTTCTTCTTCTTCTACCTTTCAGCTCCCTGTGGAGCATAGGTCTTCAACAAACACTTTCCTAGTTGTTCTGTTTTTTGCCATTCTTTTAAGATAATTCCATGTCTTCCCCATCATCTTCACCTCTGCTTCTATCTGTCTTCTCCAAGAATTCCTTGGTCTTCCTCTTTGTCTTTTCCCCTGGGGATTCCAAAAAGGGGCATTCCAGGTTGACAAAAGGTGAGTCTGAGACTCCTTACGGCTTTCTTCGGCTAGCGTTTTACGTCTCTTAGACAGAGAACCTTTATCTTTCCTTCCTATAAGTCTCCCGGCATACCCCAGTAATAGGAAACCTTACATTTGACCGGCCTGAGTGACTCTTGAGCAGAGTCGTTACCACCGAAATAGCCAATGATTATTGGCTACACAATTCTAAACATCTGTTTGGATCAAAACATCACAAATAAAGAGGTCGCCAGAAAATCATATGGTTATGGTTATGGTTATGGTTATGGAAGGCCCCGATATCACTGCTAATGAATAAAAATCTATAATTTCTCAACCGCCAGTGCCAGTGGAATCATCCGAATTAATATCGCATCTCCCGAACAAAGAAAGATAGCTGCAGTCCCATTCGTAGCAGTCTCAGCACACGTCAAAAGACATAGGGCGAAACCACACAGAAAGTGAACAGTGCCATCTGTTCCCCGTCATACGATATCATCATTCATCGTAAGCAATCGAAACACGATCAAAACGGATGAAACTCACCGCTCTTGATGTTGTAGGCAAAACGCCGCGATGGCTTTTAACGAAGTGGAGTCGACAACCAGTTGTCGTCAAACAGAGTAACACCTTTATTTACATTACTGTTGACAATGGCTGTACAAAATATACATACCATGCACACTTCTTCCACTTATAAAAGCCATCAATTGGTAACATGACTATGGCAGTTGTGGACCAGCGAGAGAGCGAGATTTCTCTCGTCCTAACTATTTATACTTCCCCCTATTCACAATCCCAGAGTCCTCCACAACCAATCGTTTACGATCTTCCATTATCCTTTGTCTTAAAATATGTGAACTACATACGTCACTCCCAGAACCTTCCAGATCCCTTCTGTATGAACCCTTTGACCTTGACCCTATCTATGTTCAATGATTTCTAACATAACTATTCTCACCCGGGGTCTTTCACGCTTCCATGACTTCACATTGCATACACGCCCTCTTGGCTGTATAACTATTGCATCTATCTATGGTCTATTTCTATCATAGCTACTCTCAACACCAAATACACTCAACACATGCCCTCTTGGCTGTATACTATTGCATCTATCTATGGTCTATTTCTATCATAGCTACTCTCAACACCAAATACACTCAACACATTCCCTCTTGGCTGTATACTATTGCATCTATCTATGGTCTATTTCTATCATAGCTACTCTCAACACCAAATACACTCAACACATTCCCTCTTGGCTGTATACTATTGCATCTATCTATGGTCTATTTCTATCATAGCTTCTCTCAACACCAAATACACTCAACACATGCCCTCTTGGCTGTATACTATTGCATCTATCTATGGTCTATTTCTATCATAGCTACTCTCAACACCAAATACACTCAACACATGCCCTCTTGGCTGTATACTATTGCATCTATCTATGGTCTATTTCTATCATAGCTACTCTCAACACCAAATACACTCAACACATTCCCTCTTGGCTGTATAATATTGCATCTATCTATGGTCTATTTCTATCATAGCTTCTCTCAACACCAAATACACTCAACACATGCCCTCTTGGCTGTATAATATTGCATCTATCTATGGTCTATTTCTATCATAGCTTCTCTCAACACCAAATACACTCAACACATGCCCTCTTGGCTGTATACTATTGCATCTATCTATGATCTATTTCTATCATAGCTACTCTCAACACCAAATACACTCAACACATTCCCTCTTGGCTGTATACTATTGCATCTATCTATGGTCTATTTCTATCATAGCTTCTCTCAACACCAAATACACTCAACACATTCCCTCTTGGCTGTATACTATTGCATCTATCTATGGTCTATTTCTATCATAGCTACTCTCAACACCAAATACACTCAACACATTCCCTCTTGGCTGTATAATATTGCATCTATCTATGGTCTATTTCTATCATAGCTACTCTCAACACCAAATACACTCAACACATGCCTCTTGGCTGTATAATATTACAATGATGTGCACAGAGTACTTAACTCAGTAGCTCAGGCAACAAGCTGGACTTGGAATATGAGGAAACGGCAAGAAGGAACACTTTTCTGACACAGCCTTTAACGATTCCTGCCGCCTATCTCCCATATTGACCGGAAGTTAGAAGATCAGATATTAACAACGCCAATCAAGAAGTGAAAAGAAGACGTTAGAACTGTTTAGGTCGAGTTCTGCGAGTGGAACGAATCAGGCATCCGCACCTAGCATTAACATGGGCACCTCCTGCAAATGAAGATGAGGCAGACCATTGGGGACATGGCAACAAACCGTATATGATGATGACATGAACCATACGTGAAGAGGGTGGCAGGTCCTGGCGAGGGTTGTCCATGCTTGCTCCATACCGGATTGTGTGGTGATCTCATGTGAGTACGCTATGCTCCGATCAGATTTCAGAAGTTTAAGAAGAAAAAAGAAGATTGTATCCACACAAGTTCCTTACCCACTTCACTGTAGAGACACGCTAGAGAAACAAATACTACTGATAAAACGTTAAAACATAAAACATCACATTATAGTAAAGCATAGATGAGCAACCTACGGTCCGCGAGCCAAAACCGGCCCGTCAAGCTATTTTGACCAGCCCTTATGTGGTGAATACGATTTTAAAAGCTCACTTCCTTCTGTCACATCCGTCAATGATTTATTTTGTCCCTCATCTTCTTCGGGAGCCGCGATAGCTCAGTGGTTAGTGAACTGGACTACCACGGACAAGGGGTAGGGTTCGATCCCAACCGACGGCTTCCGGGTTCACCCAGCCTTAAATGGGTACCGGATTTTTTTTCTGGGAAAGTAAAGCAACACGGGCGTAATACTGACCACATTACTTCAAAAATCATGTGCTGAAGGTCTGTAAAATATAGGGTCACTAACATCATATTTCCCTATACGCCACTTAGCGTGACGGGGGTACTTTACTTTTTACTTTTTACTCATCTTCTTCGGATGAACCACTTTTCGTGTTATGTTCTTTTGTTTCTTGGTGTGTAAGTGTCTGCAGTTTTGGTTCTGGCTCTTGTTTTTATACTGTCGATGTTCTTAATTTGTTCTCCTTTCCAGAGACTGAATCTAATTTCATTCTCTGTCTTGACACTGTCTCTGTATTATTGCTTGTTTCGGGAGAGAGGGTCTTTTTCCATGTCTGGCTTCTCGTGTATCCTCCACCTGGATAAATTCATCCCTGTTGTCACTTCTCTCTGCGAAATGTTCTTTTAGTTGGGTGGTCTGTTCTTGTGATTGGGTGGTCTGTTCTTGTGATTGGGTGGTCTGTTCTTGTGATTGGGTGGTCTGTTCTTGTAATTTGGTGGTCTGTTCTTTTAGTTGAGTAGTATGTTCTTGTGATTGGGTGGTCTGTTCTTGTGATTGGGTGGTCTGTTCTTTTAGTTGGGTGGTCTGTTCCTGTGATTGAGTGGTCTGTTCTTATGATTGGGTGGTCTGTTCTTGTGATTGAGTGGTCTGTTCTTTTAGTTGGGTGGTCTGTTCCTGTGATTGAGTGGTCTGTTCTTGTGATTGAGTGGTCTGTTCTTTTAGTTGGGTGGTCTGTTCCTGTGATTGAGTGGTCTGTTCTTGTGATTGGATGGTCTGTTCTTTTAGTTGGGTGGTCTGTTCTTGTGATTGAGTGGTCTGTTCTTGTGATTGAGTGGTCTGTTCTTGTGATTGAGTGGTCTGTTCTTGTGATTGATTGGTCTGTTCTTGTGATTGAGTGGTCTGTTCTTGTGATTGGGTGGTCTGTTCTTTTAGTTGAGTGGTCTGTTCTTGTGATTGAGTGGTCTGTTCCTGTGATTGAGTGGTCTGTTCCTGTGATTGAGTGGTCTGTTCCTGTGATTGAGTGGTCTGTTCCTGTGATTGAGTGGTCTGTTCCTGTGATTGAGTGGTCTGTTCCTGTGATTGAGTGGTCTGTTCTTGTGATTGAGTGGTCTGTTCTTGTGATTGAGTGGTCTGTTCCTGTGATTGAGTAGTCTGTTCCTGTGATTGAGTGGTCTGTTCCTGTGATTGAGTGGTCTGTTCTTGTGATTGAGTGGTCTGTTCTTGTGATTGAGTGGTCTGTTCTTGTGATTGAGTGGTCTGTTCCTGTGATTGGGTAGTGTGTTCCTGTGATTGAGTGGTCTGTTCCTGTGATTGGGTAGTCTGTTCCTGTGATTGAGTGGTCTGTTCCTGTCATTGAGTGGTCTGTTCCTGTGATTGGGTAGTCTGTTCCTGTGATTGAGTGGTCTGTTCCTGTGATTGAGTGGTCTGTTCCTGTGATTGAGTGGTCTGTTCCTGTGATTGGGTAGTCTGTTCCTGTGATTGAGTGGTCTGTTCCTGTGATTGAGTGGTCTGTTCTTGTGATTGGGTGGTCTGTTCTTGTGATTGGTTTGTCTGTTCCTGTGATTGAGTGGTCTGTTCCTGTGATTGAGTGGTCTGTTCCTGTGATTGGGTGGTCTGTTCTTGTGATTGAGTGGTCTGTTCCTGTGATTGAGTGGTCTGTTCCTGTGATTGAGTGGTCTGTTCCTGTGATTGGGTAGTTTTGTCTTTGTTTTCTGTGACTTTCTACGTTCTCCTCTTCTTCGGCGATCAGTTATTGCTACGTGTTTAGACATTAGAGGAGAAATGAAGAAATATATTGAACAAAAGGCATGGTTAAAGCTTCACGTAACAAGTGGACACCACAAATCAGAACGACGTTTCGGCGCAAAGGCGTTCAACACTCTAGTATTTTTAATACATATTTGTACGTGTGTTGTATTTGTTCCTGTTAAAGGCCTTTGCGTCGAAACGTCGTTCTGATATGTGGTGTCCACGTGTTACATGGAGCTTTAATCATGCCATTATATTTTTTTATTTATTTCTCGTCACTGTTAGCTTCTCTGCAACTTTGTATTGTAATGCCTTTATGTTCTTTTTTTGTTTGTTTTGCATTGACCCTACTAGTACAACACCGCTGCTACTCTATGTTTGTATATCGTCCTTAGTGTTTCTATCTATCTATTGTCCTTTCGAGCCGAAGACGGCACATAGGGCAGAACCACAGTCTCAAAAACAGAAACCCTGCTTGTCAAAATGGCACATATTGCAGAGATCACCGCTTCTAAAAACTATGGTTCTGTTTCCAAAACAATGCTTTTTACAATGACAGCTTGTCAAGCCATCGATCAACCTCCTTAGTCGCCTCTTACGACATGCCTGGAAGGTCACAGTGTCACTATTCTTTACTTCCCACATAATGAGGCCCCGGTCACACACGGGAGCCTTAGTGTTTACTGTAGTACATATTTTAATTATTTTTTTTTTTTTTACTTTAAATACATATTTATACGTGTGTTGTATGTTTGTTCCTGTTGACGGACTTGCGCCGAAACGTCGTTCTGATTTTTGATGTCCACTTGCTACTTGAAGCATTAACCATACCATTTTTTTCTATATATTTTTTTTTCATTTCTTCTCACTGTTAGCTTCACCGCAGCTTCGCATCTTGATGCATTTATGTTTATTTCTTTGCCTTTAGACATTTAGACCAGTATACGTCACGAACAAGACGTTGGTTGAGGTCTTCACCTATTCCACATACCTTATCACACAGAATTGTTTATGTGGGACATATTTGTGTTCTTAGTGCGTTTAGTGTACTGCAGTCCCGTAGGATATGCTCTGAAATTTGTTCTGCAGTCACATGTTGCAAAGTCACTGAGACCTATCTTGTGTAGGTGTGACCTCAGGTCCACAGTGACCTGCCCTGAGTCTGAATATCTTTGTCTGCACATGTCTGCTGTGTTTCTTTAATAAGCTTTCGTGTTCTGGCTCAAATTATGTATAAAAGAGTAATGAAGATGTTCTGAGAGAGGACAAAGCAAAAAGAGAGCTAATTTCCAATATTAGGAAGAAACAATCATTATTTTTTGGCCATGTAATGAGAAGAGAACAGTTAGAATATATTGTGACAACTAGAAAAATTGAGGGACGAAGAGATAGAGGGAAGCAAAGAGAAAAAATAACAGACAGCTTAAGAGAATGGCTTGACAGAATGTCAACAACAGAAATGATAAATAACTGCTGAGATCGAAAGTTGTGGAGAGACATGATCACCTACGCCAGCAGGCCCGGTACTTGATGATGATGTATGTATATATATATATATATATATATATATATATATATATATATATATATATATATATATATATATCTATATATATATATCTATATATATATCCATTCTGTTTTCCTAGCGAGTTTCAGATTTGTCTTTGAGGCTCCGGTGTTGGTTGGAATGTTGAAGGCTCCGACCTGCTTGTGAGAGTTCATCTTGTTTCTCGTTTTCAAGGATGACACAGTATGCTGGTATTCACTGCAGGACTAGCTCTGTCTTTTCTGACAACAAACACACGTTGTTCTTTCTTTTCTGAATGAGTCTGCCCTGTTTCATGCTTGCCCATCGCTTGTATGACTGATCATGCATTGCAACGGATTACTATTTTATTTTACTGTGGACCTCTTTGTTTTGCGTTGAGAGTGTGTAAGATTGTGTGTAATGCCCCTGTTTCCGCTCTGAAAATTGTGCACCTTTCTCCAGCTGAAGGAGAATATGTTCTGTCTTTTCACTTGGATAGGTTATGTAGATGCCACTGCCTCCGTTCTTTGATGGTTCATTTGCAGATCCATCTGGGAATACCAGTATCCATAAATCTCTAAGGTATTTTTTCCCGGAGCATAAGGGTTAAGACTTTTTTAGAAACTTCAAGAGAAAGACCAAAATATTCTTTGAGAAGACAGATTGAAGCAGAGATAAAGATGATGGGGAAGACATAGAATGATCTTAAAAGAATGGCAAGAAACAACTGCTTGGAAAGTGTGTGTTGAAGACATATGCTCCACAGGGAGCTGAAAGGTAGAAGAAGAAGTAGATAAGTGATAAGGCTCTCATTTCTGTCTCGTGCTGCTCGTTTCTCGAGACTATTCCCTGAACATTTGGGATTATTTTCATTTTGTATTCACATTTGGACAGTAGCTCGGGCCGGAGAGCTTCGTACAGATCTGTGGTTCTGACACACGTGCGTAGTTTCTGAAGGTTTCCCTTGCAAGATGGTTTGGGCTCTTTCTTAGAAGTCTGTTTTTTGTTCTGTCTTTGAATTGTTGGTCAAGTGGGTGATCTAGTAACCTTTTAAGCTTTTCCATCTGGATGAGAGTTTTCTACTTTCTGTGGTGAGCTAGAGGTTTATGATCTGCTGTTTTCTACATTGTTATGATGGTGGTGATTCTTGATTGTATAAAGAAGTTACGACGGTGGTTTTCTGTTGCCTTCCGTCGGTTTGTTTACGGTTGGCTCCGCTAGCTTTTGACTAAAAAGTCTCACCCACAAGGCAGTGGGGTTGTTTTACTTCGGGGTACTCTCCCTTAGCCTTTTACTCTCCCTAGCTTACCTGCAAGGCAGCAGGGCAGCCACAGGTTGTACTGTTTACTGCATACAGTAGCAGGTAAAATTACCCGACCTGACACCTTAAGAGTATGGCTTGGCAGAAGGTCAACAACAGAAATGATAAAGAACTGATGAGATCGAAAGTTGTGGAGAGACATGATCACCTACGCCAGCAGGCCCGGTACTTGATGATGATGATGATGGGGGTGCTCTTCATTGCTCCCATAAAGTACTCTTGATTTTCATTTGGCATTGGCTTACCAAATGGGTATATTCTCCACACACGTCACACGCCGTTCTACGTCCTCGTAGCGACAACCACACTTTGTTCTTCAAAACCTCTTCCCTCACTAGTTTCACATGGACTTAGTAGCGGATGTTGGTGGCTTTCTTATATAGAAAGGTATACCTGTCTGTGGCGTTTTTTTTAATGGGGTAAACACCCGTCACAAGGTCCGCAGTGATGTATTTGATGATCTTTTAAAACAGATTAAACAAACAGAACAGAACGGCCCAGACTGGAGAGAAGTAGAACAAATGTACAAGAATAGAGATTTCATGGAAAGACCTTATCCATGGCCTATGCTCCAAAAATGTATCTAGATGATTTTGATTGACTGATTGATTGATTAATTGATTGATCGACAGTTTGGTTTATTGATTGATTGATCGACAGTTTGGTTTATTGATTGATTGATCGATTGATTGATTGATTGATGGATTGATTGATTGATTGATTGATCGATCGATCGATCGATAGATAGATAGATAGATAGATAGATAGATAGATAGATAGATAGATAGATAGATAGATAGATAGATAGATAGATAGATAGATAGATAGATAGATAGATAGATAGATAGATAGATAGATAGATAGATAGATAGATAGATAGATAGATAGATAGGTTGGTTGGTTGGTTGGTTGTTGTTGATTGATTGATTGATGGATTGATTGATTGATCGATTGATTGATTGATTGATTGATTGATTGATTGATTGATTGATTGATTGATTGATTGATTGATTGATTGATTGATTGATTGATTGATTGATTGATTGATTGGTCCACTGGGATATAACGCTGCACATTGTTAGATTTGATATGTCCCAGGAGAAGTAGTCAGACCTGGCTCAAGCAAGAAATGCCACAGTCATTCCTCTTCTAAAAAGCACGCTCTTAAAATTACGATATGTCTGTGTTAGTCACCTCTAGTGACTCGGACAGATGGTGCTCGTAAACCTGGGAGGGCCGACCATCTAAGGGCAGAATCCCCCTACAGAAAAGACAATCTGCTGCCTTGCAGAAAGATTGAGGACAATCAAAGGCTAAGGAAAGCAAACCTGAATAAAATGCTGGCTGAAATCGGATGCACTGGGCCACTGGCGCAGAACACAGTGCAACGTTTTAACGGGAGTTCAATCAGAGTGGATCTGGCAGACTCTAATTGTGATATTCGGACTGTGGGGGCGATCAACACACTTAGCCTGAAAGCTGACTTCATGTGAGAGTCTGGAATCCTACTCTGAGTCCTGATCGCAGAGAGAGAGAGAGAGAGAGAGAGAGAGAGAGAAAGAGAGAGACATTACGATATGGTCGTACTTGCGTTTTTGTTGTGGTTTGCACCATACAACGATATTTCCGTCTTTTAGCCCAATACATCCTTCCTTCTCGCATGTGCTTCTTTTGGCAAGATAAGTTAGTCTTTTACTAAATCAACAGCGGGAAGCTAGAATTGAGATTGTATCAACTTTACGGTTTACGCTGTTCTAAATAATTAGTCGATTTCTCGTCTTCTCGGCATGGCTTTTCTAAATAATTAGTCGATTTCTCGTCTTCTCGGCATGGCTTTTCTAAATAATTAGTCGATTTCTCGTCTTCTCGGCATGGCTTTTCTAAATAATTAGTCGATTTCTCGTCTTCTCGGCATGGCTTTTCTAAATAATTAGTCGATTTCTCGTCTTCTCGGCATGGCTTTTCTAAATAATTAGTCGATTTCTCGTCTTCTCGGCATGGCTTTTCTAAATAATTATCGATTTCTCGTCTTCTCGGCATGGCTTTTCTAAATAATTAGTCGATTTCTCGTCTTCTCGGCATGGGTTTTCTAAATAATTAGTCGATTTCTCGTCTTCTCGGCATGGCTTTTCTAAATAATTAGTCGGAGGCGAAGGCGCGCCTCACAGCATCAAAGCTGGAAGTTGTCAGCGACCCACAGCTGATGGCTTGCGCCAGGATCGGTGAACCAGAACCATCCAGACCTTGCTCCAGCTCTCCGTGGTGCCTCTAGTAACAGACTAACCTGTCTAGTCTGGCCTAGCGAGTAGGGATAGAAGAGAGAAGACAACCCGGTACTCAAAAATGTCATGCTTAAGTCGGATGTGTTGGGCTGAAAGGCGCAAATTTCACAGTTATACTGCAAACCACAATCAACGCAGACACGGCCACTTAACGTCATTTTAAGGGTGGATGATGAAGAGGTGTAGTCCTTTAATCATCGGGCGAACGCAAACAAGCAAATAATTAGTCGATTTCTTGTCTTCTCGGTACTTTATATAACTAGTCGATCTCTCGTCTACTGTGTAAAGCTGCTCAACAATAACTAGTCGATCTCTCATCAACTGCGTAAAGCTGATATACAATAAGTAGTCGTCGCTCGTCTTCTCGGTATAGCTACTCTATATAACTAGTCGATCTCTCGTCTTCTCGGTAAAGCTACTCTATATAACTAGTTGATCTCTCGTCTTCTCGGTAAAGCTACTCTATATAACTAGTCGATCTCTCGTCTTCTCGGTAAAGTTACTCTATATAACTAGTCGATCTCTCGTCTTCTCGGTAAAGCTACTCTATAGAACTAGTCGATCTCTCGTCTTCTCGGTATAGCTACTCTAAATAACTAGTCGATCTCTCGTCTTCTCGGTAAAGCTACTCTATAGAACTAGTCGATCTCTCGTCTTCTCGGTAAAGCTACTCTATATAACTAGTCGATCTCTCGTCTTCTCGGTATAGCTACTCTAAATAACTAGTCGATCTCTCGTCTTCTCGGTAAAGCTACTCTAAATAACTAGTCGATCTCTCGTCTTCTCGGTAAAGCTACTCTAAATAACTAGTCGATCTCTCGTCTTCTCGGTATAGCTACTCTAAATAACTAGTCGATCTCTCGTCTTCTCGGTATAGCTACTCTAAATAACTAGTCGATCTCTCGTCTCCTGTGTAAAGCTGCTGTACAATAACTAGTCGATCTCCCGTCTACTGTGTAAAGCTGCTGTACAATAACTAGTCGATCTCCCGTCTCCTGTGTAAAGCTGCTGTACAATAACTAGTCGATCTCTCGTCTTCTCGGTATAGCTACTCTAAATAACTAGTCGATCTCCCGTCTACTGTGTAAAGCTGCTCTACAATATCTAGTCGACCTCGTTATATTCTTTCTCGTCATTTGCTGGTTCTACTCCGCCTATCTGTTCTATTTGACTGCCGGTCTGTCGTGTCGTTCTGCCTTCTCATCTCCCGCTGTCTGAATAAATCCTTTTATGACACTGTTCTCATATTTACAATACCCATGTTTCCCTAGCATTTCATTGCTTTAGGATAAACAAGTTAGCAAAGAGACTAGTTTAACATTAAAATAGTGAACTTTTTAATCCAAATTCTGAACAAAGGAAAAACGTGAATGCGAGACTTTATACAAATGGCTAATTTCAGCTAATTTTGTCGACTTCACGTATTTGCATGAGAAAGTGTACAATCCTTAACGTAAGTCCCAGTTACCTCTGTTAGAATAGACTGATTAATTTCTTTTATAGTTAATGACTGCCTCTACCTTTATTGCCTACATGGTACTTCTGGAGCTATCATTATGTGTTTACTTTTCTCATTGATCACTGATATCTAGCTTTGATGTATATATTTGTTAATCCATTTTTGACAATAGAAACAAGAGAAAGAGTTCTTAAATGTTATGTAGGGTCATTAGAGGGCCTCGGTGGGATGACGTGTGTTGGACGAATTACAGGGAACAGCCTGAGAGATAAGATCAGAAATGAAAAACTGAGAAAAAAAAGCTAAGAATAACCCCCACAATAGAATGTATAAAGAAACAACAGATAAAATGGTTTGGCCACGCAACAAGGCAGAGTGGTCAAAACACAACACAACGAGCCCTCAATAAACGTTGCGAGAACACTAGGTCCAAAGGACGATCACGAAAAACGATGAATTGACGGAATAAAAGGAACACTAGGAAACATAACAGCAGCAGAGGCGAACAGAAGAGCAAAAGACCACAAATTATATCTCCCCTCGACGCTGAAAGGCAAATGAGGAAGGAAAGAAAAGGGAGAAGATCAATATTTTCGTGCATCTACAGTTGTGATAATTTTTGTGGTAATAAATTGTACAATCATGCATAAATCACTGCTGATCTTCTACATCGGGACAAAAAGAAAATAAACAGAGGAAAATCTTCTTGTGTAAACCCTGGCACACGCTAACTACCTTCAACGCTTACATTCCAGCACCTAATTTTAACGGGGATTTGTTGTAGTCGACCAGACGCCCAGTAACTGGCACGTAATCGTGGCGGCTTAACGAGCCTGCTTATAATCCACTGTAAAGAATGAATGCTGCCCGTGTCTCTGTGGGAATATTAAACCAACACAAACATGAATGAAGAACCAGAAATTTAGCACCGACCCCGGTTATCTGTGAGCAGGTGAATTCTCGCCCTTGTTGCTAAATTGAGAAACCGCTTGCTCGATTTCTTTTTTTAATTCTATTTCTTATCGTCGGCTTGAAATAGATTGTTACTAAGCAATGTTCTATATTTTCGGGGTGTTTTTTCTTTCATTCTTATTTTTACGATTTACAACAATAAAAGTAACAGATGCATAAAAGTAAAAGCAGTAAAGCTGCAATAAAATAAATAATGAGAGTAATAGCAATTGTGGCAAGAGAAGTAAAGTAGAAGTGGAAGAAGTTTTAGCTACAATTGAAATCAAAGAAAAAAAAAGAAAGAGAGAAGGAAGAGAGCTGAGAGAAGAAAGAAGATAGAAGAAGGGAAGGAGAAGAGAGAGAAAGTAATGTTTTAAATATGGGAATGGAGAAGAAAAGTTGAAAAGGAAAAAGAAAATGGCGGGGACAGGAAGAAGAGGGGAATAAGAGTGAGAAAGGGAGAAGTTAAAAGAGGAGGGAGAAAGAAAGATGGAAGAAGAGGGACAGAGAAAGATGGAGAAAAAGATTGGGCAGAGGAAGAAAGAAAGATGGAGAAAGAGAGTAAAACATGTGAATAGAGAGAGAAAGAAAGATGAAGAAAGAAAGGGGAAAAGGGAGAACGAAATGGAGAAGAGAGAAAATAAAATATAAAAGACGGGATGTGAAGGAGAAAAAGAATGTTTCTTCTTCTTCTTTATAATCTTCAGCGGTCGCTCAACGATTACTCTTGTTAGTTGCCCGCCCTTAATGCGAAGTTAAATTGACGCAATTACGTTGGGCTGGCAGTCTAAGCAAGCTTCTGACTTCCGGTCAATATAGCGAATAGGCGACAGGAACCATTGAGGCTCAGACTGAAGAGTGTTCCTTGTTGTAGATTCCTCATATTCCAAGGCTAGCTTGCTGCCGGAGCTACTGAGTTAAGAGCTATGTGCACGCCGTGAGCTGTGGATTCCATCCGGATCATGTTTTGATAGTCCGATTGCTTACGATGAATGATATTATATGACGAAGGATAGTTCAGCTGTGATACTTTCTGTGCCGCTTGGCCTTATGTTTTTTTAGCGTTTGCTGTAGCTGCTATAATGGGGACTGCAGCTGTCCTTCCTTGTTTGAATCCTTCAATGAGATAAGTTTTAATTCTGATGATTCTACTAGCATGGGCGGTTGAGCAATTATGGATCTTAATTCGTTTGCAGTGATACCTAGGCCTTCGACTAACCATAACCATAATCTGAGCAAGCTACGATAACTAGTGTGTCTTTCAGCCCAGCGCATCCGATACCTTAGTGTGTCATGTTTCTTTGTATACCGAAATCATAATCCCTCTTGTATCACTATACACTCGAACAAATTGATTAGCCTGCACCTAAAGCCTGCGCGTATGCTTGGATAAGGATCTTGATCAGTTATGGTTCGCTGATCCTAGCGCAAACTCAGCGTCCCTCATAACGTTCCCCAGAACACACCCGCCACACACTGGTGAAGGCACTAAAGATGGCTTCAGATCAGATGCCGTAATGTAAGAGAAGCGGTTACTCCGCAAATAATACTTCATCCTCTAAGACACAGGAGAGAACAATAACAGAAGGTATGGTTCCTGGGCGACGCATCATGGGCAGACCAAGAGAAAGATGGTTTCAAGAAATCAAGGAGACAACAGAAGAAGTGGGAGATCTGGCTAGAGACAGAGATTCTTTCAGACGGGCTATGGTGAATGCAACGTTCTGTGGAAGATCTGGCTAAAGACAGATTCTTTCAGACGGGCTATGGTGAATGCAACGTTCTGTGAGAGATCTGGCTAGAGACAGAGATTCTTTCAGACGGGCTATGGTGAATGCAACGTTCTGTGGGTGATCTGGCTAGAGACAGAGATTCTTTCAGACGGGCTATGGTGAATGCAACGTTCTGTGGGAGATCTGGCTAGAGACAGAGATTCTTTCAGACGGGCTATGGTGAATGCAACGTGCTGTAGAAGATCTGGCCAGAGACAGAGATTCTTTCAGACGGGCTATGGTGAATGCAACGTTCTGTGTGAGATCTGGCTAGAGACAGAGATTCTTTCAGACGGGCTATGGTGAATGCAACGTTCTGTGGGAGATCTGGCTAGAGACAGAGATTCTTTCAGACGGGCTATGGTGAATGCAACATTCTGTGGGAGATCTGGCTAGACAGAGATTCTTTCAGACGGGCTATGGTGAATGCAACGTGCTGTAGAAGATCTGGCTAGAGACAGAGATTCTTTTAGACGGGCTATGGTGAATGCAACGTTCTGTGTGAGATCTGGCTAGAGACAGAGATTCTTTCAGACGGGCTATGATGAATGCAACGGGCTGTAGAGGTCATGACACCGGATGACATTATCTTCCTTCTTCGCCACCTTCTTCTGTTTCTTTAGTCAAACATCAGCAGAGACCCGTGTTCTCACTACTGTAAAACTGTTACAATTAACGTTTCTTTCAGAAAAAAATTACCAGTAGTTGGATGGGTGGTGGGGTGGTATTTTTCCAATCCGAAGGGACAACGGAAGGAGGTGGTGGAGCATATTTAAATGAATGACAATTTAGTCTTAAATAAAACAGTCAAAACCACTGGAAACTACTATTCGTGCTGTTTCGTCCTAAATGTTTGTCTACAACGCAAGTATTCAGCCCTACTCTATCCGGGAGATACTTGTCTTAATAGGAAAAATACAGATACACAATTTATTTCTGAGTTGTGATCGTAGCCTTATGCTATAGTCATGAGAACACCTGCTAGAAAGACATCGTCAATGATGACTATTTTTTTAGTTAGCTGAGTTGGCAGTGTTCCCTAGCGTTTGGCTATTCGTGGCAAGGCGCTGTGCCAAGGAGTACGGGTTCGATCCTGCTTCGGGCCATATATTGTTCTTTGCTTTTTTTTCTGTTGTTGATTATTTATAATTTTTTTCCGAGTGTTGTACAAATCTTCCTCTGAATTGATTTGTTAAATAAAAACAGCGCTGATTTGAAAATCTTAATTATGTATTTTTCGTGACTAAAAATGTCCAATAACATTAATTTCTTTTATGTCCATTGTTATAATTCTCATAATCTTACAACCATATATATTATTGTTTTATGTCCATTGTTATAATTCTCATAATCTTACAACCACATATATTATTGTTTTATGTCCATTGTTATAATTCTCATAATCTTACAACCACATATATTATTGTTTTATGTCCATTGTTATAATTCTCATAATCTTACAACCATATATATTATTGTTTTATGTCCATTGTTATAATTCTCATAATCTTACAACCACATATATTATTGTTTTATGCCCACTGTTATAATTCTTATAATCTTACAACCACATATATTATTGTTTTATGCCCACTGTTATAATTCTCATAATCTTACAACCACATATATTATTGTTTTATGCCCACTGTTATAATTCTCATAATCTTACAACCACATATATTATTGTTTTATGTCCACTGTTATAATTCTCATAATCTTACAACCACATATATTATTGTTTTATGTCCACTGTTATAATTCTCATAATCTCACAACCGTAGATATTATTGGGAGCCGCGATAGCTCAGTGATTTATGAACTGGACTGAAAAGGACAAGAGGTCCTGATAGACGCCTACCAAGTTTACCCAGCCTTAAATTGGTATCGGATTTTTTTCTGGGAAAGTAAAGGGGCACTGGCCCCCAGAGGTGAAGAGATGAACTGGCCACATTACCCCATAAATCATGTGCTGATGGTCTGTATACAATAATGGCTATCGACATATTCCCTTTACGTCATTTGGCGTGACGGGGCTCTTTACTTTTTTCTTTTATAGATATTGTTTGATAGTGAGTATTATAAAAGCAAGCCTTTATGTGGGAAACAACAGGTAAGAGGAAAAGAGGCCGACCCAGAGAGACACTGAGAAGAACATTGATCAGACAGACAATAGCTGCAGGAATCAGCTGCCTCAATGAGATAGAGTTGCTTGCACAAAGAAAGACAAATGGCGAGATTTGATAATAGATCTTTACTAGGATTGAAAATTGCTAGAATAAAAATTTAGATAAGAGAAAGAGTATCTGGTCTATGTCTTATGGGCCGGCTACAGCTCGAAAGGTCAATAGATAGATAGAAAGATAGATAGATAGATAGATAGATAGATAGATAGATAGATAGATAGATAGATAGATAGATAGATAGATAGATAGATAGATAGATAGATAGATAGATAGATAGATAGATAGATAGATAGATAGATAGATAGATAGATAGATAGATAGATAGATATATAGATAGATAGTTAGGTAGTAGATAGGTAGGTAGGTAGGTAGGTAGGTAGGTAGATAGATAGATAGATTGATAGATAGATAGATAGATAGATAGATAGATAGATAGATAGATAGATAGATAGATAGATAGATAGATAGATAGATAGATAGATAGATAGATAGATAGATAGATAGATAGATAGATAGATAGATAGATAGATAGATAGATAGATAGATAGATAGATAGATAGATAGATAGATAGATAGATAGATAGATAGATAGATAGATAGATAGATAGATAGATAGATAGATAGATAGATGGATGGATAGATGGATAGATAGATAGATAGATAGATAGATAGATAGATAGATAGATAGATAGATAGATAGATAGATAGATAGATAGATAGATAGATAGATAGATAGATAGATAGATAGATAGATATAGATAGATAGATAGATAGATAGATAGATAGATAGATAGATAGATAGAAAGATAGATAGATAGATAGATAGATAGATAGATAGATAGATAGATAGATAGATAGATAGATAGATAGATAGATAGATAGATAGATAGATAGATAGATAGATAGATAGATAGATAGATAGATAGATAGATAGATAGATAGATAGATAGATAGATAGATAGATAGATAGATAGATAGATAGATAGATAGATAGATAGATAGATAGATAGATAGATAGATTATAAATGTAATGTTTAGATTTTTATAGAATTTTAATTTTTAAAAGAAGGCTTTTTTTCTAAATTCCGAGCACAACCCCCCCCCCCCCCCCCCCCCCCCTTTTCCCGTATAAGCCCTGATAGAAACCCTGGTTACAACTCATTGTTCTTAGCAGCCGTTTCTGAACCTCTCCTAAAAGAGATTGATCGAATGTGGTCTTTAACAATACCAATAGAATCTTCTTCTACCTTTTTGGCTCCCAGTGGAGCATAGGTCTTCAACAAACACTTTCCAAGCCGTTCTGTTTTTTGCCATTCTTTTAAGATCATTCCATGTCTTCCCCATCATCTTCATCTCTGCTTCTATCTGTCTTCTCCAAGAATTCCTTGGTCTTCCTCTTTGTCTTTTCTCCTGGGGATTCCAAAAAAGGGCATGCTGTGTAATACTCTCAGTTGGCTTCCGTAGTGTGTGTCCTATCCAGTGCCATCGTCTTCGCTGTATCTCTTTATCCGCTGGTGTTTGACTGGTACATTTCCATAATTCTGTGTTACTGATTTTGTCCTGCCATTTCCATCCTTTTATTCTGCGTAAGCACCCATTAATGAAAGTCTGTATCTTCGTGATTGTCAATTTTGTTGTTCTCCATGTTTCACATCCATATAATAGGACCGCCTTAACATCTGAGTTGAAAATGTTTATTTTTGTATTGAACCTAATTTCTTTGGATTTCCATATGTTTCCCAGTGCAATGAAAGCTCCTCTTGTTTTTGATATCCTTATTTTGGTATCATTTTCTGTTCCTCCCTCTTCATCTTTATCTATATTACAGCCCAGATATATGTAAGATTGTACATCTAATAGAAGTATTTCTCCTACTTTTATTTGGTTATTGCCAATTGTATTAATTCTCATAATGTTGGTCTTATCTCTTATCGCTCACCCCCTCTCTCCCCCATCCCCGTCTAAGCCCTGATAGAAACCCTGATCACAACTCAGTGATCTCAGCAACCGTTTCTGAACCTCTCCTAAAAGAGATTGATCGAATGTGGTCTTTAACATTACCAATAGCATAACAACCATATATTCCCTTCGATTATTCTTTCTCGCTTATATTTATATTTTTACCAAATTGTCCCATATGCTTTTATTCCCCAGACCGAAACATAAATATTTATTTCTCTTTCACGACCTCATCTGTAAATATTCTCTGTCACTTTCTTCCTTAATGTATTTGTTATTTTTGCTAACTCCAGCAAAATAATCTGGATTTTATATTCAGTGTTATTGTTCAGTCTATTGTCTGTTATTATTTGCTATTTATGTTGTCACTGCCACAGACCCAGTATTTTCTTTGTCAATTTATATGTGATATACACACACACATATATACATGATCATAAACGCATCTCAGTGCATTGATACGAACGCGCCATTTTCATTCGACGCTGAAAGGCAAATCTAGTGGAGTAATATAAAGGAAAATATGTGAGTGTGTGTGTGCGCGTGTGTGTGTGCGCGTGTGTGTGTGCGCGCGCGCGTTGGCTCGCATATCAAAGCATCTCCGTTCCTTTATTTCAATTACCAATACTTTCTTTATTTTATACCCGCAGCTCTTTCCTGCAGGTTAGTTGATGTCACTAGCACAGAGGTTTTCACACTTTAATTCACGTGGCTCCATTTAACCGTTTTTTTTTTATTTTATTCAGGAACTAGCAACTTTTGAACAGAAGTAATGAACAACCCCCCCCTCCCCCCCCCCCTCCACTCGCCGCCCCAAAATCCATTAAAATAACAGATGTAAATTTAAAACTGTAGCGATTTATTCAGCGATTATCGGGGAAAAATATTACTTTCATTAAATTTATCAAGATGACGCTTACATTTAATGTGTAAAATTCAACATTACGGTGATTATAGAGGAGTTGATATAGATAAATGATACTGAAGATAAGAAAAAAATTAATTAAAACTAAGGTTACGACTTTGGTGTTTAAAATGACGTTACAAATTACAGTCGAATGTTGCGGCAATCTACCTTCTTCGGAAGAAATAGCAGCCAAATGTACTATGCATTAAGAAACCTATTGTCATATTATGTCAGATTACGGATAACGAGCTCTGGTTAAGAGAGTAACAAGAAGAGATTGACAAACAGCAAAACTGTAAACAGCAAACTGGTACTACCGACCGTAAAAATATTCAAGATGCGGAAGACCCGCAGTCAATGTACTTTAAAAAGAGACTGCATGCGGTATTATCATCTTTTTCTTCTCATCTACTCCCGACATAGCATTTGCAACTGGAGACATATCCATCAAAATAACCAGAAAAGTGCTGAATCAATTTGTAGATAGTGACCACAGACCAGTCAGACTTTCAGTGGATCTTGCTCACAAACAGGAGTTGCAAATATCACTTCCCCGCTGGAAATATAAAAGAGCAGACTGGGAAAAGTTTGCCAGGCTCACTGATGCATATACAGCGCCCATCAACATCCACGAAAAGAAGGTCAACAATATGATAGAGCGGTTAACAAATGGAATCCTGAGAGCTGCTAAAGAATCCATTCCTAGAGGAGCAAGAACAAACTACAAGCCATACTGGAGCAAGGAAATACAAAGACTAGAAGAGGAACTGGACTCTGCCAGAGAACTAGCTGAAACATCACACAGCACAGAGAGCAACATTGCCTACAAAGCAACCTTGGTCAAATACAGACGTGAGGTCATGATATCAGCAAGACAGAGCTGGATAGACAAAACAGAGAGCCTTAATCTAGACAAAAATGGTCATAAACTATGGAAACTTGCGAAAGCTCTGAGCGACGAAAACTGCCGACCTTCAATATCATTAGCACACAACTAGAACATCCTCACAGGCAAAAGGACAGCAAATCTACTGATAGAGACTTATAAAAACATTAGTAGGATAAACATTGCAATAGACAAACAGAAAGCTGCAAGACGGGAAAACCAAATGCAAAACACATGCCTTTAGCACCAGAAGAGCATCAGACGACAAAACAACAAATCGTACCACAACAAAGTGGCTTCCGCCAGCACCGATCAACTGAAGACCTCGTCACCTACATATGAAGGTAGATGAGCCGAGTTATTGTTGTTTTAAAGGGTGCTATATGAAGGTAGATGAGCCGAGTTATTGTTGCTTTAAAGGGTGCTATATGAAGGTAGATGAGCCGAGTTATTGTTGCTTTAAAGGGTGCTATATGAAGGTAGATGAGCCGAGTTATTGTTTTCTTTAAACGGCGATATTTTTAACCTTTCGGTCCAAACATCCGACTGAAGACATTTTGGGTAATTCTTGGCTTCCATCTCAATCATTCCATTCTTAGGACACATTATAGACAAAACTATATGGGCTACTGCAAGAATTACCAAAACAAAATTAAAAGTTAAAAACGTAAAGTACTCCGTCACGCCAAGTGGCGTATAGGGAATATGGTGTTAGTGACCGAAATTTTGATCGACCTTCGGCACATGATTGTTGGGGTAATGTGGTCGGTATTACGCCTGTGCCACTTCACATATCCAGGAAAAAAATCCGGTACCCATTTAAGACTGGGTGAATGCGGAAGCCGTCAATCAGAATCGAAATCGGCCTCTTGTCCTTCGTTGTCCAGTTCACTAACTACTGCGCTATTGCAGCCCCCACGAGCTACAAAAGACAGGAATATTTATACAGGAAACGACATTGCAGATATAGACAATAGTTCAGGCGAACGAAAGATAGAAGATAAATAGATGCCACGCTTGACCTTACGGTCAATTTCCAAAGGCACTGCATGTGGAGGATGATCTTGATAAGTTGTTGCCGTTTGATTTCTCAGTCAGTTATATGTCGCTGATCAATCTCAACTTTGAAAATGTGACGTCATCAGAAATAGAAAGCATCTGCAGCCAATCATTTCGCTTCCAAATATTTTTTTTTATTAGATAGGATTATGATTATGTTTATGGAAGGCCCCGGTATCACTGCAAACGAATTAAAATCCATATTTGCTCAACCACCGTTCTAGTGGAACCATCCGAACTAACATTTTATTTCATTGAAGGATCCAAACAAAGAAAGGTAGCTGCAGTCCCCATCATAGTAGTCCCAGCACACGCCAAAAGATATAAGACGAAACCGCACTGAAAGTGAACACAGCCATCTGTTCCCGTCAGTTGATTCAAGAACAAAAAAAAAAAAAAAGACTCGACAACAAGAAGAACGACTTCAATAATAAAATAAATGATTCAACAGACTAGATGGGACTTACCCCACAATGCCTGGATTGACAGCCAGAGGCCAATGGGAGACTAGGTCAAGTGAGTCATCACTGAAGTGGAAACTCAAACTGGCCCCCAAGTATTTGTCTCTTAACAAAGTTGGATATTTCGGGTCAAGATGTTACGACATTTTGCAAACTACGACAAACGCAAGAAAACAAATATACCTCTTCATGATGAAGAAATAGAAAAAGAGGAATATATCCAGTTGTTCCTTTTAATGCTCCTTCCCCCCCCCCCCCCCCACACACACACACACACTCAAATATCATGCATTTTTAAGACCACTGAATTATCAGTGCTGTTGTCCCTATATCCACGCTTTGCGCCCAGACAAATGTATAATACTCATTCAGTATGTGAAGAATAATAGAGCGAAATAAAGAAAGACGAAGGCTAGAGCGAGATGACAGATCCATCCTGCAAATAAATGTGGGCGTGAGTCTCGCAGAGGTCACAAAGGTTAGATACTTGCTCGTTATAAAATGTATGCGTCACTCGCTCACTCGCGGTTGTTTCCAGTTTGTTAATTCCCTTGTCGTTCCATGCCGTAGCGTAGGTGGGTGCAAAGGCGTTGATAGAGTGGAGAACTGGTAGGGTGCAGTGTTAAGGCCGTTCCAAAATGTGTTGTATAGGACACATCGTGGAAGAGATTATAAATGGGCCAATACAATGAATCAAACCTAAAGGAACCCAAGGGATCCTAAAGATCATAAAAGTAGTCATAGTGTAGTAGGGGTGTGAAGTATTAATCTAACATTTTTAGCGATTACACAACAAGAAAAACGAATTCAACAAAAGGAATAACTGTTCAACAAGAAAAACGATTCAACAAGAAGATAAATGACTTGACAATAAGAAAGGCGATTTAACATCAAGAACAACTGCTCAGCAATAAGAAAAATGATGCACCAAGAAGATGAACGATTCAAGAACAACAAAAAGAAGAAGGATTCAACAACAAGAAGAGCGATTTAACAACAAGAAGAACGATTCAAAAACAACAAGAACGATTCAACAACAATAAAAATGATTTAACAACAAGAAGAATGATTTAACAACAAGAAGAATGATTCAACAATAACAGGAACGATTCAACAACAAGAAGAATGATTTAACAACAAGAAGATCTATTCAACAATAACAGGAACGATTCAACAACATGAAGAACGATTCAACAACAAGAAGTATCCTTCAACAACAAGAAGAACGAATCAACAACAAGAAGAACGATTCAACAAGAAGAAGAACGATTCAAAAACAAGAAGAACGATTTAACAACAAGAAGTATGATTTAACAACAAGAAGAATTATTCCTCAACAAGAAGAGCAATTCAAAAACAAAAAGAACGATTCAACAAGAAGAAGAACGATTCAACGACAAGAAGAACTATTCAACAACAAGAAGAATGATTTAACAACAAAAAGAACGATTTAACAACAAGTGGAATGATTCAAAAACAAGAAAAACGATTCAACAACCAGAAGAATGATTCAGCAAAAAGAAGAACGATTCAACGATAACAAGAAAGATTCAACAACATGAAGAACGATTCAAAAACAAGAGGAACGATTTATCAATAACAAGAACGATTCAACAAAAACAAGTACGATTCAACAACATGAAGAACGATTCATCAACAAGAAGAACGATTCAACATTAAGAAGAACGATTCAACAATAACAAGAACGATTCAACAACAAGAAGAATCATTCAACAACAAGAAAAACGATTCAACATCAAGAAGAACGATTCAACAACAAGAATAACTATTCAACAAAAAGAAGAACGATTCAACAACAAGAAGAACGATTCAAAAACAAAAAGAAGGATTCAGCAACAAGAAGAACAATTCAACAATAAGAAGAACGATTCTACAAAAAGAAGAACGATTCAACAACACAAAGAACAATTCAACAACAAGAAGAATGATTCAACAAAAACAAGAACGATTCAATAACAAGAAGAACGATTCAACAACAAGAAGAACGATTTAACAACAAAAAGAACTATTCAAAAACAAGAAGAAAAAGAACGATTCAACAACAAGAAGAGCGATTCATCAAGAAAAATGATTCCACAACAAGAAGAACGATTCAACAACAAGAAGAACGATTCAACTAGAAGAACAATTTAACAACAAGAAGAATGATTCATCAACAAGAAGACGATTCAACAACAAGAAGAAAGACACAACAACAAGTACAATGATTCATCAAAAAGAACGATTCAACAACAAGAAGAACGATTCAACAACAAGAAGAACGATTCAACAACAACAGCAAGAAGAATTATTTAACAACATGAAGAGTGATTCAACAAGAAGAAGAACGTTTCAACAACAACAAGAACGATTCAACAACAAGAAGAACTATTCAAAAACAAGAAGAAAAAGAACGATTCAACAACAAACAACGATTCATCAAGAAAAATGATTCAACAACAAGGAGAACGATTCAACAAGAAGAACAATTTAACAACAAGAAGAATAATTCATCAACAAGATGACGATTCAACAACAAGAAGAAAGATACAACAACAAGAAGAATGATTTAACAACAAAAAGAATTATTCAACAAGAAGAAGAACGATTCAACAACAACAACAAGAAGAATTATTTAACAACAAGAAGAACGATTCAACAACAACAACAACAAGAAGAATGATTCAACAACAAGAAGAACGATTCAACAACAACAACAAGAAGAATGATTCAACAACAAGAAGAATGATTCAACAACAAGAAGAACGATTCAACAACAACAAGAAGAACGTTTCAACAACATGAAGATTGATTCAACAACAAGAAAGGCGATTTAGCAATAACAGGAACGATTCAACAATAACAAGAACGATTCAGCATCCTGAAGAACGATTCAACAACAAAAAGAAAGATTCAACAATAACAAGAACGATTCAACAACAAGAAGAATAATTCAATAACAAGAAGTACGAATCAACAATAACAAGAACTATTCAACAACATGAAGAAGAATTCAACAACATGAAGAACGAGTCAACAATAACAAGAACTATTCAACAACAATAAGAATAATTCAATAACAAGAAGGAAGATTCAACAATAACAAGAACGATTCAACAACAAGAAGAATAATTCAAAAACATGAAGAACGATTCAACAAAAAGAAGAACGATTCAACAACAAGAAGAACGATTAAAAAACAAGAAGAATGATTCAACTATAACATGAACGATTCAACAACAAGAAGAACGATTCAACAACAAGAAGAACGATTCAACATCAAGAAGAACGATTCAACAATAACAAGAACGATTCAACAACAAGAAGAATCATTCAACAACAAGAAAAACGATTCAACATCAAAAATAACGATTCAACAACAAGAATAACTATTCAACAAAAAGAAGAACGATTCAACAACAAGAAGAACGATTCAAAAATCAAAAAGAAGGATTCAGCAACAAGAAGAACGAATCAACTACAAGAAGAACAATTCAACAACAAGAAGAATGATTCAACAATAACAGGAACGATTCAATAACAAGAAGAACGATTCAACAACAAGAAGAATCATTCAACAACAAGAAAAACGATTCAACATCAAAAATAACGATTCAACAACAACAATAACTATTCAACAAAAAGAAGAACGATTCAACAACAAGAAGAACGATTCAAAAAACAAAAAGAAGGATTCAGCAACAAGAAGAACGAATCAACTACAAGAAGAACAATTCAACAACAAGAAGAATGATTCAACAATAACAGGAACGATTCAACAAAAAGAAGAACGATTCAACAACAAGAAGAACGATTCAAAAAACAAAAAGAAGGATTCAGCAACAAGAAGAACGAATCAACTACAAGAAGAACAATTCAACAACAAGAAGAATGATTCAACAAAAAAAAAAGAACGATTCAATAACAAGAAGAACGATTCAACAACATGAAGAACGATTTAACAACAAAAAGAACTATTCAAAAACAAGAAGAAAAAGAACGATTCAACAACAAGAAGAGCGATTCATCAACAAAAATGATTCAACAACAAGAAGAACGATTCAACTAGAAGAACAATTTAACAACAAGAAGAATGATTCATCAACAAGAAGACGATTCAACAACAAGAAGAAAGAAACAACAACAAGTACAATGATTCATCAAAAAGAAGAACGATTCAACAACAAGAAGAACGATTCAACAACAAGAAGAACGATTCAACAACAAGAAGAATGATTCAACAACAACAGCAAGAAGAATTATTTAACAACATGAAGAGTGATTCAACAAGAAGAAAAACGTTTCAACAACAACAAGAACGATTCAACAACAAGAAGAACTATTCAAAAACAAGAAGAAAAAGAACGATTCAACAACAAACAACGATTCATCAAGAAAAATGATTTAACAACAAGAAGAACGATTCAACAAGAAGAACAATTTAACAACAAGAAGAATAATTCAACAACAAGATGACGATTCAACAACAAGAAGAAAGATACAACAACAAGAAGAATGATTTAACAACAAAAAGAATTATTCAACAAGAAGAAGAACGATTCAACAACAACAACAAGAAGAATTATTTAACAACAAGAATAATTATTTAACAACAAGAAGAACGATTCAACAACAAGAAGAACGTTTCAACAACATGAAGATTGATTCAACAACAAGAAAGGCGATTTAGCAATAACAGGAACGATTCAACAATAACAAGAACGATTCAGCATCCTGAAGAACGATTCAACAACAAAAAGAAAGATTCAACAATAACAAGAACGATTCAACAACAAGAAGAATAATTCAATAACAAGAAGAACGAGTCAGCAATAACAAGAACTATTCAACAACATGAAGAATAATTCAAGAACATGAAGAACGAGTCAACAATAACAAGAACTATTCAACAGCAAGAAGAATAATTCAATAACAAGAAGAAAGATTCAACAATAACAAGAACGATTCAACAACAAGAAGAATAATTCAACAACATGAAGAACGATTCAACAACAAGAAGAACGATTCAACAACAAGAAGAACGATTTAACAACCAGAAGAATCATTCAACAACAAGAAGAACGATTAAAAAACAAGAAGAATGATTCAACTATAACATGAACGATTCAACAACAAGAAGAACGATTCAACAACAAGAAGAACGATTCAACAACAAGAAGAACAATTTAACAACAAGAAGAATGATTCAACAACAAGAAGAACGATTCAACAAGGAGAACGATTTATCAACAAGAAGAATGATTCAACAACAAGAAGAACGATTCAACAACAAGAAGAATGATTCAACAACAAGAAGAACGATTCAACAACAAGGAGAACGATTTATCAACAAAAAGAATGATTCAACAACAAGAAGAACGATTCTACAACAAAAAGAACGATTCAACAACAAGAAGAATGATTCAACAACAAGGAGAACGATTTATCAACAAGAAGAATGATTCAACAACATGAAGAACGATTCAACAACAAGAAGAATGATTCAACAACAAGAAGAACGATTTGACAACAAGAAGAATGATTCAACAACAAGAAGAACGATTCAACAACAAGAAGAATGATTCAACAACATGAAGAACGATTCAACAACAAGAAGAATGATTCAACAACAAGAAGAACGATTCAACAACAAGATGAATTATTCAACAACAAGAAGAACGATTTAACAAGCGTGTTACCCAATAATCCGCTGTCTGTAGTGATTCAGCAGTTGCAGGACCAGGTTATCCTCTACTGACTTCACACAGAGCACTACAGATCATCATCATCATGTGCCATACCGGTTGGCGTAGGCGATCATGTCCTTCCACAAGCTTGTGTCTACAGTACATCGTATCAGTTCCGTTGTTGACTGTTTTGCATGCCATGACACCAAGCTATCCAGTATTTTCTCTCTTTGTCGTCGCACTACAGGTGGATGCGTCAAATACACACACATACAGGGTGTAGTGAAACAATGCATACATACATACACACATATACACATACGCACACATATACACATACGCACACACATACAGATACATACATACATAATACGGGAGGTCAAAAAGTAATGCACACCAATTTTTTCTCGGCTAATAATAAAGATAGGAATATGAAATTAGGCACACTTGGAATATGACATGTTCCAATTATGTGTACCAAATTGCACAGCATTCTGATAAATATTACGCAAACTGTGAACCGTTAAAATGGAGCTTGTCAACAATGTCCGTTACAAACAGCGAATTGTCATAGAATTTCTGGTTGCGGAAAAAGAAACTGTGGCAAACATTCTTAAACGACTGTGTGCAGTGTACAAATGTTCTGCAGTCGATAGGAGCACAGTTAGTCGCTGGGTTCAGAGAATTAAAGCTGCAGAAAGTGTACGAGTGGAGCTGCATGATTTACCGCGTTCTGGACGTGTTGCCTCGGCTACCAGCACAGACATGTTAAACCGGGCTGATGCCATTATTCGTAAGGATAGGCGTATCACTAGTCAGCAATTGGCATTGCAGCTTACAGTCAGCAAGGGAAGTGCAATCGCAATTTTTAAAACTCTCGGATATTCAAAGATTTGCGCTCGATGGGTTCCTCGGTGCCTAACAAATGATCACAGAGTTCAAAGGAAAACATTCTGTTCTGAATTGTTGGAGCGTTTCGGTGTTGAAGGAGAAATGTTTTTGTCAAAAATTGTTACCGGTGACGAAACGTGGGCACATTATTATGAGCCTGAAACAAAAATGCAGTCAATGGAATGGCATCATCCGCAGTCACCAAAAAGAAAAAAATTCAAAACATCTCCATCAGCCGGAAAGGTGATGATCACTGACTTCTGGGACATTGATGGTGTGATTCTTGTTGATGTAAAGACAAGAGGTGAGACAATCAACTCGACAGCTTACATCAATACACTGACACAACTCAAAAATCGGTTCCACAGAGTTCGGCCTAATAAGCCATCTGCAGATTTGTTGCTTCAACATGACAATGCACGCCCTCACACAAGTCTGGTAACACGGGAAGCAATCAACAAATTTGGTTGGACTGTACTGCCCCATCCTCCTTACAGCCCTGATCTGGCTCCCTCAGATTTCCATCTGTTTGGACCACTCAAAAAATTCCTGCGTGGGACACACTTTGACAATGATGAGGGTGTGATCCGTGCAGTTAAAAAAATGGCTACGCGAGCAGGACAAAACTTGGTACAAACGAGGCATTCATGACCTAGTTTCGCGTTGGCGTAAGGCAATACGCTTGGACGGAGATTATGTTGAAAAATAGGTAGTGTAAAGGGGATGTTCAGCTACAATCTGTGAAAATTTCACACATTTTGCCCGAATAGTTTCCGAGAAAAAAATTGGTGTGCATTACTTTTTGACCTCCCTACGTACATACATACATACATACATACATACATACATACATACATACATACATACATACATACATACGCATTCACGCACATACATACATACATACATAGATACATAGACATACATACATACATACATACATACATACATACATACATACATACATACATACATACATACATACATACATACATACATACATACATACATACATACATACATACATACATACATACATACATACATACATACATACATACATACATACATACATACATACATACATACATACATACATACGCATTCACGCACATACATACATACATACATAGATACATAGACAAATACATACATACATACATACATACATACATACATACATACATACATACATACATACATACATACATACATACATACATACATACATACATACATACATACATACATACATACATACATACATACATACATACATACATACATACATACATACATATGTAGATACATACATACGCATTCACGCACATACATACATACATACATACATACATACATACATACATACATACATACATACATACATACATACATACATACATACATACATACATACATACATACATACATACATACATACATACATATGTAGATACATACATACGCATTCACGCACATACATACATACATACATACATACATACATACATACATACATACATACATACATACATACATACATACATACATACATACATACATACATACATACATACATACGTACATACTTACATACATACATACATACATACATACATACATACATACATACATACATACATACATACATACATACATACATACATACATACATACATACATACATACATACATACATACATACATACATACATACATACATACATACATACATACATACATACATACATACATACATACATACATACATACATACATACATACATACGTACATACTTACATACATACATACATACATACATACATACATACATATATACATACATGAATACATACATACATCGTCTGGGCTACCGACGTTCGGATAACCCGCGCTCGATTCCCGCTGGAATCAGTGTAAATTGTACTCGTGGTTGGAAATAAATACCCCCCGCGGCCGACCCAGACGCTGACATAAATGGATACCAGGGTAGTACTCTGTGAAGGTGGGGAATGCTGCCTCGCGTTGTGAGCTTCGATGCTTGAAACGACGCTATCCAGAAGTCTGCGAACACTTCTGGATAGACGGCCGAGCACATATGGTTGAAAACTCGTGTGCTAAGTCGTCGATTCAAGTCTCGTAATTTACCTTTACTTTATACACACACCCGCACACACACATACATATCTCGTGCCAAAAGACGAGAGCCTGTCTCAACATATTTATTAGAATTGGGCTACTTTTTTCCGTTCTCTTCTTGCTCCATTTCGAGACATTTTCGTCATTTTGAGTTAGTATGTGGTCCTTTTTTTTTTGGCCAGGTAATGTTACCAACTCATTCATCCCATTTAAGATAAAAATTAGATTCGATTTCAACCAACCAGATGCACTGTCAATGTCTTGAACATTTTAATAGATTGAAAAACAACCTATCAAATGTATTGTTATTACTGGTGCACACCCAACAAGACTGGAGTATTAGCCATCAGATGTATTGTTAGTATCAGAACACCAAAAAAGATTGGAGTATTACATACCAGATGTATTGCTCAGATCAAACCATTCAGAAAGATTGGAGTATTACCTACCACAGGCATTGCTCAGATCGAGGCATCTCCAAAGATTGGAGTATTACCTACCAGATATATTGCTCAAATCAAAGCATCCCGAATGATTGGAGTATCACCTACCAGATATATTGCTCAAAATCGAAGCATCCCGAATGATTGGAGTATCATCTACCAGATACATTGCTCAAATCGAAGCATCCCGAATGATTGGAGTATCATCTACCAGATACATTGCTCAAATCAAAGCATCCCGACTTATTGGAGTATTACCTACCAGATATATTGCTCAAATCGAAGCATCCCGAATGATTGGAGTATTACCTACCAGATATATTGCTCAAATCGAAGCATCCCGAATTATTGGAGCATTACCTACCGGGTGTATCGCTCAGATCGAAGCATCCAGAATGATTGGAGTATTACCTACCAGATATATTGCTCAGATCGAAGCATCCCGAATGATTGGAGTATTACCTACCAGATATATTGCTCAGATCAAAGCATCCCGAATGATTGGAGTATTACCTACCAGATATATTGCTCAAATCGAAGCATCCCGAATGATTGGAGTATTACCTACCAGATGTATTGCTCAGATCGAAGCATCCCGAATGATTGGAGTATTACCTACCAGATGTATTGCTCAGATCGAAGCATCCAGAATGATTGGAGTATTACCTACCAGATATATTGCTCAGATCGAAGCATCCCGAATGATTGGAGTATTACCTACCAGATATATTGCTCAGATCAAAGCATCCCGAATGATTGGAGTATTACCTACCAGATATATTGCTCAAATCGAAGCATCCCGAATGATTGGAGTATTACCTACCAGATGTATTGCTCAGATCGAAGCATCCCGAATGATTGGAGTATTACCTACCAGATGTATTGCTCAGATCGAAGCATCCCGAATGATTGGAGTATTACCTACCAGATATATTGCTCAGATCGAAGCATCCCGAATGATTGGAATGCTACTCGTAAGATTTGCAGTCCATACTTAAACACCCCAAACACCTTCCAAAGAAAGAACCCACCGGATGCTCTAAACACCGCCCCTGGAGTCAAATGCCAGAGAAGACAAAAGTGTTCGCACTATGTCGACTTACCCCTTTCAGCCATTACTAATGCCAGCTGTCTCTCTTCTCCTAGAGTTCTAGCAAATGTTTTTTTTTTTTTTTTATGTTTGTTGTTGTTGATCTGAGGTAGGCAATACAATTTATCAAACTTGATTTGCAATAAAATAATACACAGCGATAACACATCAAGCTATAGATAATACTTGTATTTAAAGTAGATAAAGGATGATAATAATACATTAAACAAATTATAATTCAAACTACAAATTCAATATTTATGTGAATAAACGCTCATTACCAAAACAATGGTATTCAAGAGGTTGCTGATGTTCACGTATTTAGATAAAGGGACTTCACATTGTCTAGCATCAACTCCTCAAAACCCCCCTCATCATCATCATCATCATCAAGTACTGGGCCTACTGGCGTAGGTGATCATGTCTCTCCACAACCTTTGATCTCGACAGTTATTTATCATTTCTGTTGTTGACCTTTTGCCAAGCCATTCTCTTAAGCTGTCTGGTATTTTTTCTCTTTGCTTCCCTCTGTCTCTTCGTCCCTCAATTTTTCCAGTTGTTACAATATTGTCCATCTGTTCTCTTCTCATTACATGGCCAAAAAATGATGATTGTTTCTTCCTAATATTGGAAATTAGCTCTCTTTTTGTTTTGGCCTCTATCAGAACGTTTTAATTACTCTTCTTAGCTGTCCATGGTATTCGCAACATTCTTCTGTAAAACCACATTTCTACTGACTCCAGTAATTCTCTTGTCTGTTGTCCTATTGTCCATGATTCACATCCATATGTTAAGACTGGCTCTACATAACATTTAAGAACTCTTTTTCTTGTTTCTAATGTAACCCCCTACGGGAGTGAAAAAACGCCCACATTTTAAGGTAAAATTGTATGGTAAATAATGAGATACAGTGAGATTCAATGAAACAGAGTATGCGGGAGTGGGGGGGGGGGGGGGGAATCTAGGGCAGACAGTCAGAATGACTGAACGACCGAAAACAGAATGGAGAAAAGATGTTGTTAATTATCATCAAGTACCGGGCCTTCTGGCGTAGGTGATCATGTCTCTCCATAACTTTCGATCTCGACAGTTATTTATCATTTCTGTTGTTGACCTTCTGCCAAGCCGTTCTCTTAAGCTGCCTGGTATTTTTTCTCTTTGCTTCCCTCTATCTCTTCGTCCCTCAATTTTTTCAGCTGTTACAATATATTCCAGTTGTTCTCTTCTCATTACATGATCTTGTTAATAGCAAGTGATTAAAATGCTCTCTTCAAAAATAAAGATCATTAGTAATGAGTTGAAACACCGTCTGGCAAAATAATGTAATAACTGAAATGATGTAAATCACCCTGTGGTAAAATAGTATTATTTATAATCGTAATTTGTTAAGTCATTGTCGGACTTAGCAGGCCATTAGGAGAATATTATATTGCTCATATAAAATACAGACCATAGAGGTAGATGTCAAGTAAGAAGTGGTCCCGATCAACATGTGCGGAATAAGGAACAAAGAAGTAAAACTAATTGTAAAACGCTGTGATACCAATATCAGACCTAGACTCTAGCTAGACTGAAGAACAATGAGAAAAAAAATATAACCACTACCGAAAATAAATATATCAGACGCATGGCAGGAAATAGACTGACAGATATAATCATAAATATAGAAGTGAGAATATATGTAGGAGTAAATTCAACCTTAATACATAAAGAAACAACAGATAAAATGGTTTGGCCACGTGATAAGACAGAAAGATCAAAACACAACACAACGAGCCTTCAATAAACGTTGTATGAACACCAGACCCAAGACCCGACCATGAAAAAGATGAATTGCAAATGAAGCGCAAAAGACCGTAAATGTTATCTCCTGTCAACGCAGAAAGACAAATGGGAAAATGAAGAAGATCGTGTAAAAAAATATTGTTATTATTATTATCAGTAAAAATAATAAAAATGAAAAGATAACTACTAAACACAATTGAAACAAGACGAATGCGATTTTTAGGCCATGCTAAAAGACACAGCCTACTAAAAATAATCTTGGAGTGGAAAATACAGGGTAAAAGAGGCAGAAGCAGACAAAGTCTAACATGGACAAGTAACATCAAAAGATGGACAAATCAGCCTATGACAACATGCGCCGTCAAAGCAAGAGACAGAGCAGAACGGCGCTCCATGGTAGCCAACCTTCGTTACGGAGATGGTACTCGAAGATGATGATGATCAGTAATAGTAATAGTAGTAGTAGTAGTAATGGTGGTGGTGGAGGTAGTAGTAGTGGTTGGAGCAGTAGTAGTTGTAGCAATAATAGTAGTAGTAGCAGCAGTAATAGTAGCAATGGTAGTAGTAGCATAGTAGTAGTAATAGTAGTAGTAGTGGTGGTGGTAGTAGTAGTTGGAACAGCAGTAGTAGTAGCAATTATAATAGTAGTAGTAGCAGTAATCGTAGCAATAGTAGTAGTAGCAGTAATAGTAGTAGAAGTAGTAGTAGTAGTGGTGGTAGTAGTAGTTTGAACAGCAGTAGTAGTAGCAATTATAATAGTAGTAGTAGCAGTAATCGTAGCAATAGTAGTAGTAGCAGTAATAGTAGTAGAAGTAGTAGTAGTGGTGGTGGTGGTGGTGGTAGTAGTAGTTGAAACAGCAGTAGTAGTAGTAGCAATAATAGTAATAATAGTAATAGTAGCAATAGTAGTAGTAGTAGTAGCAATAATAACAGTAATAGTAGCAATAGTAGTTGTAGTAGTAGTAGTAATTTGTTAAAATACTCACTTTATAAATAATTGCAACTGTAATGGGAAGAAGATCGTCTAAAAATGATTGTTATTACTGTTATTATTATCAGTAATTGTAACTGTAGTAGTAGTAGAAGTAGTAGTAGTAGTAGTAGTAGTAGTAGTAGTATTAGTAATAGTAGCAGTAATAGTTTGAGCAGCAGCAGCAATAGTAGCAGCAACAGTAATAGTAGCAAAAGTAGTAGTAGTAGTAGTAGTAGTGACGTGTTAATACACTCTCTTTATAAATATTTGTCATTGTGATGGGATGGTTATGCTCTGTATAGTTTCTGAATAAAAACAAAGTTAAAAAGTGAAGCACCCCCGTCACGCCAAATGGCGTATAGGGAATATGGTGTTAGTGACCATAAATTTTACAGACCTTCGGCACATGATTTTTGGAGTAATGTGGTCGGTATTACGCCCGTGCCACTTTACTTTCCCAGAAAAAAAATCCGGTACCCATTAAAGGCTGGGTGAACCGGAGCCGTCGGTTGGGATCGAACCCTACCTATTCGTCCTTTGTAGCCTAGTTCAATAACCACTGAGCTATCGCAGCTCCCATAGATTCTGAATGCTGAGAAGAAAAATGAAGCATTAGGACGGACAGTATTCCCTACAAATTTGAGAATAATTTTCCATGCAACCAAGACCTGTTCAGGTGATGCAACCAAGACCTGTTCAGGTGATGCAACCAAGACCTGTTCAGGTGATGCAACCAAGACCTGTGTCCAGGTGATGCAACCAAGACCTGTTCAGGTGATGCAACCAAGACCTGTTCAGGTGATGCAACCAAGACCTGTTCAGGTGATGCAACCAAGACCTGTTCAGATGATGCAACCAAGACCTGTTCAGATGATGCAACCAAGACCTGTTCAGATGATGCAACCAAGACCTGTTCAGGTTATGCAACCAAGACCTGTTCAGATGATGCAACCAAGACCTGTTCAGGTAATGCAACCAAGACCTGTTCAGGTGATGCAACCAAGACCTGTCCAGGTGATGCAACCAAGACCTGTTCAGGTGATGCAACCAAGACCTGTCCAGGTGATGCAACCAACAAAAACTGCTCGCGGTGATATTAACCGCCGATGTTGCTGGATAGTTTGTATACTCATAAGATCCAGAAACAATCACAAGGACTGTCGTGCACTTGGCTGTAGCTAACTCGTGTAGGAGGGTAGGCAAAGATGAGTTATGGCTAGGACACTTGTGGAGAACAGAGAGAAAAGTTAAACGGTGCGGGTTAGAGTAATTAATTAATATTAATGAAATTAATAGTAATGATAACTATATATTTTTATATTTTTAAAAAATACATATCTGTGTCTGTGTGTGTGTGTGCGTGCTGTGTGTGTGTGTGTGTGTGTGATATATGTTTATTTCTTCTGAAGGCCTATTGAGCCGAAACGTTGTTCTAATTTGTGTCGTCCACTTGTTAAGTAAAGCTTTAACCATGCCGTTTTTTTAATCTATTTTTTGTTCATTTCTCCTTACAATTAGCTTTACTGCAGCTTCGCATTTTTATGCATTTCTTTTCTTTAAAGTCTTCATCATCATTATTAAATGCCGTCTCCGCATCGAAGGTTGGCTACCATGGAGCGCCATTCCACTCTGTCTCTTGCTTTGATGGTGCAGATTGCCATAGGTTGACTTGTCCATCTTTTTTTATTTTATTCGTCCATGTTAGTCTTGGTCTGCCTCTGCCTGCTTTACCTTGTATTTTCCCTTCCAATATTACTTTTATTAGGCTGTTGTGTCGTTCAACATGATCCAACAATTTCATTTGTCTTTTTCTAATTGTGCTTAGTAGTTCTCTTTTCATTTTTAATTGTTTTAAAACTTCATCGTTTGTTTTCTTTTCTTTCCATCCAATTATACTTATTCTTCTATAAATCCACATCTCAAAAGCTTCAATTTTCTGTTCTGTTTTCTGGTCTAATGTCTATGTTTCTGCATCATACAGGAATATTGAGAAGATGTAACATTTTGCTACTTTTAGTTTTAGCCCTGGTGTTCTTTGTTTTGATGTTAGTGTGTATTTAACCTGTTAGAGTTGGACTTCCCATCAAATTACGGCCAAGAACTGTGCAAAATGGATTAATTTTATTGTGCAAAAGACGTTGGTGGACGTGGTATATCGATGGCTACTTTGTCGCTTTTTAATCATTTAAAATAATACAGAATGTGATGCAAGTTGAAATGCTATGTAGTGGTCTATATGCCACCAATAGAAAAAAAATGTACGATTGAAATTGTCACCATTTTGCCAAATATATCAACGTTCGTTCTTGAGATGCGAATGATATTATGTCTGTTTGCTTTTAGTTAGTTTATTGGACAGAGACTGACGACTCCAGATCTGTGTTTATTTGTTATTTGTCTGTCCCCGCACATGGCTCCTTTCATCTCCAGTTTTGACCAGATGTTCGTGCGCTCTGGACAATGTTGTAGATTCATAATCATTGATTGAATCATTATTTCACTTTACTTCCTTGAGTATATTCAGCCCGGTCCAATGCGCTTGCACGGACCAACAATGCGCGTCCACTATCCACGGCAGCTGTTCTAGCCAGGTTATTGAGTTATTAAGTTATTTGCGGGTCATCATCATTACACCGAACATGTCCTTAGGTGCTCAGATCCCCTCCTCAGTAAGTCTCGAAGTGTCCAGCGACTGACGACTCCAGTTCTGTGTTGGTTGATTAGTCTTCTTACACGCCCACTAAGTTACTCGTTTCTGGCTGTGCCTATCTTAATATCCCATTTATTTCATCCAAAGGAGTGACGTGGACTCATGGTTGTCGAAGTCCTGTGTCCTTCCAACTTCCCGGAGGGCATTGATGATGTCCGCCGTCCTCAACAATAGCGCAGCTAGCCAACCTGTCCGCCCTTTCATTTCCCCGTACCCCAGCATGTCCTGGGACATAGACAAAGGTGACCTTACGTATTTTTGACTTCTGCAATGACTGTACACATTGCCTACGTAGTATAGTAGCCAGGTTTTCATGAGTAGATGGTTGAAACGAGTGTAATTTAGACGGGAGCGCTAAGCTGGAAGTCAAAGAAGACTTGCCAACGGACACAATATCGGTGTTGTTAGTCTCTACACTTTGAGGAATATACTTTAGATGGGGGTCTGAGCACTTGTACACTTGTCCAGCGTGCAATGAGGATAATCTGTCGACTTAACCAAACAAAGTGATTGTAGATTAACTAAACTAAGTGATTGTAGATTAACTAAACTAAGTGATTGTAGATTAAACTAAGTGATTGTAAATTAACTAAACTAAGTGATTGTAGATTAACTAAACTAAGTGATTGTAGATTAACTAAACTAAGTGATTGTAGATTAACTAAACTAAGTGATTGTAGATTAACTAAACTAAGTGATTGTAGATTAACTAAACAAAATGATTGTAGATTAACTAAACTAAGTGATTGTAGATTAACTAAACTAAGTGATTGTAGATGAACAAAACAAAGTAATGTATATTAACTTGACTAAGTGATTGTAGATTAACTAAACTAAGTGATTGTATATTAACTAAACTAAGTGAATGTAAATTAACAAAACAAGGTGAATGTAGATTAACTAAACTAAGTGATTGTAGATTAACTAAACTAATTGATTGTAGATTAACTAAACTAAATGATTGTAGAGTAACTAAACTAAGCGATTGTAGATCAACTAAACTAAGTGATTGTAGATTAATTAAACTAAGGGATTGTAGATTAACTAAACAAAGTGATCGTACATTAACAAAACAAAGTGAATGTAGATTAACTAAAGAAAGTGAATATAGATTAACTAAACAAAGTGATTGCAGATTAACAAAACAAAGTGAATGTAGATTAACTAAACAAAGTGAATGAAGATTAACTAAACAAAGTGATTGTAGATTAACTAAACAAAGTGAATGAAGATTAACTAAACAAAGTGAATGTAGATTAACTAAACAAAGTGAATGTAGATTAACTAACAATGGGAAACATCTGGACACAAGAATCGTACTGTGTAAGTTTACTGGAGTTTAGTTTAGTTCATTCACTGCACTACGGATAACTTCAACAGTTATCACAATCCCACTTCAGCCCGTTCCCCAGCATGAAGCTCGCTCACCACACACTAGCGAAAGCACCGAAGATGGCTTCGCTCAGATGCACGAACTCATTAGCAGTGGCGAAGACCTTGACCTAATCTCCTTTGTCACCTTTTAGGACACGCGTAGCTGGTGACAGAGTATCTATTTTTGTCTCCGTTAACCGTAGTAAAGTCGTTTATATCCACATTGCGGAAGTTTGCTTCATTAGGTAATTGAACCAAATGCAGATTAAATTAACTATGGGGCAGTCCTGGATGCAAGGTTCGATCTTCATGATTTGGACATATTTCATATTAGAGCTTTTATCACCTGAAACGAATTCTGGTAAACTTGTGGTACTTTCATCATCATCATTGAGTGCCGTCTCCACATTGAAGGTTGGCTACCATGGAGTGTCCTTCCGCTCTGTCTCTTGCTTTGATTGTGCGGTTGTCATAGGATGACTTGTCTATCTTTTGATGTTACTCGGCCATGTTAGTCTTGGTCTGCCTCTGCATCTTTTACATTGTATTTTCACTTCCAAGATTAAATTTAGTAGGCTGCTGTGCCTTTTAACATGCCCCAAAAATCTCATTTGTCTTGTTTGAAATGTGTTTAATAGTTCTCTTTTCATTTTTTTAATTGTTTTAAGACTTCATCGTTTGTTTTCTTTTCTTTCCATCCAATTCATCCTATTCTTATATAAATCCACATTTCAGAGGCTTCAGTTTTCTGTTCTGTTTTCTTCTTTAATGCCCATGTTTCTGCACCAAACAGGAATGGTGAGAAGATATAACATTTTGTTATTCTTAGTTTTAGCCCTGATCTTTTTTGTCTTGATATTAGTATATTTCTCATGGCATTAAAATTGTTAAAGTTGTACTTTAATGGTCCTGATATACATGTTCTTTAAGTAAACAATCACTAGATTTACTGAAGTTTACATTCTCATGTTATGATCATAGAAAATATGAAACAAACATAGGTACATATCTGGGTAGTAGTATATATAAAGAGTGAGGAACAGAAAATGATACCAAAATAAGGATATCAAAAGCAAGACGAGCTTTTGTTGCACTGGGAAATACATGGAAGTCCAAAGAAATTAGGTTCAATACAAAAATAAAAAATTTTCAACTCCAATGTTAAGTCAGTCCTATTATATCGCTATGAAACATGGAGAAGAACAAAATTGACAATCACGAAGATACAGACTTTCATTAATGGATGCTTACGGAGAATAAAAGGATGGAAATGGCAGGATAAAATCACTAACATAGAATTATGGAAATGTACCAGTCAAACACCAGTGGATAAAGAGATACAACGAATACGATGGCGCTGGATAGGACACACACTGCGGAAGCCAGCTGAGAGTATTACACAACAGGCCCTTTTTTGGAATCCCCAGGGGAAAAGACAAATAGGAAGACCAAATAATTCTTTGAGGTGACAGATAGAAGCAGAGATAAAGATGATGGGGAAGACATGGAATGATCTTAAAAGAATTGCAAGAAACAGAACGAATTGGAAAGTGTTTGTTGAGGACCTATGCTCCACAGGGAGCTGAAAGGTAGAAGAAGAAGAAGATAGGTACATTAGAGTTTATGACGTCTGGCATAACACGACTACTATCTGCGAGATTTATCATTTTGGGGTGGATGATAGAGTTCGGGTAAGCTATCTTTTGAGAAAAAAGCGGGAGAGCTCGTGTTGAACCTACGACATGCTACAATCAGATTTTGTTTTGGTTGGTCCTGCCAAAGTCGATCAAAGATATTCATGTTGTTTTCCCGCTTCAAAAGCGGACGCTAAGTTTTGAAGATGCCGTCAGTCTAGACAGATCATTCACCTCATGTGAACAGTATATGTACACGAACTTATTCTTCTTTTCTTCCTACTTTGCCGTTCAGCGTCGAAGAGAGATATAATTTGCGATCTTTATTCGTCAATCCATCTTTTTCGTGGTGGGCCCTTGGGTCCTTTGTTCTTGTGACGTTTATTGAAGGCTCGTTGTGCTGTGTTTTGACATTTCTGTCTTGTCTTGTGGCCAAACCATTTTATTTGTTGTTTCTTTATATATTCTATGACGGGAATTATTCCTAGCTCCTTTCTCAGTTCTTCATTTCTGATCTTGTCTCTCAGGCTGTTTCCTGACATTCATTCATCTAACATATTTCATATAAGTAGATGTTATTTTACTTATTGTTCTTGCATCTAAGGTCCAGGACTGGTATTGGTAGCACAACGTTGGAATGAAGATTGTATTGTAGAGTACCCGTTTTTCCTCTAGAGTTATTTCTTTGTTGGACAACAATGGTGATAGCTGTCCAATGATTTGACAAGCTTTGTTGCATCTTGAGTCTATCTCTGCTGCTTGTGAATTGTCGTCTGTCACTAGATTTCCTAGATATTTAAATTCTTCCACTTGTTTTAGTTGTCTCCCTCTATCTTATGTTGATAATCTGTTTCTCTTTCGCCATATGCATGACTTCGGTTTTGTTGATGTTGATTTTCATGTTGTATTTTGTGCTTGTGGTGTTGAATCTATTATTTAACTGTTCTTGTAAGTCTTCTATTTTCCCATGTATTAGTGCATGATTGTCTGCAAATAGAAGCTCGTTGATCTCCTCTATATCCGATGGGTTTACTAACTAACATACGTAGTCCATGTATGTAATCAACAGTAGAGGAGATAGTACGCACCCTTGTCTCACTCCTGAACTAACTTTGAAGTGTTCTGTGTAGTCTTCTGCTGTACTTGAACGCGGCTGTTAAATTATTCCGGGAGTGTTTCTTTTTTTCCAGGAAACGAAGATATGTAGCGAAGTTGAATCAAAATATTGCAACTGTCAAGTGCGTTATAAAGTAATATTTAGAACACGAAAAGACATGATGGCGTATCAATGTTTATTGTGAGGCCATGATACCGGGTAAGGAATAGAGAGGCGACCAAGAAGAAGGTACATTCAAAATGTTGCAGAAGAAGTGTACCTAAATGTACAGATGCTGGGTATCTCGTACAAGTCAGAGAATACTTCAGATTAAATGCCAAGAAGACCACATTTCAAAAGAGACGAATTATATAGCCTGTATTGTTTATTTATGTTATTCTCTACGGACAACTGGCAGATTGTAAAAGAACTACGGGGCGCCCAAAACTTCGATTTGTAGATGTGTGTAAACGCGACATCAAGACTCTGAACATAAACCCTGCAGCATGGGAAGACATAGCTGCAGACCGCAATCTCTGGAAACACACTCTAAAGGTTCACCTAAAAGAAGAAGCAGACAGATTCATAGAGAAATAGAATACACGACGAAAGAAAAGAAAAGAAAAAATAACATTTCTAGGGGCGATGAAAAATCCACAGTCAACTATGACTGACGGAGGCTGCTACAGTCAACTATGACTGACGGAGGCTGCTAAATGGCCTTTATGATTTCTTCGAAGCCTAAGTTGAGTATAAATATTTTCTTTGTCAAAGCAGAGAACTTTCTATGCATAGGTCAGAGGTTGATTCTATGTTGTGTTAAACATTGGGCACGGCTAGTAAAGCTCATTCAATTATATGTAAGAGAAAAGAAGAAATAACTGCGTCACATTTTGAGCATGACGAACAGGAAATATGGCGGTAGTGCTAGAGTTATTAGACCTCAAGATTTCATATGGTATTAGTTATCTATATATTTTGTATAGTGGGGTCTGACCTGCGCCAATGTGGCCTTTATTTCTAAGAAAAATAAATCCCTGTTACCCATTTTAGGCGGGTTATTCCAGGATTTAATGAAAGAACTGAACTCTACCTCTTGTCCCCTGAATATCACTTCACTAACCGCTGCCATGCATCTGATATTATTATTTGTAATTCTGAGCCAAAAAGTGTGATGTCCTTTTCTGGGTAATGCATTCTGGCAACAGGCCGAATCGTGGCCAGTTTTCTTCGTGGTGATGGTAAAGCTATAAATTCAAAGGAAGAGGTATGTTTACAGCACTCGGAAAAAATGACAAATAATCAACAACAGAAAAAAATATGGACCAAGGCAGGATCGAACCCGTACTCAGTGGCACAGCGCCTTGCCACGAAAAGTCAAACGCTAGGGAACACTGCCACTCAGCTAACTACCAGTTTTTTCGTGGCAAGGCGCTGTGCCACTGAGTATGGGTTCGATCCTGCCTTGGTCCATATTTTTTTCTGTTGATGATTATTTGTCATTTTTTCCGAGTGCTGTAAACATACCTCTTCCTCTGAATTTATTCACTGATTATCGCCTCGGAAGTTTCCCTCTATAATAATATTCATTTATTATATATATTATATATATTATTTATTTATATTTTTTATTTGTCTCCTGGTAAAGCCATACCTACCGTAAGCTATAAAGCCCTATACATGCTGATTTACATATTTATTTGAGAGAGTCTGTCTTTAGCTAAGATTTAGAAAACCTCGCAGAGATTGTAAACACATTCCAAGAATACAACATGTTTCCGCCATAGGTCTGTAGTTCCTTGTAGTAATGCAAAGAATATTTATATTTTAGACCTTCGTTCTTAACATTTCTTCTCTTTCTAATTTCTCTAGTAATTTCCTGGAAGATTGTTGAAGGTTGCAAGTCAGTTAATATGAAACCCAATTCGACAGAGATTCTTGAATCCGCCTATGAAAGGATGTCTCAAAGAACTTGTGAACGCTGTGGGAAAGGAGAAGTCAATGATTCATACAATGCTATTGTTATTTTATTTAATAACATACTCTGATATATATATATATATATGTATATATATATATATATATATATATATATATATATATATATATATATATATATTTATTTTTTTTGTGTTTATATTTATTATATATATAATATATATAAACACATAATACACACATACATAATACATACACGACATTTTTAGCAGTACATGCGACTGATAAAATAAACATAACAAGGGAACAGTTGAGAATAACAAACTTATTTTTTTTAAATGTTCGTTGTTTTTTCTGTTGTTTGTATTTCCCCGCCCAGCCTTCTTTTCCCGGAAGTAAAGAAAGGTCGGGAAAAAGAATAAAAAGGTAAATTCAGTTACATAACTTATGCAGTTATTTTTGTGTAAAGAGATAGCGTCTTTTAATGTGTTGTTTGCCGTATATATATATATCATTTAGTGAATGGGAAACGGCTTTGTGAACAAAGGAAATATGTAAACGTTATGGAAAAGATGAAACAAGAAAAATAAGGAAATGCAATGAGTTTCAAATTGTTGAAGCCGGGGCCCTGAATATGGAGTCATTCGATGTGGTTTTGGCCATTCTATGTGGTTTGAGTCATTAGATGAATTACGTGGTCCTCTGTTGTTATGGATCCAGCAGCCTGTGAGCTGACGCCCTTTGGCCCAATGCTATGTAGTGAGTGATATCTGCAAAGCAGCGCATGTATTTATGAATTCCCTTTTAGTTCGGCACATGATATTTCGTTTATCAGTCTAACAAGTTGCATTTAAACAAATACTTCTATCCAGTTAGCTTCTTCATTTACCTTTCAGTATGTGGTCTGTGCGATAGCTCAGTGATTAGTGAATTGGACTACAAAGGACAAGAGGTAGGGTTCGATCCCAACCGACGGCCTCCGATTCACCCAGCCTTTAATGGGTACCGGATTTTTTTTGGGGGGAAAGTAAAGCGGCACGGGCGTAATACCTATCACATTACCCCAAAAAAACATGTGCTGAAGGTCTGTACAATTTATGGTCACTAACACCATATTCCCTATACGCCACTTGGCGTGACGGGAGCTCTTTACTTTACTATGTGGTCTGTTGCTCTTCACTTGGCCTCATCTGCTGTTATGTTTCCTAATAAAAATACAAGAGTGTGCGTGCGTGCGTGTTTATGTGTGTGTGTGTGTGTGTGCGTGCGCGCGCGCCTTTTACGTCCTCCGGTTAAAAATAAACTGAAGCATTTTCAAAAATGGTAGTGGTTCATTTATAATTGTACTAGTAAAAAGGAATAGCAGTTTAAACAAATTGTAGCAGCAAAAAAATAGAGCATTAGTTTTAAAAGTGTATTAATAAATAAGGGCAGTAATTTTTTAATGTAGTAGTATAATGAGAATTTGGTCTAAATTAGTAGTAAACCAAGGAATCAAAAGAGAACAGTAGAAAAAAAGAGAGCTTATACCTGAAAGCAGAAGAAAGTAGGTTTATGTCAGAAAGCAAGAGAAAGTAGGTTAATATCAGAAAGCAAGAGAAAGTAGGTTAATGTCAGAAAGCAAGAGAAAGTAGGTTAATGTCAGAAAGCAAGAGAAAGTAGGTTAATGTCAGAAAGCAAGAGAAAGTAGGTTAATGTCAGAAAGCAAGAGAAAGTAGGTTAATGTCAGAAAGCAAGAGAAAGTAGGTTAATATCAGAAAGCAAGAGAAAGTAAGTTAATGTCAGAAAGCAGATGAGAGTAGGTTAATGTCAGAAAGCAGATGAGAGTAGGTTAATGCAAGACAGCAGATGAGAGTAGGTTAATGTCAGAAAGCAGATGAGAGTAGGTTAATGCAAGAAAGCAGATGAGAGTAGATTAATGCAAGAAAGCAGATGAGAGTAGGTTAATGCAAGAAAGCAGATGAGAGTAGGTTAATGCAAGAAATCAAATGAGAGTAGATTAATGCAAGAAAGCAGATGAGAGTAGGTTAGTGCAAGAAAGCAGATGAGAGCAGATTGATGCAAGAAAGCAGATGAGAGTAGATGAATGCAAGAAAGCAGATGAGAGTAGGTTAATGCAAGAAAGCAGATGAGAGTAGGTTAATGCAAGAAAGCAGATGAGAGTAGGTTAATGCAAGAAAGCAGATGAGAGTAGGTTAATGCAAGAAAGCAGATGAGAGTATGTTAATGCAAGAAAGCAGATGAGAGTAGGTTAATGCAAGAAATCAAATGAGAGTAGATTAATGCAAGAAAGCAGATGAGAGTAGGTTAGTGCAAGAAAGCAGATGAGAGCAGATTAATGCAAGAAAGCAGATGAGAGTAGATGAATGCAAGAAAGCAAATGAGAGTAGATGAATGCAAGAAAGCAGATGAGAGTAGGTTAATGCAAGAAAGCAGATGAGAGTAGGTTAATGCAAGAAAGCAAATGAGAGTAGGTTAATGCAAGAAAGCAGATGAGAGTAGGTTAATGCAAGAAAGCAGATGAGAATAGGTTAATGCAAGAAAACAGATGAGAGTATGTTAATGCAAGAAAGCAGATGAGAGTATGTTAATGCAAGAAAGCAGATGAGAGTATGTTAATGCAAGAAAACAGATGAGAGTATGTTAATGCAAGAAAACAGATGAGAGTAGGTTAATGCAAGAAAGCAGATGAGAGTATGTTAATGCAAGAAAGCAGATGAGAGTATGTTAATGCAAGAAAGCAGATGAGAGTAGGTTAATGCAAGAAATCAGATGAGAGTAGGTTAATGCAAGAAAGCAGATGAGAGTAGGTTAATGCAAGAAAGCAGATGAGAGTAGGTTAATGCAAGAAAGCAGATGAGAGTAGGTTAATGCAAGAAAACAGATGAGAGTAGGTTAATGCAAGAAAACAGATGAGAGTATGTTAATGCAAGAAAGCAGATGAGAGTATGTTAATGCAAGAAAGCAGATGAGAGTAGGTTAATGCAAGAAATCAGATGAGAGTAGGTTAATGCAAGAAAGCAGATGAGAGTAGGTTAATGCAAGAAAGCAGATGAGAGTAGGTTAATGCAAGAAAGCAGATGAGAGTAGGTTAATGCAAGAAAACAGATGAGAGTAGGTTAATGCAAGAAAACAGATGAGAGTATGTTAATGCAAGAAAGCAAATGAGAGTAGATTAATGCAAGAAAGCAAAAGAAATATAGCTCATCTTCATTCTTTCCTCATTTACCTGTTAGCGTCAAAGGGAGTTATAATTTTGGCTTATTGTTGCCTTTGTTGGCCTCTGTTGATTTTAGGTTTCCTAGTATTTCTAATATTTCGTCAATCCATCTTTTTCGTGTTGGGCCCTAGGGTCATGTGTTCTTGCAACGTTTATTGAAGGCTCGCTGTGTTGTGTTTTGAAATATCGGCCTTGTCACGTGGCCAAACCATTTTATTTGTTACATCTTTACATATTCTATGGCGGGAATTATTCCTAGCTCCTTTCTCAGTTCTTTTTTTGTGATCGTGTCTCTCATGCTGTTTCATGTCATTTATCTAACACATTTAATCTCAGTAGAGGTTATTTTTTTTATTGTTCGTGCACCTAGGGTCCTGGAATGACATTTGTTGCACAGCGTTGGAATGAAGATTGTATTGTAGAGTACCCGTTTTTCCTCAGAGTTATTTCCTTGTTGGGCAATAATGGTGATAGCTGTCCAATGATTTGACAAGTTTTTTTGCATCTTGAATCTATTTCTGCTGCTTGTGAATTGTCTTTAGTCAGTAGACTTCCTAGATATTTAAATTCTTCATTTTAGTTGTCTACTGTATATCGTTATGTTGATATTTATTTTCTCTTTTGCGATATTCATGACTTCTGCTTTGTCGATGTTGATTTTAATGTTACTTTGAGTGCCTGCCCTGTTAGGTCTATTTAATAAATGTTCTTGTAGGTCTTCTATTTTTCCATGTATTAGTTAGTGCCTGATCACCTACAAATAGAAGATCATTAATTTCCTTTGTCTCCGATGAGTTGGCTAACTTGCATAAGTAGTCCATGTAGGTAATAAACAATGGGAAAGACAGTAAGCATTCCTGTCTTACTTCTGACCTAACTTCAAAGTGCTCTGTGTAACCTGCTGCTGTTCTGACTGTTGATGCAGAGACTTTTAATTAGGTTGGTTAGATATTGGCTTACTCCGTATGTTGTTAGTATCCACTGCAGTTGTTCCATGTTTACTATGTTGAATGCTTTTTCTTGCTTCATGAAAACTATGTACAAATTGTTAGTGTGTTCTTTTTTGCTAGCTGCTTTAGGGTGAATAGTGCGTCCGTACATCCTTTATTTATTCGGAACTCCATTTGAGAATCGCTTCACTGTAGTTCTATTGTTAGTCTCAGTATTTTTTTTTTACATAATTTTGGCGTATAACTTTCCCACATGGCTGAAAAGGAGATAGTCTATATTGATTGCAATCTCTCTTACTGCCTTTCTCTTTTTCATATTGGTACGGTGATTACCTGTTGCCAGAATTCTGAAGCTTTCTGTTGGTGCCATGTTGCATTGAATATTCTGTGCAGCTATGTAACTCCTGTTTCTTCTGTTGCTGTTATTATTTCTACTGGTAAGTTGTTTATCCCCGGTGTTTTATTTCTTGGTACATATTAGATTACTTCTTTGATTTCCTCTTTCATGATGTTGGGTTCATTGTTTATGCATTCATCTGTAGTTTTTGCTGTGTTATTAGTTGTTGATACCATGTTCAACAGTTTTTTCTAAATATTTTCCATCTCTGTTGCATTTGTTGGTTATTTGAAATTGACTGTCCGTCTTTGTCATTTGTGAGTTCAGTAGGATCATGGTTCTCTTTTCTCACTCTTGTTGCTTTTACTACTTTATAGAAGTCTCGTGTGGCTGTCTTGAAGTCCCTGCTCATCTTTTGTCCTAATTTGTCCAGTTATCTTGCTTAGCTTCTTTCATCAATATCTTAACTTTTTTCCGGGCCAGGGGCAAATTTTTCATATTCCTCTTGGTTTTTCTTCTCCCTCCAATCTTTAAATAATTTCTTTTTTTTTTTTTAGCTGCTTTTCTGATTCCGTCGTTCCACCATGGGATGCTCTTCTTACCTTCTTTTGTTCTTAGTTTGAGAGTTTTACTCCACATACTGTTGTTGCGGTGTTGATATATATATTTTTTTTAAACTGCATTTTCAACTTTATTTACTTCGCTTAGAGAGTTTCTTGAATTTCTAGGCTAATTTTTCTTCTAAGATTTTTCTTGATCCTTTTTTTTTTACTGCTTTTTTTGTATTGTCTGATCTTTTTGCTTCTTTGTTTGTTTGTATACTTTTTCTTTGTTTCCGGCTGTCTGAGTGTAACTATAACCATTTTATGGTTCGTGTCATCTTTAAAATTAGGGACATCTCTGATATGGGTTCTCTTTTCATGTTAGTATAAAATGTATCTGGCTTCTCCGTGTTGTGCCATCAGCTGAATGTTTGCGACTCTCTGTGTTTGAAGAACGTATTGGTGATAAACAAATCATTTTGGTTGCAGAATTCTAGCAGTCTGCTGCCATTTTCATTTATTTCAGGTGCCTTGTCGCCAAAGGGTCCCTGGATATCTCTGTTCTCACTGTTGCGTCTCCCAAGCTTTCCAATAAAAACTCTCCTCACTAACATGACGTCGCTTTATCAGTCTTGTTGGCAATTACATTTAGTGTGTCCTAGAATGTTTCACTGTCTTTTTCATTGTTTTTACATGCAAGAAAATAGGTTAATGCCAGAAAAAAAGAAGAAAATAGACTAATCTCAGAAAGCAGAAGAAAATAGACTAATGTCAGAAAGCAAAAGAAAATAGACTAATGTCAGAAAGCAGAAGAAAATAGACTAATGTCAGAAAGCAAAGGAAAATAGACTAATGTCAGAAAGCAGAAGAAAATAGACAAATGTCAGAAAGCAAAGGAAAATAGACTAATGTCAGAAAGCAGAAAAAAATAGACTAATGTCAGAAAGCAGAAGAAAATAGACTAATGTCAGAAAGCAAAAGAAAATAGACTAATGTCAGAAAGCAGAAGAAAATAGACTAATGTCAGAAAGCAAAGGAAAATAGACTAATGTCAGAAAGCAGAAGAAAATAGACAAATGTCAGAAAGCAAAGGAAAATAGACTAATGTCAGAAAGCAGAAGAAAATAGACAAATGTCAGAAAGCAGAAGAAAATAGACAAATGTCAGAAAGCAGAAGAAAATAGACTAATGTCAGAAAGCAAAGGAAAATAGACTAATGTCAGAAAGTAGAAGAAAATAGACTAATGTCAGAAAGCAAAGGAAAATAGACTAATGTCAGAAAGCAAAGGAAAATAGACTAATGTCAGAAAGCAGAAGAAAATAGACAAATGTCAGAAAGCAGAAGAAAATAGACAAATGTCAGAAAGCAAAGAAAAATAGACTAATGTCAGAAAGCAGAAGAAAATAGACAAATGTCAGAAAGCAGAAGAAAATAGACAAATGTCAGAAAGCAGAAGAAAATAGACAAATGTCAGAAAGCAAAGGAAAATAGACTAATGTCAGAAAGCAGAAGAAAATACAGATAATGTCATAAAGACAAAGTAAATCAGATGGTGTAAGATTTCTGAAAAAAAAATAAGTTGACATATATCAGAAAAGTTAGTATCTGATATCACAAGGAATTAAATTAGTTTCAGATTAGACAAGAACAGAGGAATACGTTAGACACCATATTAGTTAGTTCCTCTTGGGCCGAAAACGAAAGGGGAGGTCATAGTTCCCAACATTAAACAATGCTGCTATTTCTTGTAGTTCTTGGTTTTGTTTTGTTTTGTTTTATTCATGATTGAGCCTTCATTAGTAATTGTTTTATGAAGCGTTTCTTTTTGGTCTTTCCGTTATACTTTATCAGATGGATTCCCACATGAATATCCGATCGGGAAGTGTTTCCTCATTAGTACTGACCGATGTGTTTCATGAAAAATATACTAACAACAAAACAAATATCAGCAGGGCTGAAACTAAGAATGGCAAATTGTTACATCTTCTCAATATTCCTGTATGATGCAGAAACATGGACATTAGACAAGAAAACAGAACAGAAAATTGAAGCCTTTGAAATGTGGATTTATAGAAGAATAGGTAGAATTGGATGGAAACAAAAGATAACAAACGATAAAGTTTTAAAACAACTGAAAATAAAAAGAGAACTACTAAATACAATTAAGACAAGACAAATGAAATTTTGGGGGCATGATAAAAGACACAACAGCCTACTAAAAGTAATATTAGAAGGGAAAATACAAGGTAAAAGATTCAAAGGCAGACCAAGACTAACATGGACGAGTAGCATCAATAGATGGACAAGTCAATCTACAACAGCCTGCACCATCAAAGCAAGAAACAGAGTAGAATGGGGATCCATGGTAACCAACCTTCGTTGCGGAGAAGGCACTCGATGATAATGATGTGTTTCCAACAAAACTTTCTTCTTGTAAAGCTCGCCACGTATTCTTGTTTAGTTTCGTCTCTTATTTCATCGTTTGAAATGTAGCCTCTCCAACTTATGTTTCAAATTCTTCGGAGACATTTATTTTCAAAATTATTTCATTTCCTGTCTAAGGATTTTGTGAATTTCCATGTTTCACATCCATATGTTAGCATTGGTATCAAACAAGAGTTGAACAATCTAAGTTTTGTACGATTGGATCGCCAGATACTTGTCAGATATTAGAAGGATATCAGCTGGTGTCAGGAAGTATAAGAAAAAAAGTAAGATAGCGGATAGATAATGAACTGGAATCAGAAAGCAGAAAGTAATAGTAGTGGCAAACACATTTATGAAATATGATTTTAAATGAACAGTACAAAAATAGAGACTAAAGTTGAACAATAGAACAGAGAAGTAGATAAGTCTTTTTTTTTAATTCTTGCTTTCACTCAGGACTACTAAATGCAGTAAAATAGTCTACTTCGTTACTCGATTCTAAAAATAACTTTAAGTGGACGTAAATGCGTGGTGTTGTTTACACTAGAACTGTGATGTTTGCACCTTTCGGCTCAACACATCCGACTTTAGTGCAGCGTTTTTTGGGTAGCGGGTTGCCTTCTCTATTGATCCGTACTCATTTGGCTAGACAAGACTGGTTAGTCTGTTTATAGGGGCACCGAGAAAATATGGAATAGGATCTGGATATTTTGGTTCACTGATCCTGACGTAAGCAGTCAGCTATGAGTTGCCGGCAACTTGCAGCCCTGGTACTGACGTGCGTTTTCGCCCCCAGATAAGTATTCACAAAAAATAGTAAATAAATGTCAAAGTTAGCACTTCTGAAAAAGATGACGTAGTCAGCCTAAAATAGTGTTAACATATTTTGATCATGAGATCTTGACTCATTGTCGATGATTGCACGGGGAAAAAAAGTAAAGAGCCCCGTCACGCCAAGTGGTGTATAGGGAATATGGTGTTAGTGACCATACATTTTACAGACCTTCGGCACATGCTTTTGGGGTAATGTGGTCGGTATTACACCCGTGCTGCTTTATTTTCCCAGAAAAAAATCTGGTACCCATTTAAGGCTGGGTGAACCCGGAAGCCGTCGGTTGGGATCGAACCCTACCTCTTGTCCTTTGTAGTCCAGTTCACTAACCACTGAGCTATCGCGGCTCCCATACTTTACCCATGGTGTTAGCAATTCCTCAAAGACACTTATAGATTAACACTTTTGATAATTGTGTATTGTTGTCAAATACTGACACATGGGAGACTGGTTGGTCTCGAGACAAGACGCTGGCCTCGAGACAGAAAGGTTGTGGGTTCAAATTCCGGCTGCACCAGTTGGGATCTTTATTTATGATTTCTCTCTGCAGCAACCACCCCTGGTCTCAGCAGCGAGGCCCGCCTTGAAACGTCAATTACTCATCGACAGAAAAAATATGAGTACCTCCGAAGTCGGAGTTATCTGCCTGAGCGGCGAGGGACCCCTGTGCACTCGGCTGCCAGGAAAAAATGGATTCACACACAAAATTCAGTTCCTAGTCTCTAGGGCAGAAGAATACGTACTGACTTCGTCAGAGCTAAGAGCTGGCGAACGAAGAAAAAAAAATAAAATAAAAATACTGACACATTAGGCACTATCTAGTGAGGAATGAGCATAAACCCTGCAGCCTGGGAAGACTGCTGCATAACTTAATCTCTGGAAACACACTCTAAAGGTTCAACCTCAAATAAAAAGCAGACAGATTCATAGATAATGAGAATACACGGCGAATGGAAAGAAAAGAAATAAATTATATTTCTAGGGGCACTGAAAAATCCATAGTCAACTATGACTGATGCAGACTACTACTAAAAAAGTAAGTAAAGAGCCCCCGTCACGCCAAGTGGCGTATAGGAAATATGGTGTTAGTGACCATAAATTTTACAGACCTTCTACACATGATTTTTGGGGTAATGTAGTCGGTATTACGCCCGTGCGTCTTTACTTTCCCAGAAAAAAATCCGGTACCCATTTAAGGCTGGGTGAACCCGGAAGCTTTCGGTTGGGATCGAACCCTACCTCTTGTCCTTTGTAGTCCAGTTCACTAACCACTGAGCATACGTGGCTCCCTGGCTACTACTACTAGTGAGGAATATTCTATTTGAAGCTAAAAATGATTTTATAATTTAAGTTAAAACGTCTTTTCATCTTAAATATTATATAACAGTACATTCGTATATATGTTCTAATTTTTTGTTAATGAGCAAGTAAGCGAAACAACAAAAATATCAGTAACAAACAGTTATGATCATCCTAATGAAAACACGAAGCAAAGAAAAACGTGAACAAGTGAATTACATTTGTTGATGATCTCTGCTTCACTAGGAGATACATAATTGATAATGATAAGAAATTATAGGGCAAATGATATTTAGTATGATATTTAGCAAATGATATTTATTTGCGTTGTACGCAATTTCAATGTCCCTGTGGTCATTGGACTGGTTGTTTATAAATGAATAACAAACAATGTGTGTGCATAAAATAGCCGTTCTTCATAGGCCATGTTGAGAACAGCTTCAAAAGTGTGTAGATGTACTTTCTTAGTGTGTGATTGCACGTTTTTAGTGTGTAGTTGTACGTTTTTAGCGTGTAATTGCAAGTTGTTAATGTGTATTTGCACTTTTTAGTGTGTAGTTGCAAGTTTCTAGTGTGTGGTTGCACGTTTTTAGTGTGTAGTTGTACGTTTTTAGTGTGTAGTTGTACGTTTTTAGTGTGTAGTTGTACGTTTTTAGTGTGTAGTTGTACGTTTTTAGAGTGTAGTTGTACTTTTGTAGTGTGTGGTTGTACGTTTTTAGTGTGTAGTTGTAAGTTTTTAGTATGTATTTGAACGTTTTAGTGTGTTTGAACGTTTTTAGTGTGTAGTTATACTTTTGTAGTGTGTAGTTGTACGTTTTTAGTGTGTAGTTGTACTTTTGTAGTGTGTGGTTGTACATTTTTAAGTTGTGTTTTAAATACTGGATAGCTTGGTGTCATGGCATGGAAAACAGTCAATAACAGAACTGATACGATGTACTGTAGATAGACGATTGTGGAAGGATATGGTCGCTTACGCCAAGCGGTATGGCACATGATGATGATGATGATGATGATATTGACGTACGTTATTAGTGTGCATGGGGAAAGTGAAAACCGTGTCACGCTCGATGAAGTATACAACAAACAAGGTGATAGCGTCCGTATCTTCATAACATCGGCACATTTGGTACGGTTATGTTGTCAATATGAACCCAGGGCCACTTTTATTGTTTCTATAGTCAAAATGGATTGCACAGTGTCTTCCTCATTTTTTGGAAAGCTGCTTTTGCCTGAGCCAATCTGTATCTCACCTCTGTTGTGCGTCTACCATCTGAGGTTTACATTGTTTCCATATATTTACATTCATTTACCTGTTTTAAATATCGCTCCACTTGTCTTTATTGTGCATTGCGATAATGTCTTTTTTGTTGTTGCTACCATTAATTCTGTCTTTTTACTACTAAGGCTGAGTCTTTTATTTTTGCTTTCCTTCACTGTAATGTCTAACATTTCCTATAACTCATTTTAACTCTTAGCGATTAAGACTGATATTAAGAAAAATATTAAGATATATATGCATAGTTATATTTCTGTATTAGTAATCATGGTTCACTATGCTAAAGGATTAGCACCAACGTTCTCCCAAATATAAAAGGTTGATACATGGGTTGTTCAGTAGGAAATCGGTAAGTTGTAGTAAAAAGCGCGTGCAACAGATATTATTATGTCTAGTATGTTATGCAGTGGTGGCGGCCTTAAGCTACCAATAGATGGCAATGACACTCCTGCGGTACGCATAAGAACCTTGGAAACAGTTTGACACGATGACGGTTCCCTTACAACATAGCAGCAAATAAAAACAGCGAAGTGTGGTGGGATTTCCGTTCCGCGAAGGAGTGAAACTTGTAAAGATGCAGCATTGAATGAGAATTCATAACCGTGACAGATTTATTATGAGTTATACACAAATGTATTCATGGACTGAGAATTTCCAGAACGGCGTCACTATAGCTCGTTTCAAATCACGTGCCCAACTTCAAAACGATATTACTCAGTAACCATTTGTTAAAAACTGTTGAAATTTTCCAAATGTTATTAGAATGCAAAAGACCCTTTAAATGTATATTTAACAAATATCTTGCAGCTGCAGTTTTCTTAAAGCGGCGAATTTCTTTGATGTTTGTCAAAATTGTAAATTGTGAACCCCTAAAGAATAGAAATTACCGTAGTTGCTGGTCTATGATTAATTTTCACTAGGTAAAGGCGTGGCCGTAATGAGGAAATAACTGAATAAGGCAAAACACCAGGAGAATTATTGTCTTCTCAGTTCGAGGACGGACAATAATATCAAGGTATACCTGTATGTCCAATGTTCATAGTTGTGTGGTCCTGAAAAGGACCGTTTGTTGAACTAATGTAAGGTAATATAGGGGCCAACATTGTGGGGGCTATATACTTTCATTCTGAATCAGACGAGTCTAAAAGATTAATAACTGTTTGGGGTTGAACATTCCACAAACCATCATTTTTCCAATATTCCTCTTCCTGTTTTAAGACGTGGTCTTCACATTTAGCCCAATAATCTTTGTCTATATTTAATAAAGCGAGATTAGCAAGAGTCTTTACATCGCATATTTTGAATGTTGTATTTTCATCTGCCACTTGTCCTTTTAATTTTGCCCAGATTAGCTCTATTGGATTTAAATGAGCATGGTAAGGTGGCAGCCTCAAACTTATATGACCGTGCTCTTGGATAATCTTATCTATTTGAAAAATCTTTGTCCTTTGTTTTTGCTTTACTAGAGATAGTAATTCAGGTTTTAAGTACATGTTATTAAATTGTATGTGCTCCTTTGTGAGCCATATCTTAATAGCATCTTTTGTACTGGATGACGTCGGGACTTTATCTTCAAATGCAAAAATGTTGTGGTACGCTGCATTGTCCATTATTAGGCAATATGGTCGATCTAGTGATGGGAGAACAGAATTTTCAATCCAATGTCTAAATATGTGACCATTCATCTCAGAGCGATAATCCCGATTGTCTATGGATTTTGAAAGAAAAATGAGCTCTGCATTCTGTATTAGTCCATGTTGTCGACTACCTGCATGAGCAATTATCAAGCGCTGTCCTTTGCTGCTAGGTATTAATCTCTTAATCTTTCCATCTGATGACTGCCATTCCCTTTGGTTAGTGTGGTGAGCATTGATCCATGTTTCATCCAAGTACACAATATCATAACCTTGCTTGCGCACCTCTTTTACTTCACGTAAGTACTTGCTTCTCATGACTACTATATGTGGCTTCTCACAGATGATGTTTCGTCCATTGGAATACTTTCTGAATGTAAAGCCTGCAGCTCTCACATTCCTCCATAATGTAGACTTTGATATTTCAATACTGTTGTTCTTTTTCAGCGATACTTTTAATTTTCTTATTGTAACAGTTTCATTCATACCCAACATTTTGCGAATTTCACTTCTAATAAGTTCACTGTCGAAATTATCCAACATTTTTGCTCTTCCTTGTGATTTTGTATATTTTGAACATTGACGGTCACGTGCTTGAATCCAGCGATTACATGACCGTTTAGATAAATCCAAAATGTGTCTTGTCCTATTCTCAGGGTTTTCTAAAGAATGAAATAATCTTCCTCGTTTAGCCTCTTTGCAAAAATAGTCATACATTTTTATTGCGATGTTTTGTAAACTGCAGAATTTCATTTTAAGACTCATGATAAATGTTATCGTTCCACGTCTCCACTTATGAATGAACGGAAATGGAACACACAATTTCTCGTGTTTTTTACAAGTGTCTAATTGTGTCAAAAAACCACGGTGAAAGAGTGCAAACACGTCAATTTTACCGTGTATGGATTTTTACTCGCTATTTTTAACTTAAAATACTGTAAACATTAAGTTTTGACAACATCAATGGGTCGTTATAAATTTATATAAATCAAATAAGCAACAATAATAACCAAATGTTTTTTTTTAATGAAATTAATTCCCTGTTGGGTTCTAATCGTTATAACTTTACATGCAAATTTTGAACAACTTACAACAAGCGGTTAAAAAGCTATCGATTTTAAAAGTTGGGCACGAGTTATGAAACAAGCTATAGCATTGGTAATTCTCTGGCCCAAGACTAGCATGGACGGGAGTCATGGAAAATAACATTGCATCCTCGGAGAACGTGATACTGGAAAACCAACGCGTCACAGCCAAGGAGGGGAGCCGCGATAGCTCAGTGGTTAGTGAACTGTACTACAAAGGACAAGAGGTAGGGTTCGATCCTGCTCGACGGCTTCCAGGTCCATCCAGCCTTAAATGGGTACCGGATTGTTTTCTCGGAAAGTAAAGCGGCACGGGCGTAATACCGACCACATTACCCCAGAAATAATGTGTCGAAGGTATGTAAAATGTATGGCCCCTAACACCATATCCCCTATACGCTACTTTGCGTGACGGGGGCACTTTAATTTTTTTACTTTTTACAGTCAAGGAGGTGGCATCAATATAGGGCATTTACGTCAGGTCAACCAAATCTACCTATATCTCTCATGGGGAAGGGCTGATGTGGTTTTCATAAAAACACCTCAATGCTTATGACGTCTTGAGAGAAGTTATAAACGTGCCTTATAACGATAACGTGTTAAATGTAAACGTGACTGGCTTTCATACACAGGAGTTTGTTAACGTGCTTGTTAAAATGGAAGAGCTTTAAACTGGTGTGTCATAAATCTCTGGCTCTCTTTCCCACGTCAACCTCAGTTTCGTCTATCGCCACAGTGTATGTACTCGGTCTTGGTGAAGTAAAAAAGAGTAAAGTACCCTCGTCACGCCAAGTGGCGTATAGGGAATATGGTGTTAGTGACCATAAATTTTACAGACCTTCGGCACATGATTTTTGGGGTAATGTGGTCGGTATTACGCCCGTACCGCTTTCCTTTCCCAGAAAAAAAATCTGGTACCCATTTAAGGCCGGAGGCCGTCGGTTGGAATTGAACCCTACCTCTTGTCCTTTGTAGTCCAGTTCATTAACCACGGAGCTATCGCGGCTCCAGGTCTTGGTGAAACTTGATAATTACTTGTCTTGGTCGCTCACTCTTCCTTCGCATTCGTTGGTAAGACTGTCAATAAGCCTAGCGACGTAGCCGCTTCTACTCCTTAGCTACATGTGAATTTCTCGTTGAGAGCTTGTTTCTAACCCTCTGCAGATGCTTAAATCCCTCGCCCTTCAGCCAATCAAACACCACTTCCTTAATTTCCCATCCAATGGATTCCCTTAACGTCATCCCTTCTATTTCACCTTCACCTTTTCCCCCAATCTACTCACTTCCCCGTGTTTGTCCATATCTCCACAATCACGAGATTTCACTCTCTCACTCAAACAACAGTTCTACTCAGAATTATAGACAATGTCACTTCCCCACATATACTGTGTTTCTCATCTCTCTCTATACCATCCCCTACTCTCTTTCTTTCCTTCCATTCACATTTCCCCTTTAAAAAAGCGAGCTACAGACGGATGACGTCATTATATCCACAACCGCCCCTGCTCGTGATGCTGAAAAAGTCACATGGTTTGGGTGATTCCCCTTCAGCGGACAGGCTTGAGAAATATATGTGGCGATGGATCAACCTATCGTCCCATGACGCTCACTCCGACATGACGAGCTGAGATTCCGATAAGTGCGCAAGATGGGTACCCAAGCGGTACTGAATGAGCGGCCGCGCACACGTTCGAAGGAATTCCTTCCCCGTGGTATCTACACGCTAGTGGGTTGAACTAGAAGTGGACTATGTTGAACCCACAGCCAACTATAGATTTACTAAGGCGTGCGGGAAAAAAGTAAAACCGGAAAAAAACCTCCAAAAAGCGTGACGATTTCAGCTATAGCATCTATCATTGCGGCCTATATTGTACACCTGCCCGCTGAGGAGGACCACCCAAAAGTTGTGACGTTTTCATTGCGATCGGGAATGGTTGTAGATAAAATGACGTCAACCGTCTATAGCACTTTAGTGCTCAGTGGACACCGTGAGTTGTATTTTTCATCCCGATCGTGTTTCGATATTCCGATTGCTTATGACGAGTGATGATATCGTATGACGAAAGGACAGTTCAGCTGGGTTCACTTTTTGTGCCGCTTAGCCTTATTTCTTTTGGCGTGTATTGTAATTTCTATGATGGGGACTGCAGCTGCCTTTCTTTGTTGGGTCCTTGAATGAGATGAGTTTTAATTCAGATGATTCCACTGGCACGGGCGGTTGAGCAATTATTAATATTATTTCGTTTGTAGTGGCACCGGGGCCTTCGACTAACCATAACCATAATTCTATATACAAAACAAATCAGGCTTTCCATTGAACACACCTTTAACAGTTGTGTCTTGGCGATATCTTTGGTGTGTTCTTGAGTCTTTCATTTTGTCCACATGGTGACCTTTCTCTTAACATTTACATATTACCCGAAATAGAGTTTTTTTGGCAGACGTTGGTCTCGCATGTGAACCATATATGTGGTCTAAAAAGCATGGATAAGAATAAGGGTATCAAAAGCAAGAGGAGCATTTGTTGCACTGGGAAACATATAGAAGTCCAAAGAAATTAGGTTAAATATTAAAATAAAAATTGTCAACTCCAATGTTAAGTCAGTCTTATTATATGTCTGTGAAACATGGAGATCAACAAAAATGACAATCATGAAGATACAGACTTTCATTAATGGATGATAACGCAGAATAAAAGGATGGAAATCGCAGGGCAAAATCAGTAACATAGAATTATGGAAATGTACGACTCAAATCTATCTATCTATTGTCCTTTCGAGCCGAAGACGGCACATAGGGCAAAACCACAATCTCAAAAACAGAAACCTTGCGTGCCAAAGTGGCACATATTGCAGAGATCACTGCTCTAAAATATATGGCGTTGTTTCCATAACAATACTTTTTACAATGACAGCTTGTCAAGCCATCGATCAACCTCCTTAGTCGCCTCTTACGACATGCCTGGAAGGTCACAGTGTCACTATTCTTTACTTCCCTCATAATGAGGCCCCGACTCAAATATCAGTGGATAAAGAGATTCAGCGAAAACGATGACGCTGGATAGGACACACACTGCGGAAGCCAACTGAGATTATTACACAACAGGCCCTTTTTTGGAATCTCCAGGGAAAAAAAAAGACAAGGAGGAAGACCAAGGAATTATTGGAGAAGACAGATGGAAGCAGAGATGACGATGATGGGGAAGACATGGAATGATCTTAAAACAATGGTAAGAAACAGAACGGCTTGGAAAGTGATTGTTGCTCCACGGGGAGTTGAAATGTAGAAGAGGAAGAAGAAGAAGAAGAAAGCATGGACTGATTACTAAACGCCATTGGTTGCATTATTTGGACTTAATACAAAAACTTATTTTTGGCATGATGAACGTATGCCAAGCGTTAACACACATAGCTCAATTATGTCTATATCCCAGTTGTCACTCAAAGAATGACAAGAATATCAGTAACGGTGTGGCAAGTGCAATGGTTTGGTGATAGAGTCAATGTGGGTTCAATCAGGCTTCTTGTTCTTCAATCGACTTAACAGAATGGGGGTGCTAAAGTCGGATGTGTTGGGCTGAAAAGCGCAAATATCACAGTTATATTGCAAACCACAGCACAACGCAGACACGCCCACTTAACGTCCTTTTAAGGGTGAATGATAAAGAGGTATACTCCTTTAGTCATCTGGCGAACGCAAGCAAGCAAGCATGCAACAGAATGGGTGTCTGTCTCAGTGAGATTGACAAAGTAAATAACTGTAATCCCACCCCCTCTCCCTCTCAGATGTTTAGCCTAGTATTTTGAAGTTATTGTTAATGAGTTATTGGCGGGTCATCATCATTGTGCTCCGAACATAGCTTAAAGTTTAATATTTCACTCTTTTTCGACACTAATAAATTTTAGAGACATCTATGACCTTTAGCCTTTCAAAGTTATAAAAATGTAATAATTTATAACAGAGTCAGGCTATTAGTTTCTATATAATACTACTCTCCGCCTTCCTCCAGCAGCACAGGTTGAAGACCACCGGTGAAGAGCGGTATCTTTGGTTGTTTGGCATATTCTGTTTACAGGGCGGATCCTTTGTGTGTATGAGTTAGATGATCGCCCACAGTGCTTATCTCAGAGGCAGAAATATAAACAAATACATCGGACGCAGTCTGCGCTGTCGGGGGAATTATGAGGAATCGTTTTGAAATCCTTCAAGCACATCAGCAGTTAGTAATAATGTGAGTTACAAAAAAGAAAAATTGTTGTTTGGTTATCTATAATAAACAAAGCAGTTTAAAATTACGTGTTTTGTTACAGATTAATGTATTAGTTTTAGTTCCTCTGGTCAAGGTTAAAATAATAATCATCATCAAGTACCGGGCCTGCTGGCGTAGGTGATCATGTCTCTCCACAACTTTCGATCTCGACAGTTATTTATCAAATCTGTTGTTGACCTTCTGCCAACCCATTCTCTTAAGCTGTCTGTTATTTTTTCTCTTTGCTTCCCACTATCTCTTCGTCCCTCAATTTTCCCAGTTGTTACAATATATTCCAGCTGTTCTCTTCTCATTGCATGGCCAAAAAATGATGATTGTTCCTATGGTCAAAAAGTGATTGCATAGTATCTTCCTCATTTTTTGGAAAGCTGTTTTTGCCTGAGCCATTCTGCATCTCACTCTTTTGTATATCTTCCGTCTGAAGTTAATAAAGTTTCCAAATATTTAAATTCATTTACCTGTTTTAATATTGTTCCACTTGTCTTTATTTTGCACTGAGGTGATGTCTTTTTCTTTGTTGTTACCATTACTTCTGTCTTTTTGCTATTAAGGCGGAGTCCTTTATTTTTGGAATAATAATACAAATATGAATAATGTAGTTCTATTAGTCACTAGCGGGAACCTAAGAGGACTTAACAACCAACACAAAACTGGAGTCGTCAGTCGCTGGACACTGCAGGACTTGCTTATTAGGGGATCTGAGCACCTTTGGACGTGTTCGGATCGCAATGATGATAACCCGCAACAACAACAACAAAGAAAACTAAACAGATTGGAATAGTATTCTACAGTTTCGTTAGTTGCAACAAAGAATAAAAACAGAAGAACCCAGTCACCTCGTTCCCCCACCTTATATAGGGAATAATATGTTACAGCTAATGCCATTTAACATCAGCACGTTTTGATATATTGTGGTCAGATCAACGCCAGTGCCGTCTTTCTTTCTCATTAAAAAATGGCATCATTTCATCGTCATCGGATTACGTGTCCTTAACAGAACGTTGCACTAATCACAACCCGTCTGGAAGATTCGTTATCTCTGGCCAGATTTCCCACAACGTTGCACTAATCACAACCCGTCTGGAAGATTCGTTATCTCTGGCCAGATTTCCCACAACGTTGCACTATCACAACCCGTCTGAAAGATTCGTTATCTCCGGCCAGATTTCCCACAACGTTGCACTAATCACAACCCGTCTGAAAGATTCGTTATCTCTGGCCAGATTTCCCACAACGTTGCACTAATCACAACCCGTCTGAAAGATTCGTTATCTCTGGCCAGATTTCCCACAACGTTGCACTAATCACAACCCGTCTGAAAGATTCGTTATCTCTGGCCAGATTTCCCACAACGTTGCACTAATCACAATCCGTCTGAAAGATTCGTTATCAATGACCAGATTTCCCACAACGATGCACTAATCACAACCCGTCTGGAAGATTCGTTATCAATGACCAGATTTCCCACAACGTTGCACTAATCACAACCCGTCTGGAAGATTCGTTATCTCTGGCCAGATTTCCCACAGAACGTTGCACTATTCACAACCCGTCTGAAAGATTCGTTATCTCTGGTCAGATTTCCCACAGAACGTAGCACTAATCACAACCCGTCTGAAAGATCCGTTATCTCTGGCCAGATTTCCCACAACGTTGCACTAATCTGAAAGATCCGTTATCTCTGGCCAGATTTCCCACAGAACGTTGCACTAATCACAACACGTCTGAAAGATTCGTTATCTCTGGCCAGATTTCCCACAGAACGTTGCACTAATCACAACCCGTCTGAAAGATTCGTTATCAATGACCAGATTTCCCACAACGTTGCACTAATCTGAAAGATCCGTTATCTCTGGCCAGATTTCCCACAGAACGTTGCACTAATCACAACCCGTCTGAAAGATTCGTTATCTCTGGCCAGATTTCCCACAGAACGTTGCACTAATCACAACCCGTCTGGAAGATTCGTTATCTCTGGCCAGATTTCCCACAGGACGTTGCACTAATCACAACCCGTCTGGAAGATTCGTTATCAATGACCAGATTTCCCAAAACGTTGCACTAATCACAACCCGTCTGAAAGAGTCGTTATCTCTGGCCAGATTTCCCACAGAACGTTGCACCAATCACAACCCGTCTGAAAGATTCGTTATCAATGACCAGATTTCCCACAGAACGTTGCACCAATCACAACCCGTCTGAAAGATTCGTTATCAATGACCAGATTTCCCACAGAACGTTGCACTAATCACATCTCGTCTGAAAGAGTCGTTATCTCTGGCCAGATTTCCCACAGAACGTTGCACCAATCACAACCCGTCTGAAAGATTCGTTATCTCTGGCCAGATTTCCCACAGAACGTTGCACTAATCACAACCCGTCTGAAAGATTCGTTATCTCTGGCCAGATTTCCCACAGAACGTTGCACTAATCACAACCCGTCTGGAAGATTTGTTATCTCTGGCCAGATTTCCCACAGAACGTTGCACTAATCACAACCCGTCTGGAAGATTCGTTATCAATGACCAGATTTCCCACAACGTTGCACTAATCACAACCCGTCTGAAAGATTCGTTATCTCTGGCCAGATTTCCCACAGAACGTTGCACCAAACACAACCCGTCTGAAAGATTCGTTATCAATGACCAGATTTCCCACAGAACGTTGCACCAATCACAACCCGTCTCAAAGATTCGTTATCAATGACCAGATTTCCCACAGAAAGTTGCACTAATCTGAAAGATTCGTTATCTCTGGCCAGATTTCCCACAGAACGTTGCACTAATCACAACCCGTCTGGAAGATTCGTTATCTCTGGCCAGATTTCCCACAGAACGTTGTACCAATCACAACCCGTCTGAAAGATTCGTTATCAATGACCAGATTTCCCACAGAACGTTGCACCAATCACAACCCGTCTGAAAGATTCGTTATCAATGACCAGATTTCCCACAACGTTGCACTAATCACAACCCGTCTGAAAGAGTCGTTATCTCTGGCCAGATTTCCCACAGAACGTTGCACCAATCACAACCCGTCAGAAAGATTCGTTATCTCTGGCCAGATTTCCCACAGAACGTTGCACTAATCACAACCCGTCTGAAAGATTCGTTATCTCTGGCCAGATTTCCCACAGAAAATTGCACTAATCACAACCCGTCTGGAAGATTTGTTATCTCTGGCCAGATTTCCCACAGAACGTTGCACTAATCACAACCCGTCTGGAAGATTCGTTATCAATGACCAGATTTCCCACAACGTTGCACTAATCACAACCCGTCTGAAAGAGTCGTTATCTCTGGCCAGATTTCCCACAGAACATTGCACAATCACAACCCGTCTGAAAGATTCGTTATCAATGACCAGATTTCCCACAACGTTGCACTAATCACAACCCGTCTGAAAGATCCGTTATCTCTGGCCAGATTTCCCACAGAACGTTGCACTAATCACAACCCGTCTGAAAGATTCGTTATCAATGACCAGATTTCCCACAACGTTGCACTAATCACAACCCGTCTGAAAGATTCGTTATCTCTGGCCAGATTTCCCACAGAACGTTGCACTAATCACAACCCGTCTGGAAGATTCGTTATCTCTGGCCAGATTTCCCACAGAACGTTGCACTTATCACAACCCGTCTGAAAGATTCGTTATCAATGACCAGATTTCCCACAGAAAGTTGCACAAATCACAACCCGTCTGAAAGATTCGTTATCAATGACCAGATTTCCCACAGAACGTTGCACCAATCACAACCCATCTGAAAGATTCGTTATCAATGACCAGATTTCCCACAGAACGTTGCACCAATCACAACCCGTCTGAAAGATTCGTTATCAATGACCAGATTTCCCACAGAACGTTGCACCAATCACAACCCGTCTGAAAGATTCGTTATCAATGACCAGATTTCCCACAGAACGTTGCACCAATCACAACCCGTCTGAAAGATTCGTTATCAATGACCAGATTTCCCACAGAACGTTGCACCAATCACAACCCGTCTGAAAGATTCGTTATCAATGACCAGATTTCCCACAGAACGTTGTACCAATCACAACCCGTCTGAAAGAGTCGTTATTTCTGGCCAGATTTCCCACAGGTAGTTGTATTCACAACACCTCGTCTGAAAAAAAAAAAATAAAAAAATCTCAGTCTCTAGCCAAATCTCCCACCTCCTCCGTTGTTATGTTCATTATCTCCTTGATATCTTGAAAGCATCTTCAACTTGGTACCATTTAAAAATGGATAAACCTAGAAACTATCGATCAAGATCGAACCCATTCTCTTGTCCTTGGTATTCACTAATCACTGATCATGTTAGTCAGGAGAGGAGTTGCATAGATCCACAAGAGCTGCGAGGAGATCGATGGAAAGCTTGTGAACAAGTTTATCGTTTCACAAATTGACATTGCTAGTTTTGCTGTGGAGGAGATCCGAGCGCTTATAGACTGTTGTTCGATGTGCGATGAGGATAATCCAATGACTAACTAACTATCTATCTAACTAACTAACTAGCTAACTAACTAACTAACTAACTAACTAACTAACTAACTAACTAACTAATTAACTAACTAATTAACTAACTAATTAACTAACTAGCTAACTAACTAACTAGCTAGCTAGCTAACTAACTAACTAACTAGATCACTAAGTAACTAGCTAACTAGCTAACTAACTAACTAACTAGCTAGCTAACTAATTAATTAACTAGCTAACTAACTAACTAACTAGCTAACTAACTAACTAACTAATTTGCTAACTAACTATATAACTAACCAGCTAACTAGCTAATTAATTTGATAACTAACTAACTAATTATAGTCCGTTCAGATTCGTTTGCCGAGATGTTATGATTTATAATTCAAAAAGTTCTTGATGATTTCACATGATTTTTGGCATACGGTGTTAAAATGTCCATGTCACGAGAACATATGTGTTACTCGATGTCTAGCTATAACGGTTTTCTTAAAGCGGCGAATTCCTTTGATCTTTGCCCATTTAACTATTATTTTGATCCTAATCAAAATGTTTTACAGTAATCTAGTGCAACGATGACCCATGGGCGTGTCCATAAAATTTTACTTGGTGGCAAGTATACAAATTTTAAATTATATATAGAACTTTTGTTCGTAGAGTCAATTTGATATAGTTCCATGCTCTTGGTGTGAGTTTCCCAAATGTTGTCGCTGCCTTTCAAATACGTGCATTTAGTTCCTCATCTAAGGAAAGTGTGGCTGTAATAGTGGATCCAAGATAGCTGAACTTCTGTACTGACTCAAGCAGGCTTCCATTCAAAGTAATGGTTGTTGGTTTGCTTATAACATATTTTTGATTGCTTGGGTGGTCTTGAACAATAAACTGTTTAACAAATCAACTAGGAAATTTTGCAAATCAAACTATTTATCTGTAGACTTAATCAGAGTAATGATCATTCAGAATCAGACGAGTCAAATAGGTCGATTACTGCTTTCGGCTGAACAAACAACAAACCATCCTTTTTCCAATATTCCTCTTCTTGTCGTAACACATGATCCTCACATTTTACCCAGTAGTCTTTATTTATATTTGATAGAGCCTGATTTGTAAGTGTCTCAACATCGCATAATTTGAAAGTTTTATTTGTATATGCTACGTGTCCTTTAACTTTTGCCCAAACTAGTTCTATAGGATTTAAGTGTGCATGATATGGAGGTAGTCTCAAACATCTATGGCCATGTTCTTGAATTAACTTGTCTATTTTAAATATCTTTGTACGTTGTGTCTGTTTTACAAGGCTAAGCAATTCGGGTTTCAAGTAGCTGTCGTTAACTTGTATGTGTTCTTTTATGAGCCACGTTTTGATTGCATCTTTTGTACTTGATGATGTTGGGATTCTATCTTCTACGATAACTACGTTATGGTATGAAGCATTGTCCATTATCAGACAAGAAGGTCGATCTAATATTGGAAGGATACTTTTCTCGATCCAGTCTTTAAATATGTGCCCATTCATTTCGGAGTGGTAGTCTCTATTGTCTATGGATTTTGAAATGAAAACGAGATGAGCATTCTGCAACAACCCATTATGTCTGCTACCTGCATGTGCAACTATCAAACGTTGCCCTTTACTGCTTGGAACTGATCTTTTAATACTTCCATCTGCTAACTGCCATTCCTTTTCATTTGTATGATGAGCGTTGATCCAAGTTTCATCTAAATAAACAATATCATAATCATTTTCGCGCATTTCCTTCACTTCACGTAAATACTTGCTTCTAAGAGCTACTAGATGTGGCTTCTCACAAATAATGTTTTTTTCCACCAGCATACTTTCTAAAGGTGAAGCCTGCACTTCTTAATATTTTCCATAATGAAGTTTTTGATATTTCAATGTCGTTGTTAGTTTTCAGCCAAAGCTTCAACTTTCTAAGTGTCACTTCTTCGTTTATATCAAACATTCGACAGATTTCTCTTTTTACTAGGTCCTTATCAAAACTGTCTAACGTTTCTTTCCTTCCTTGCTTTCTTGCATTTGTTGGCAATAAATATCCGCTTCCTTTAACTATTCGATCAAATGAACGTTTACACAAACCTAAAATATGCATTGTTCTCTTCTCAGGGTTTGATAAAGAACAATAAAGATGTCCCTTTTTACGCTCTCTGTAGAAGTATTGATAAATCTTTATAGCAATGTTATGCTCAGTAAAATATTTTGCCTTTATATTCATTCTCACATAGACTTGCAGAAGATAATATGGATAGTGCCGCCTCCTTTCTGTAAATATTGAGATTTGCCTCTGAATTATGACTCGAACTCGAGTCTACGGCCGTGATTTTGACGTCACATAATTTCCGGTTTCGGCTAAAATGTCATTTTGTGCTAAACGGGAAATTTCATATGTAACATTTCTTTATAAAAATTTATAGTGGAAACATAACTATTTTAGGACGGTGCGCATTCAGCCGTGAAGGTCATGCCTATATGTTAAAGAATCAGCTGTGAGATGTAAGCATCTACATAATCCCGCCGGTGTTTATAATATCGATTAACTTTTTTTAAATATAGGTTAAATAAGGCATCTTTGAAACTGGATCACATTTCTTTGATAAAAAAATATTTTTATAGCGACATTAGTATTCTAAACCTAACTTCAAAAGATCAATGCAAATGAACAATAAGTTTTTGAAAAAAATAAATTAATGTCTAGGCAAACGAATCTGAACGGACTATAACTAACTAATTAATGAACTAACTAACTAGCTAACTATCTAATTAACCAACTAACTAGTTAGCTAGTTTCCTAATTAACTGACTAACTAATTAATTAACTAACTAGCTAGCTAACTATCTAACTAACCAAATAACTAGTTAGCTAGTTTGCTAACTAACCAACTAACTAATCAAAGATCAAAAACGCGTCGGTGGGATAGAACAAAGAAATGTAATAGTTTGTACAGGGTGTTTATAAAGTCTCACTACACTTGGTATCTAGGTCAATTTGAAAAAAAATGTTTATGACGTCATCACAATATGTGCTCCCACTGTCAATGAAATTTGTTGAATAAGTTTATTGCTACTGGAAATGTGGAAGATGCTCCACGATCTGGTAGGCCTGCTGTGAATGATGAAATATGTTTAGATATCCAAGACAGAATCCTTAAAAGTCCAGACAAGTCATTAAGAAAACTGTCGCAACAAGTGAACTTACCATTGAGCACATATTGTGATGACGTCATAAACATTTTTTTCAAATTGACCTAGATACCAAGTGTAGTGAGACTTTATAAACACCCTTTATTTTTGCTACTTGAGTGAAGGAGATGTAGGCAGAGTAAGAAACAGGAAGATCACATCAAAGAATTGACAGGCCTTGACTTTGCAAAGTTCTTAACAATGACTGAAGATTGAGAGAAATGGAGAAGGTTTTCAAAGTCTGTAATTGGAACCTCAGCGACCACTGGGGTTATAGGAAGTAGAAAAAGATGTCGAAGAAGAAGAAAAGAAGTGGTAGAAGAAGAATAAGAAGATGATGATGATGATGATGAATAAGAAGAAGAAGAAGAAGGAGAAGAAGAAGGAGAAGAAGAAGAAGAAGGAGAAGGAGAAGAAGAAGGAGAAGAAGTAGGAGAAGAAGAAGAAGGAGAAGAAGAAGAAGGAGAAGAAGATGTAGGAGAAGAAGAAGAATGAAAATTTGAAGTTTTTATTTTTCCATGAGCAGCAAAAAAAATAAAAGCAAAAGCTGGTAGTTTATATTCAATGTTCTTGTATCTGCTAAATTCTTACAATTGTCTTTCTTTCACTCACGTGAGAATTCAAATAAAAATGCTCATTGGTAGTAGTTCATTGTTCTACGAATAGGACCAATAATTACAATAATCGGCAGAACTCTCTGGCCAACCTTTTCAAAGCTAGGAAGGATTTCGCAGCGCCAACCACAGCCTGGTGGTTGTCGCACTGACGGTCTTGTACAATGTAAGAGCAGTTGTCAAAATCACTTTTGTATTGGCAATATTCTTCTTCCTTCCTCATTTGCCTTTCAGCGTCGAGAGGAGATATATTTTGCAGTCTTTTGCTCTTCTGATGGCCTCTGCTGCTGTTACGTTTCCTAGTGTTTCTAATATTCCATCAATCTATCTTTTCGTTGTCTGCCTTTGAATCTGGTGTTCTCGTAGCTTTTATTAAAGATTCGTATTTTCACCTTTGTCTTATCACGTGGCCAAACCATTATATAAATATTATATATATATATATATATATATATATATATATATATATATATATACACACATATATATATATATTTATATATATATATATATATATATATATATATATATATATATATATATACATATTTGTATTAAATGGCAAGAATTATTCCTACTTTGTTTTTTTTTTTTGTTTTTTTTTTTCATCAGTTCTTAATTTGTAATCGTATCTCTCAGACATTTTCCTGCCATGCGTCTAACACATTTAATTTCAGTAGCGGTTATTTTTCTTATTGTTCTTAAATCTAGTGTTCAGATTGGAAGCATAATGTTGAAATGTAAATTGTTAAAGAGTGTCCGTCTTCCTTCTACTTTTATTTCCTTGTTAAACACTCTTTCTCACCCTTTCAATATAGATATATTATTCTTGTATTCATAATCGTTAGATAACTCGCTTTCTTTATGTGAAATTAGTCTTTAAAGGCTTTTTATGAGTTATGTCCCTTTAACTTTATCTCGCGTTTAAAAAATGTTGGAAGACAATTTCTCTTGTAAATATTGCAACAACAACAACAACAACAACAACAACAACAACAACAACAACAACAACAACAAAACATGTAAAATCTGATGTATGCTTACAATATTGTCTTATAATGGCTGCGAGAAAAAAAATGAGTTACATAAAATGATTGACATTAGTGATATAAAGTAGATAAGTACAGTACAATAGTACAAAATAGAAATAATGCTATTGCAGAAGCAAGATTCCAAAAATGTTGAAAGATATTTTTCAACACATTTCTGTCAGTACAACCGAGAACAAGAGTTCTTCAAAGCTATTTTTTTTTAGCCAGTCTTGACGCATGGATGTGAATTTTGGACAATAGGACAACCGACAAGAAGGTCTTTGAAAGCCAAAATAATGTTATTTCACAACCCTAAGTCATAGTAGCGATAGACATAATAGTAGAAGAAAGCAACAAGAAAGGTCTCAGTCTGAATAGTAAGAAAACAGAAGTAATGGTTATATCGAAGAAACAATCATCACCATCATGCAGCATAAAAATAAACGAGACAAATCTAAAACAAGTGCAACGTTTCAAATACTTGGGCACAATAATTACAGCAGATGGGAGATGCACCACAGAAATAAAAAGCAGAATAGCTCAGGCCAAAATGGCATTTCAGGAAATGAAAAATATCTTATGCAACAAATCTATGTCAATAAAAATGAGAAAGAGAGTTCATCAGTGCTATGTAGAACCAATTCTGACCTATGGAAGCGAATCATGGACAGTAGACAAACAAATGAAAAGACGGTTAGAGGCCACAGAGATGGGATTTCTCAGAAGAATGTTGAAAGTTCCCTGGACAGATAAAAAGACCAATGAGGAAGTTCTCAAAGAGGCCAACACAAAAAGGGAGCTCTTAAAAAACATCAGAAAGAAGCAATCAACATTTTTTGGGCACATCATGAGAAGAGGAAAGTTGGAATACATGTGGTTACAACTGGCAAAATAAAAGGAAAGAGAGATCGCGGACGACAAAGAGAGAAAATACTGATAGCTTGGTGTCATGGCATGGAAAACAGTCAACAACAGAACTGATACGATGCACTGTGGATAGAAGATTGTGGAGGGACATGATCGCCTACGCCAACCGGCAGGGTCCATGATGATGATGAAGTCATAGTAATATTTGTATAACGTGTATATATGGGACACAACTTTTCCTTTAACTTATAACAACATAAGGGACACAACCATTATAAATCATTTATTACAGCGAGTTAACGAATCATTTCAAGGGAAGAGGTATGTTTGCAACACTCAAAACAAAACAAAAAATCACAAATAATCAAAAACAGAAAAAAAACAAAGAACAATAGATAGCCCGAAGCAGGATCGAACACGTACACCTCGACAAAGCGCCAAGCCACGAGAAACCTGCGTAAGAGCACACGGCCAACTAAGCAACCTGCTTCGCTGATGATTGCTGATCTATCGCCTCGGAAGTTTCCCTTCATAAACTTCTTCTTCTACCTTTCAGCTCCCTGTGGAGCATAAGTCTTCAACAAACACTTTCCAAGTCGTTCTGTTTCATGCTATTCTTTTAAGATCATTCCATGTCTTCCCCATCATCTTCATCTCTGCTTCTATCTGTCTTCTCCAAGAATTCCTTGGTCTTCCTCTTTGTCTTTTCCCCTGGGGATTCCAAAAAAGGGCATGTTGTGTAATACTCTCAGTTGGCTTTCGCAGTGTGTGTCCTATCCAGCGCCATCGTCTTCGCTGTATCTCTTTATCTACTGGTATTTGACTGGTACATCTCCATAATTCTATGTTAGTGATTTTGTCCTGTCATTTCCATCCTTTTATTCTGCGTAAGCATCCATTAATGAAAGTCTGTATCTTCATGATTGTCTATTTTTTTTTACCTTCACCCGTTTTACCAGGTACGTTTGGCAAAACAGCAAACTGACAACTAAAACAAAGGCCGCAGTTTATAACGCCTGCATCATCAATATCCTCTTGTATGGCTGCGAATCATTTACAGCTTATGCAACGCAAAAGAGAAGGCTAAATGCATTCCAGAATACGACGCCAGCGTCGTATTCTTACCATCACATGGTTGGATAAAGAGACAAACGTGGAGGTCCTCACTCGTACAGGCCTCCCGAAATTCTATCTACACGCTGTTCAAACAACGTATGTTATTACATCGTATGAAAGATGGCTGCATACCAAAAGATATACTTCATGGTAAACTATCAGATGACAAAAGAATTAGGGGGCACCCAAAGCTTCTATTTATTAATATATGTTAGCGAGGCATGAAGACACTGAATATAAACCCTGCAGCCTGAGAAGAGATAGCTGCGCAGACCACAATCTTTGGAAACACCATTGCCAACTACATAAGTGGCAATTTGAAACATTCTAAAGCTCCAAATCAAGCAAGAAGCAGAGAGGTGCATAGAAACAGAGAATACACGGCGAAAGAAATGAAAAAAATGTAATTTATATGATTAGTCGAAGGCTCCGGTATCACTTGCAAACGAATAAAAATCCATAATTGCTCAACCACCCGTGCCAGTGGAATAATCCAAATTAAAACTAATCTCATTGAAGAATCCAAATAAAGAATCGCCGCTGCATTCCCCATCATAGCAGTTACAGTACACACCAAAAGACATACAGCCAAGCGGCGCTGAAAGTGAACGCAGGTGAACTGTCCTTTGTCATACGATAACATCATTCATCGTAAGCAATAGAAATATCAAGACACAATTCGGATGAAAAACACTGCTCACTCTGTGCACAAGGCACTAAAATCAGTAGCTCCGGCAGTAAAGAAAAAAATAATTTTCTTGGTGCACTGCAAAATCTTAAGGAGCCGCGATAGCTCAGTGGTTAGTGAACTGGACTACAAAGGACAACGGGTAGGGTTCGATCCCAACCGACGGCTTCCGGGTTCACCCAGCCTTAAATGGGTACCGGATTTTTTTCTGGGAAAGTGAAGCGGCACGGGCGTAATACCAACCACATTACCCTAAAAATCATGTGCCGAAGGTCTGTAAAATTTATGGTCACTAACACCATATTCCCTATACGCCACTTGGCATGACGGGGGTACTTTACTTTTTTTTTTTTTACTTACTGCAAAATCTTGTCAAGTATAACTGACGGAGGCAACTACTCTCTGCGCTAACAAAATATTATTAATAACAGTATGACAAGATGTTCATTATCATCATGTGCCATGCCGGTTGGCGTAGAAGCTCACCCCTTCCCACATTCCTCGGTCCTTCATGCAAGTCATAATTTCAGTCCGTGATCTTTTATTATACCATTTGGATAAGATATTCAATATTTTTGTCTCTTAGTTTTTCTCTGCTTTTCTTTTCATTAATTCACCCCGTTGTTACAATATTCTCAACATATAAATCCTTCTTGCCGCATAGCATGTCCAATAAATGTAGTATATATATATATATATATAATAAATGTGCTAAAGATAATGATTAAGCACTGGAAGAAATTGTGAAATAGGAGTCCACATTAACAAGCTAAAAAGGAGCAGCGACAGCTCAGGCGTTAGTGAACTGGACTACAAAGGACAAGAGGTAGGATTCGATCCCAACCGACGGCTTCCGGGTTCACCCAGCCTTAAATGGGTACCGGATTTTTTTCTGGGAAAGATAAGCGGCACGGGCGTAATACCGACCACATTATACCAAAAATAATGTGCTGAAGGTCTGTAAAATTTATGGTTACTAACACCATATTCCCCATACGCCACTTGGCGTGACGGGGGCTCTTTGCTTACTTTTTATTAACAAGCAAAATAGCAAGAAAACATAAGCGATGTGCATATATCAGTGGAGTAATATGTGTTGTCAATGTCAAGAAAGGGGGAGGGGGGGGAGACCGGGGAGGTAATCATCACAGAGTTTCAGGTAAGGAAGTAATTGCGACTTATACCAAACCTGCTTTTTTAATTTCTACTACTTTCCTTTATTTTAAATTACTACTACTTTCCTTTTTTATTATTACTACTACTTTTTTTCTGTTAACATTTCTGCACCACTAGGGATTTTGTGTCTAGTAGGACAAGAGCTCCTCAGCTCTCCCTCTCACGCCATTAAAATGCTGTCAAATTAACACGTAAAACGTGAAACACTCGTAAAGAAATGAGCCATTGTTCTGACCAACTGAACAGAACATTGGCCTACTTGGAGTAGTAGCATGGCTTACCCTGACCTATTTCCCAACTGTCACAAACTTGTCATCGGTTGACACGGTGACATGGCTACAACGTTCAACCAGCCTCTGAAATATGTACCAAAGACCTTGTATAGGGGAAACAGCGTGACCTTGCACGTTAAAATGTCGATCACATCTTGTACAAAAGATCAAGGGGAAACTATATATCTTTACGACACATAGTACCATTGCTGGCGTGTATGTCCGGGGGGGGGGGGGGGGGGCGATAGAACCAAAGGGATAAAGGCCGCTTGGTCAAAGCAGTCGCCACGACGTGTGAGACTCGGGATTTATATTTCGCCCCGGTTAGAAAAAATCCTTTCTGTCTACCGCGGGCTTCGAACACCAAACGTCGGCTTTTCAGCCAGCGGGACAGTGGTTTTAAGGGGAAACAACTGACATTAACCACTACATTTTGCATACACAACAATGAGTTTATAGAGTCATCTATAGATTACAAAGTAAATATATAGCTGCTTGTGACTTTCTAGTATGGTAAATACTCTTTTATCCTATTGTTTTTTTTTCAGCAAACCGTGACCAAATTAAATGATAACCTCAGGTTCATGGCGAGACCCTGCTTCAGCTAATTACCAACTTAATAAACAAAATCTGTAAGGTTATATGAGAGTGTAGGACAAAGAAAACATACATAAAAGGATACAATCATTTTTAAAAGGAAGAACAACGCAATGCACAAAAAGAACATTTTATCGTAAGTGATAGTGTGAATATCACGAAATCTGTCAGTGGTGTCCTAACTAACCCCAGGGTAAGGGATCATCATCATCATCATCATGTGCCATACCGGTTGGCGTAGGCGATCATGTCCCTCCACAATCTTCTATCTACAGTGCATTGTATCAATTCTGTTGTTGACAATTGTCCATGCCATGATACCAAGCTATCTGGTATCTTCCTTTTTTGTCGTCCGCGATCTCTCTTTCCCTGCATTTTGCCACTTGTAACCAAATATTTCAACTTTCCTCTTCTCATGATGTGCGCGAAAAATGTTAATTGATTTTTTCTGATGTTTTTTTAACAGCTCTTTTTGTGTGTTGGCCTCTTTGAGAACTTCCTCATTGGCCTTTTTAGTTGTCCATGGAACTTTCAACATTCTTCTGAGAAATCCTGTCTCTGTTAAAGATAGGCATAGAATAAATCATTTACATATTTACATATATTTTTTTATGATGTCGATAAAACGCCAGGCAGCATTTACTTCCCAACAAAAAAAAACTCGGTTTACACAAATATATAAGAACAATGTAGGAGAGCATTTCAAACTCCCTTCTTTTGATCCCTTCAATTCTTTTTTTTTTTTAGTTCAAGCATGGGTTCAAGCACGCCTTACATATTGCCCACATTCCCATTTTCCTTTTCATTAAGTCCTGGCTACAATATTTTTTAAATAGCAGAATGATTGGACTTCTATAATATTTATTCAATACTAAAGAGACACGATGATTGCGTGTTCTCCTCCACTTTCCACAACATGCGAATTTCGTAATGGCAGTGTTGATAATCTGGAGACAGTCCAGAGTTACAACTACCTAGGACATACTATAACCAATGATGGAAAATGCACAACTGAAATAAACAAAAGAATAGGTATGGCAAAAAGTAATTTTAATGCCATGAAAAATATACTAACAACAAAACAAATATCAGCAGTGCTGAAACTAAGAATGGCAAAATGTTACATCTTCTCAATATTCCTGTATGGTGCAGAAACATAGACATTAGACAAGAAAACAGAACAGAAAATTGAAGCCTTTGAAATGTTGATTTATAGAAGATTAGGTAGAATTGGATGGAAACAAAAGATAACAAACGATGAAGTTTTAAAACAACTGAAAATAAAAAGAGAACTGCTGAACACAATAAAGACAAGACAAATTAAATTTTTGGGGCACGTTAAAAGACACAACAGCCTACTAAAAGTAATATTGGAAGGAAAAATACAAGGTAAAAGAGGCAGAGGCAGACCAAGACTAACATGGACGAGTAACATCAAAAGATGGACAAGTCAATCTATAACAGCCTGCACCATCAAAGCAAGAAACAGAGTAGAATGGCGATTCATGGTAGCCAACCTTCGTTGCGGAGAGGGCACACGATGATGATGATGATGAGTGTTGATAATTATAGGAAACTGTTTACGTGACTACGTATACAGTAGATTAGGTCAACAAGGTTTCTGCAGGCTACAGTTTCATCTAATACAGATTGAACAATTAATGTGACACAACGAGTCGTTAACTAACGCTACACAAATACACTACAAGGAAAGATTAGGCAACGATTGAATATTACAAGAATACATAACATGAGAAGCTATCTGAAACAGCAGAAGACTGCAAACTGAGCTACTTATCTTCCTGAAAGTGCAAATGGGGAAGGAAAGATGTGGAAGAAAGGAGTGTGTTGTTAGCTTCTCTAACGATTAGCTCACACCAAATGTGCATGATGAGGAACTATTTCTGTGTATGAGGCGAAGCTTATAAGACAAAGACAAATATAAATATTATGCAATTATCTGATGGCTCAACATTCATGTCTGGAGTAGAAACATGGACATTAGACAAGAAGACATAACAGAAAATTGAAGCCTTGAAATGTGGATTTATAGGAGAATATGAAGAATTGGATGAAAAGAAAAGAAAACAAACGATGAATTCTTAAAACAAATAAAAAGATAACTACTAAATACAATTCAAACAAGACAAATGAGATTTTTTTTAGGCATGTTAAAAGACACATCAGGCTACTAAAAGTAATCTTGGAATGGAAAATACAAGGTAAATGAGGCAGACCAAGACTAACAATGACGAGTAACATCAAAAGATGGACAAGTCAACCTATGACAACCTCCACCATCAAAGCAAGAGACAGAGTGGAATGGCGCTCTATGGTAGCCAACTTTTGAGACGACACTCAATGATGATGCTGACGGCTTAGTAAAACCATTGGCATTGAACTATTACAATTATAAATCCAAACTATATAAGGTAACGATCAATGCTGAATATATCATTTAGAAATGGCTGTTGCTGTGTCGACGCCGACGTGTGCATCGTCTCGGGGTAAAAAAAAAATACATTGCATTGATTTTGTATCGATCAAAACAGAACCTGCAAGACTTAAAATAGATTTTGATTCTTTTCATCCAATCCGTTATCGATTCATTTCACAAATGAAAACAAAAAGATAAACATACAATGTTCACTCTGAAAGAGAAGTTAATTAGAAGAATACTTATTTAAAAAAAAAATACAACACGACCATTCACGACGTGTTTAAATTTAATTTAATTGACAATCAATTAACTTGCCATCGTCCATGACAGGGAGTCTTGCTATTTGAATGTCAGGTAGTTGTGCAATAGTTTACTATTTAAATAGGTTATAACCGTGAGGAAGCCCAAGTTGCAATCAGGGACAACAATAGAGAGTTAACAGCAGACTCCATTCACGTGAATTAGAGCACATGTAAATAATTATTGCTTTTTTTTTTTTTTGTTGAGAATTAGTTGTGTGGAACTTTGTTCACAAATTATTGTGACACTGCACATTTTTGTTTAGTTTATGAGAGTCTGAACTGATTTGCCGGTTAGCCCGATCGGACATAAATATATTAATTCCTGAAGTTGATACATTCCTACACATAAAAAATGTCAGAAATTAATGAAGAACAGCAGATACATGTGATAACTGAGACAGAGTTTTATCCAGATAAGGAGGTGAAAAGTGATGAAAGCATAGACGGCTACGACGCTTGTTTGTTTACTGTTTGTGATATATTCGGCAGACCAAGAGGAAGGTTTGTATTTGGTGACAATATACGGAGCTTGGCTAAAAGTGGTATGGAGACTTCCAAAAGTAAGTACTTTATGATGAATAATTACAAATATTGTTAAATTTATTCATCATATACAACATTATTTTATTACTTATATTATACTGAAATAATAATATCATGACTTGGATTGTAATGAGTATTGGATTATGTAATTGTAATAAAAATAATGGTATACAATAAGTTCAAACAGTAATCTTAATCACAATGGTAATAATTTATTTATTAATATTTATTAATATCACCGTTATTATTATTACTTAAATTACTACTACTACTTCATACTTTTATTATATTATTATTATTATTTATTATTATTAATATCATTGCTAATATTACTGGTGTAATAATAATATTATCCAATCTGTATTTATATAACTTTACTTTATCATAATTATTATTATTGTTAATATAATTACTAATTACTGATATAACAAATTTAATAACTGAGAAACCATAGAATTATAGATTTGATTTTCTTATTTGCTTTCAGAAAATTAATTAGTTTATATGCATACAACAATCAAAAATTTATTTTAAAAACTCAGAGTTAAGAATGTCTTCATTATAAGTAGACCTACAAATGAAACAGAGCAGACAATGATAGAGACAACAAACACTTGTAATTGTAATAAAATAAAAGATCAACCTAAGAGCAGAAGGCTACAAACTCTCTCATCCCTAAATGCCAAAAGGTAAGGCGGATCAGGAATTAACTAGAGAAGAACACAAGTAATAATAAACAGACACAAGTGTAGAGGGCTCATTTCAGTGGAAAGCCTACATCTAGTTAAAAATAAACAGACATGCAAGAACAGATTTTCTTTTCTCTATTGGCCATAATATTCATTGACTGTCATCTCAGCAGTGAAGGTTGGCTACCATGGAGCGCCATTTCACTCGGACTTGCTTTGATGGTGCAGGTTGTCATAGGCTGACATAGGCTATCTCTGCAGGTCCCACCAAATATTGATAAGTCATAAAAGGTTGTATCTCCTCAAGTCCAATCAAATATTGATGAGTTAATAAATGTCATATCTCAGTAGGTCTCACCATGTGTTGATGAGTTAATAAAGGTTGTATCTCAGTAGGTCCCACCATGTGTTGATGAGTTAATAAAGGTTGTATCTCAGTAGGTCCCACCATGTGTTGGTGAGTTAATAAAGGTTGTATCTCAGTAGGTCCCACCGTGTGTTGATGAGTTAATAAAGGTTGTACCTCAGTAGTCCCACCATGTGTTGATGAGTTAATAAAGGTCGTATCTCAGTAGGTCTCACCATGTGTTGATGAGTTAATAAAGGTTGTACCACAGTAGGTCCCACCATGTGTTGATGAGTTAATAAAGGTTGTATCTCAGTAGGTCCCACCATGTGTTGATGAGTTAATAAAGGTTGTATCTCAGTAGGTCCCACCATTTGTTGATGAGTTAATAAAGGTTGTATCTCAGTAGGTCCCACCGTGTGTTGATGAGTTAATAAAGGTTGTATCTCATCTCAGTAGGTCCCACTATGTGTTGATGAGTTAATAAAGGTTGTATCTCAGTAGGTCCCACCATTTGTTGATGAGTTAATAAAGGTTGTATCTCAGTAGGTCCCACCGTGTGTTGATGAGTTTAAAAAGGTTGTATCTCACTTTAAAGATACAAGTTTTTTCTATACCCACTTACTTTGCTCCCTTTTCATGTATTAATTCAGGATTTCACTGTATATTCTTGAATCACAGCCACATGTGTACTTGGGTTTCATTCAGAAATCCCAAGAACTCTACCTCAGTACAATAGCGCTAAAGCTGGGACTTCCTGGATGTTCCCTGATATGTCAACATTGAAGCCTTTGAGCTGGCTCTGTAAAGATGACATAAAGGTAGTAATACATTACAATAACATCACAGCTAATGTAAAAATGTCACAAAGATTACAATACATGACAATAACATCGCAACTAAAGTAATAATGTCACTAAGATATCAATATGTTACAATAACATCACAGCTAATTTAAAAATGTCACTAAGATATCAATATGTTACAATATCATCACAGCTAATGTAAAAATATCACTAAGGTATCAATATGTTACAATAACTTCACAGCTAATGTAAAGTCACTAAGGTATCAGTATGTTACAATAACTTCACAGCTAATGTAAAAATTTCACTAAGGTATCAATATGTTACAATAACATCACAGCTAATGTAAAAACATCACTAAGGTATCAATATGTTACAATAACATCACAGCTAATGTAAAAATGTCACTAAGGTATCAATATGTTACAATAACATCACAGCTAATATAAAAACATCACTAAGGTATCAATATTGTACAATAACATCACAGCTTATGTAAAAATGTCACTAAGATATCAATATGTTACAATATCATCACAGCTAATTTAAAAATATCACTAAGGTATCAGTATGTTACAATAACTTCACAGCTAATGTAAAAATGTCACTACAGTATCAATATGTTGCAATAACATCACAGCTAATGTAAAAATCGAGAAAGGGATACAAGTAAAGAAGTTAGAATCAGAATAGCTAAAGCAGCAATGTCTTTCAGAAACCTTGAAAAGTTGTGGAAATCAAAACTAATCGGCACAAATACAAAACTTAGGCTATTCAAATCAAATGTACTATCAACCCTTACGCATGCGTGTGAGAGCTGGGAAATAACAAGAGACATAGAAACAAAGTTGAACACATTCAAAAATAAATGTCTAAGGAAAATACTTGGTATAGCGTGGAACGAATTCAAAACAAACGAGGAAATTAGAGAAATCGCCAATCAACTACTAATATCATCAGTAATAAAGAAAAGACGATGGTCATATGTTGGACATGTGATGAGAAGAGATAATAACCGAATAGCAAAGCAGGCCCTCATATGGGAAACAACAGGTAAGAGAAAAAGAGGAAGACCCAGGGAGACACTGAGAAGAACATTGATGAGAGAGGCAAGAGCAACAGGATTCGGCTCCCTCAATGAGATAGAGCTGCTTGCACAGAACAGAGACAAATGGTGAGATTTGATAAAAAATCTTTAAAAGAAAACTGCTAGAACAAAAATTCAGATATGAGAAGGTGTATCTTGGTCTACGCCCTATGGGCCGGCAACGGCTCGAAAGGTCAATAGATAGGTAGATATTGTAAAAATGTCACTAAGATATCAATAAGTTACAATAACATCACAGTTAATGTAAAAATGTCACAAAGATATTATTATGTTTAATAACATCACAACTAATGTAAAAATGTCACTAAGGTATCAATATGTTACAATAACATCACAGCTAATTTAAAAAGTCTGAAGCATAATGGCTTAATATAAAATATCATAAATATTATCAAAGACATATAAAACATGTGCAGTTCGTATAGAGGAAGGACTTAACGAATGTTTTCCAATAGAAACTGGGTTAAACAAGGATGTATTTTATCGTCCTTGTTATTTGGAGTTGTTATGGACTTCATAATGAAGAAATGCTGCACTGGTAACAAAGGCATCGAATGGGTACAAGGAGACCATTTGGAGGACATCGACTTTGCTGATTACATAGTCCTCTTCAGCAGTCAGATAAAACAATGCAGGAAAACACAAATAAATTATCATCAATAGGCAGCAAGATTGGGCTTGAGATCAATCATGAAAAAACTAAAGTCATGTAAAGCTTAATTCCAACAGATGACAGAGGATACATGGAAAACAAACCAGTGGAAGAGATCAATCACTTTATCTATCTTGCAAGTCACATTGATCGGGAAGGGGATACAAGTAAAGAAATTAGAATCAGAATAGCTAAAACAGCAATGTCTTTCAGAAGCTTTGAAAAGTTGTGGTAATCAAAACTCATCAGCACAAACACAAAATTTAGACTATTAAAATCAAACGAACTATATCATCCCTTACATTTGCAAGTGAGAGCTGGAAAACAACAAGAGATATAGAAACAAAGTTGAACGCATTCAAAAATAAATGTCTAAGGAAAATACTTGGTATAGCGTGGAATGAATTCAAAACAAACAAAGAAATTAGAGAAATGCCAATCAACCACTAATATCATCAGTAATCAAGAAAAGGCGATGGTCATATGTTGGACATGAGATGAGGAGAGATTATAACCGAATAACAAAGCAATCCCTCATGTGGGAGACAACAGGTAAGAGGAAAAGAGGCCAACCCAGAGAGACACTGAGAAGAACATTGATCAGAGAGGCAAGAGCAACATGAATCAGCTCCCTCAATGAGATAGAGTTGCTTGCATAGAACAGAGACAAATGGCGAGATTTGATACAAGATCTTTAGAGAGATTGAAAACTGCTAGAAATAAAAATTAAGATAAAAGAAAGAGTATCTGGGTCTACACCCTATGGGCCAGCTACGGCTTGAAAGTTCAATAGATAGATATATAGATAGAACATTTTTAAACAATAAATATGTAGCATTATATTACCATGGGGAGCTGCGATAGCTCAGTGGTTAGTGAACTGGACTACAAAGGACAAGAGGTAGGGTTCGATCCCAACCGACGGCTTCCAGGTTCACCCAACCTTTAATTGGTACCGGATTTTTTCTGGGAAAGTAAATCGACGCGGGCGTAATACCGACCACATTACCCCAAAAATCTTGTGCCAAAGGTCTGTAAAATTTATGCTCACTAACACCATATTTCCTATACGCCACTTGGCGTGATGGGGGCACTTACTTTTTTTTTTTATTATATTACCATGATATCACAGTTAGTATGAAAATCACTATAGATCTATATTGCTATACATGAGGAATATCTTTGCTCACATAAAATCATAGCTCCCTATCAACATCATCATTATCCTTCCATTGCTGTCATATCTAACACAGAAGCTCACAGTGTATCTCATCATAGTCCTCTGTTCTGGACAAGTTTTTTTCAATTTCAGTAAGAAAGTCGGTACCTGCTGTCCTTGCCTCTGTTATCATCTTGATGTCTAACTCTTTCTTTTTTGTGCTGTCTCCAGCTTGTGGGCATGCTTTTATACTGACAGTCAATCATAACTGCTTATTTTCACGATCATTCAGAGATATACATAAACAATTAAATAATGTCAGAGTTCTTTTTCATGAATATTTTGTTATTCATTATCAACATTTTTTAGTTTGTTTTATTTATTATGAAAGAGCAGCAATAACAATTTACATTATTATTAATTAAAACTTATGTTTTTTTTTTAACCAAAGCCTTTTTCAATGTTTGCTATTGCTTCTGGTCTTTGGTAACATAACAAATTAATACTGTAACTTTTATAAATGCATATCTTGTAATATGTTACACTAATCTTGTAGTGTTACCGTGATCTAATAAATTTACACTGATATGATACTGTTATGGACAGCTAAGAAGAGTAATGAAAACGTCCTGAAAGAAGTCACAGCAAAAAGAGAGCTAATTTCCAATATTAGGAAGAGACAATCATCATTTTTTGGCCATGCAATGAGAATAGAACAACTGGAATATATTGTAACAACTGGAAAAATTGAGGGACGAAGCGATAGAGGGAAGCAAAGAGAAAAAATATCAAACAGCTTAAGAGAATGGCTTGGCAGAAGGTCAACAACAGAAATGATAAATAGCTGCCGAGATAGAAAATTGTGGAGAGACACGATCACCTACTCCAGTAGGCCCGGTACTTGATGATGATCATGATACTGTTATGCAGATAATAGACTAAGTTTGATATGGTAATGTTACACTGATCTTGCAATATTATACTGATTTGGTAATGTTACAGTTTGATGTTACACTGACCTCTGATAGCTAGAATACATGCTATTACTAATTATGTTTGCAAATGTTTGTCAGATATTTTTATTGTATTCTTAGTCATAGATGATTTAGCAGAAATACATTGCTGCACTCACCTGAAAATAAATTTTTATGAAAAGATGATACAGATACTGAGGCTGTTAACTAAGAAATGAACCATTAGTCTTTTATAAAGAGTTAAGGTTATGGTTATGGTTAGTTGAAAGCCCTGGTATCACTGCAAATGAATTAAAATCCATAATTGCTCAACTGCCCATGCCAGTGGAATCATTCAAATAAACTCATCTCATTGAAGGATCCAAACAAAGAAAGGCAGCTGCAGTCCCCATCATAGCAAATGCAGCACATGCCAAAAGACATAAGGCCAAGCGGCACCAAAAGTGAACGCAACTGAACTGTCCTTCGTCATATGATACCATCATTCATCATAAGCAATCGGAATATTGAAACACGATCCAGATGAAAAACACAGCTCATGGTGTGCACAGAGCACTAAACTCAGTAGCTCCCGGCAGCAAGTCGGACTTGGAATATGAGGAAACTAAAACAAAGAACACTTTTCAGGCAGAGCCTCAATGGTTCCTGCCACCTATCTGCCATTTTGACCTGAAGTCCTTATAGGGTTTACTTTATTACCTGCATGCTGTGAAGTCTATCATTTACTACCACTTTTTTTCCATAATTTGTCCTGTTGTCACAAATATTCCTATTGTCCCTATCTCACAACTGTCCAAAAATGTATTGTTTCCTTCTTCTTGGAAATAAGCTTTCTTTTTTACTTTGGCCTCTTTTACAATGACCTCATTACTTTTTTTTAGTAATTTCTGTGGTCTACAACACTTTTCTTGCCTGTTGTCCAGAATTTGCTGCTTCATATAACACTAAAAAAACTCTCTTTTTTATTTGCATTAACAAAAATTGGTTGCATAATATCTTTCTCATTCTCTGGAATAGAGCATTTGTTTGAGCTAATCTGGACCTCAAACACACTTAATGGTAAACTACTGTGCCAAAAAATACAGGTTTGATCTAAGTTTTTTAATGAAAATCAAATGCCACAAATTTCAGGGAAGAAAAAAGGTATCTTCTCAAACATACAAGATATTTCTGCACAAAAGTTAAGAACGCAACAATATTACTGTGATAAAGAACAGCAGAGAAGATACCAGTTATAGTCTTGAGTTGACATTTTAATGCTAGGGAAACAGTCCCAAAAAAATGCATTAAAAAAAACTATCTTTACGGCACATAGTACCATTGCTGGTGTATGTCGGGGGAGCAACGATAGAACCAGAGGGATAAAGGCCGCTTGGTCAAGCAGTCGCCACGACGTGTGAGACTCAGGATTTTTATTTCACCCCCGATAGAAAAATCCTTTCTGTCTACCGCGGGTTTCGAACACCGTACGCCGGCTTTGCAGCCCGCGCGCGGAACAGTGGTTTTAGCCGCACGGCCACGCGCACCTCCAATAAATGCATGCTGAAGACAAATGCACTGGACAACATGGTGCTAAACATGCCACAATACAAATTATTGCTAAGCAAATTAAGAATGAAGAAGAAGAAGCAGAGTAAAGGAAGTTAGTAATAAAATAACTGATAGACAACATATGTTGATGATACTGTTCTACTTGCAGAAAATCCTTAAGACCTACAACAATTGCTTAATGTGATAAACATAACAAGCAAAAAATATGGACAAAATATGAATATCAAAAAGACTAAAACTATGATCATAAACAAAGAAAATTCACAAGACCTATAAATAAATATCACAGTTGAAGGAATACATCTGGAGACAGTTACACAGAGCTACAACTACCTTGGGCATACTATAACCAATGATGGAAAATGTAAAATTGAAATAAACAAAAGAATAGGTATGGCAAAAAGTAATTTTAATGCCATGAAAAATATACTAACAACAAAACAAATAACAGCAGGGCTGAAACTAAGAATAGCAAAATGTTACATCTTCTCAATATTCCTGTATGGTGCATCAATATGGACATTAGACAAGAAAACAGAACAGAAAATTGAAGCCTTTGAAATGGGGATTTATAGAAGAATTGGATGAACAGAAAAGAAAACAAATGATGAAGTTTTAAAACAACTGAAAATAAAAAGAGAACTACTAAACACAATTAGAACAAGACAAATGAAATTTTTGGGACACTTTAAAAGACACAACATCCTACTAAAAGTAATATTGGAAGGGAAAATAGGCAGAGGCAGACCAAGACTAACATGGACTAGTAACATCAAAAGATGAACAAGTCAATCTATGACAACCTGCACCATCAAAGCAAGAAACGGAGTGGAATGGCAATCCATGGTAGCTAACCTTCGTTGCGGAACTCGATGATGATGATGATGATGATGATGATCAGACAACATGGCACATGATGATTTTATTCTTGGATTTATTTTCAGATAGGTCATGTACTTTGTGACCTATATGATGTCAAAGGTCAACCAGAGGTGTGCTCCCCACGTGCTCAGACACTGAAACAGCTGCAGATGTTGAAAGATCTGGGTTACCAGATCATGTCATCTTTTGAGACAGAGTATACTGTGTATCTGAAGGGAACACTTAAAGCTTTTGGTGGTGATGTAGGTTGTTGATTTTATTCTTTTCCTTCCTCTGGTTTATTTTTGCGCATTACTTCTGTCATTTATTTTTGTACATTACTTCTGTCATTTACTTTTGTACATTACTTCTGCCATTTATTTGTATACATCATTTCTGTCATTTATTTTTGTACATTTCTTCTTTCATTTATTTTTGTACATTACTTTTCTCATTTATTTTTGTACATTATTCTGTCATTTATTTTTGTACAGTACTTCTGTCATTTATATTTGTACATTACTTCTGCCATTTATTTGTGTACATTACTTTTCTAATTTATTTTTGTACATTACTTCTGTCACTTATTTTTGTACATTACTTCTGTCATTTATTTTTGTACATTACTTCTGCCATTTATTTGTGTACATTACTTTTCTCATTTATATTTGTACATTACTTCTGTCACTTATTTGTGTACATTATTTCTGTAATTTAGTTTTGTACATTTCTTGTGGAATTTATTTTTGTACCTTACTGCTCTCATTTATTTTTGTACATTACTTCTGTCACTTAATTTTGCACATTACTTCTCTCATTTATTTTTAAATGTGTTTTTAAACTTGTGTGAAAAATTATCAAATATTGAAAAGAGTAGGGAGTTATAAATCTCTTGGCTCAATGATAGAAAATAATGGAACAACTAGCAAGGAAATCAAATGAAGGCTGAACAGAACTATGAATAAATTAAAACAACTGCACAAAATATAAAAAAAAGTATCTGATATAGTAACAAAACTTAGGTTTCTAGGAGCCTGTATTTTTCCCATAGCAACGTATGGTTGTGAAACATGGACAATTGAATGAGAATTGCTGAAAAATACATAAATGCCTTTGAATGCAAGTGTTACAGAAGAATACTCATAAAACAGACAGTAGAAGACTTCATCAGATTGTCCAGAGTCTTGTCTTTTCTGTGTGTAGTGTGTCATGATCATGGTTTGAGAAAAGAACAAATATGTCAATTTTTCAAGAGCTTAAAGGTTCAGAAAACTGTTAGATATTTTATCAAATCTCGCCATTTGTCTCTGTTCTGTGCAAGCAGCTCTATCTCATTGAGGGAGCCGAATCCTGCTGCTCTTGCCTCTCTCATCAATGTTCTTCTCAGTGTCTCTCTGGGTCTTCCTCTTTTTCTCTTACCTGTTATTTCTCATTTGAGGGCTTGCTTTGCAAATTCGGTTATTATATCTTCTCATCACATGTCCAACATATGATCATCGTCTTTTCTTGATTACTGAAGATATTAGTGGTCGATTGGCGATTTCTCTAATTTCCTCGTTTGTTTTGAATTCGTTCCACGCTATACCAAGTATTTTCCTTAGACATTTATTTTCGAATAACTGATTACAATCATCAATATGTAAATGAGTTATAAACAGTTTCTTTCTTTTCATAAGGACAATAGATAAATAGACAGACAGACAGGTAGACAGGCAAGCATTCAGGCAGAATTCAATTTTAATATTACAATAGTGGACACAATAAAATAATCTTGTATTTTTAGGTTGACTGATTTGTCTTGCCAGATTTTTTCTAGTTTTGTTGATGTAGTTGTCAATCAAATGCAACCAAACTGTAAACATTATTGTCTACAGAAGATATTCCATATGATAAACAATGATGACAATTTTTTTTCCCCCATGATGCCTCTAAAGTACAATGAAGTGGCAGGCATGATGAGATTAGATACAGATATCACCTTCTACTATGACAACATGATTGGTCTTATGGCATCAGGAGTTCCAATAGAAACTCAATTTGAGGAATTTGCTCCTGGACAGATGGAGGTAGATTTCTATTAACTTAATATTTATTTATTTGCTTCCTGATCTTAGATGTGTGTATAGCAAAAGTTTGATAGTTGATAGTATTCTTGTGATATTTTGCTTGTTTACTTTTAACTTGTTTGCTCATCATAATTTCAGGCATTGTGAGATAGTAGTTTCCTATTTCTTTCCTTCTTGGCAGTGACTATACTAGTCAGTGATCATAGCCATTATCTTTACACTTGAGATAATTTGCCTGCCATCACAGAGTGGTGACTATAGTCAATAATAATTTCCGGGTGCTCTCACAGCTCCATACACCACCTGCTCCTGAGGCATCATGTATCACTGATTGAGGGGGCACTTAATGAGTACTGAGATTTTCCCAAGGGTGTCCGATATACTAGCAGAGGGAAGGAAATGTCTTATTTTTCCTTTTGATAGGGGTTCTCCTACCTCACTACCCACCTAGAAAAATATGTGTACAATATATCACATACATGCAATCCATTTTTGACAATAGAAACAAGAAAAAGAGTTCTTAAATGTTACGTAGAGCCAGTCTTAACAAATGGATGCTAGTCATGGACAATAGGACAACAGACAAGAAAATCACTGGAGTCTGTAGAAATGTGGTTTTACAGAAGAATTTTGAGAATACCATGGACAGCTAAGAAGAGTAATGAAGAGGTTCTGAGAGAGGTCAAAGCAAAAAGAGAGCTAATTTCCAATGTTAGGAAGAGACAATCATCATTTTTTTGGCCATGTAATGAGAAGAGAACAACTTGAATATATTGTAACAACTGGAAAAATTGAGAGACAAAGAGATAGAGGGAAGCAAAGAGAAAAAATAACAGACAGCTTAAGAGAATGGCTTGGCAGAAGGTCAACAACAGAAATGATAAATAGCTGCCGAGATTGAAAGTAATGGAGAGACATGATCGCCTACGCCACTAGGCCCGGTACTTGTTGATATCACATACAAGTTGGGATTACTACTGTAGAAGCTGAACATCTAATTCAGGACAGAGAAAACTTTGTTGTAGTTTTCATGAGAGCCAAGTTCTAATAGAGATAAACTAGATGATGCTGATTATTATGACATATGACTAGAGTTTGTGTTTCAGAAGCTTCATATGTTACAATATTCTTATAATTGTAATAATAAGACACTGTACAACTGTGCTAGTCATGGCTCATTTCTTGATGTGTTTCTGTGCTAGCCATGGCTCAAATCTTAGCTTGTGTGTGTGTGCGTGCTAGCCATGGCTGATATCTAGGTGTGTGTCATGTTAGTCATGTCTCATATCTTTATGTGCGTCTGAGTTTAGTAATATCTCATAACTTAGCGTGTATCTGTGTTAGTCATGTGTCATATCTTTGTGTGTGTAAGTCTGGGTTAGGGATATCTCATATCTTTGTGTGCATGTTTATGTTAGTCATATCTCATATCTTTGTGGGTGCTTGTCTGTGTTTGACACATCTCATATCCTTGTGTGTGCATGGCTATGTAAGTCACATCTCATATCTTTGTGTGTGCACGCCTATGTTAGTCATATCTTATATCTTTGTGTGTATGTCTATGTTAGGTATGTGTCATATTTTTATGTGTGCATGTCTATGTCAGTCATATCTCATATCTTTATGTGCATGTCTATGTTATTCATGTGTCATATATCTTGATGTGTGTCGGTGTTAGTCATGTCTCGTATTGCTGTGTACATGTCTGTGTTGTTCACATCTCATATCTTTGTGTGTGCATGTCTGTGTTAGTCACCTCTAGTGACTCGGGCAGATGGTGCTCGTAAACCTGGGAGGGCAGACCATCTAAGGACAGAATCCCCCTACAGAAAAGACAATCTGCTGCCTTGCAGGAAGATTGGGGACAATCAAAGGCTAAGGAAAGCAAACCTGAATAAAATGCTGGCTGAAATTGGATGCACTGGGCCACTGGCGCAGAACACAGTGCAACATATTAACGGGTGTTCAGTCAGAGTGGATCTGGCAGACTCTAAATGTGATGTTCTGTCTGTGGGAGCGATCAATACACTTAACCTGACAGCTGACTTCATGTGGGAGTCTGGAATCCTACTCTGATTGAGTCCTGATTGCAGAGAAAGAGAGAGAGAGTACAACAGTGGAGAGAACAGGAGATAATCTATTCTTCATCAAATGGTCCCTTTTGGGCAAGTGTTTCAGCTCATTACTTTTTTGCTACTCTAATTAGAGCAGGTAAGAGGAAAAGAGGAAGACCCAGAGAGACACTGAGAAGAACATTGATGAGAGAGGCAAGAGCAGCAGGAATCGGCTCCCTCAGTGAGATAGAGCTGCTTGCACAGAACAGAGAGAAATGGCGAGATTTGATAAAATATCTTTAAAAGAATTGAAAACTGCTAGAACAAAAATTCAGATAAGAGAAGAAGTATCTTGGTCTACGCCCGATGGGCCGCATCGGCTTGAAAGGTCAATGGATGGATGGAATTAGAGCAGTCACATTGGACTCACTAGAAAGATATTATCATTCTGTTGTATTCTGAGCTTGATTGTTTGTGGAACATCTTAATAAACTGATAATTATGATAACCTTTCTGTTTGCTCACTCATCATTTGGGTGTGTATAAAGAAGAATTTTCATAGATTGCAAAATGATCATGGTAATATTGCTTGCAGTAACATTGACAGTTAATCAGTTTTGTACTTTGAAGAATTAACTTGCATTGAATGCAGGGGAAAAAAATGTTCTTGGCTGGGACATAAATAATGGAAAGCCAGGATAAATCATAACATGATGGACCTTAATCTGGAATCCACAAGGAAGTGGTTGCAGAGAAATGGTCAAGAGCTTATTTGAAAACAATGTTGATAAAAAATATTGAAGAAGACTGATTGAGTTAGAAGTTCAAGGCAGGAGCAAAGTGGAAGTGGCTTGTTAAACGTTTGTCTTTCAAGAATTTGATTGATTCATGATGATGATGACAATAATGATATTACATCAATTGTTCTGTCTTAATTATTCACTTACATTAAAATTTTATATTTGTTTTCTTCTTTTTTCATATTTCCTAATCTAGATCAAATTAATGTATATTCTTGAAGCTCTGGACTAAATTATATGGACAATGGTCCATTATTTGAAAATGGAGTTGAACTTTTGATCTTCTTCTTCTTCTGCTGTGTTCAATGTCCTGTGTTCAGCAGATTGGACAGACAGATTAACTGCCTCCATGAATCTGTCTGTCTTGATGCCTGAATTCATTTCTTATCACTCTGCACAGTTAGTATGTTCTAGTCTCCAGATAATAGTACCACCAAGCATATGCATTAACTGTATAGTATATGCATGTTCCATTACTGGGTACCCTTGCTAAACAGGCTGACACATTTAGTCTTCAGAGAGGGAAGTTAATGGAGTCTTCCTATCCATGTTCTTGGTGACTTGAAGTCTACCTACATGACAATGAGGTTTTATAGTGTCCATCTCTGCTTTCTTCTTCTTCTACCTTTCAGCTCCCTGTGGAGCATAGGTCTTCAATAAACACTTTCCAAGTCATTCTGTTTCTTGCCATTCTTTTAAGATCATTCCATGTCTTCCCATCATCTTCATCTCTGCTTCTATCTGTCTTCTCCAAGAATTCTTTAGTCTTCCTCTTTGTCTTTTCCCCTAGGGAGTCCAAAAAAGGGCCTGTTGTGTAATACTCTCAGTTGGCTTCTGCAGTGTGTGTCCTATCCAGCACCATCGTCTTCGCTGTATCTCTTTATCCACTGGTATTTAACTGTACCATAATTCTATGTTAGTGATTTTGTCCTGCCATTTCCATCCTTTTATTCTGTGTAAGCATCCATTGATGAAGGTCTGTATCTTCATGATTGTCAATTTTGTTGTTCTCCATGCATCTCTGCTTTGATTAGACAGTATTTTCTTTAAAGAAAAAAACAAACAAACCCTGTAAACTGTGACATGATCTCACAATCAAGTAACCTATCTTAACCCCTAACTAATCCTGAACTCATTTCCATTACATAGATGCTAAATTCTGAAATATATAATTTAATACAATATTATTTTAATTGGTTAGCTGCATTAAAAAGAAAATTTAATTTAATTTATTAATGGGGGAGGGGGGGGCCCAAAGCACTCATCAGCAACAGAGCTGAAAAGTATCTGCAAATCATAGCTGATTATTTTTGCCAGGATCAGTGAACCAGAACTATTCAGATCCTACTCTACCTCTTTGTAGTGTCCTTAGAAACAGACTAACTAGTCTGGTCTGGCCAATAAGGACCAAGGGGGAATGCAATCTGGTGCTCAAAAATGCCATATTGAAGTTGCAAGGGTGGGACTGAAAGGTGTAAATATCACAGTTCCACTGCAAACCACAACATGATGCATGCACGCCCACTGAATGTCCTTTTAAGAGTGGAGGGCGAAGAAGTTTATTTCTTTAGTCATTGGGTGAATGCAAGCAATTTATTTATCTTTTTAATTGGGTGGGAGGAGGTGTGCTGTGGTTGCAGAGAAACTCATTTATATTATTTGTTTGTTTCACTTCATATAAAATTTTTACATCATAATATTAAGTTTTTAACTGTAAATCTGTTTTAAAATAACAAAAAATATGCTGCTATTTCATTTTCTATTTTTATATACTATCTATTGACCTTTCGAGCCGTAACCGGCCCATAGGGCGTAGACCAAGATACACCTTCACCTATATGAATTTTTGTTCTAGCAGTTTTCTTTTAAAGATATTTTATCAAATCTCGCCATCTGTCTCTGTTCTGTGCAAGCAGTTCTATCTCATTGAGGGAGCCGATTCCTGCTGCTCTTGCCTCTCTCATCAATGTTCTTCTCAGTGTCTCCCTGGGTCTTCCTCTTTTTCTTTTACCTGTTGTTTCCCATATGAGGGCTTGCTTTGCTATTCGATTATTATCTCTTCTCATCACATGTCCAACGTATGACCATCGTCTTTTCTTTATTACTGAAGATATTAGTGGTTGATTGGCGATTTCTCTAATTTCCTCGTTTGTTTTGAATTCGTTCCATTCTATACCAAGTATTTTCCTTAGACATTTATTTTCGAATGCGTTCAACTTTGTTTCTATATCTCTTGTTGTTTTCCAGCTTTCACACGCATACGTAAGGGTTGATAGTACATTTGATTTGAATAGCCTAAGTTTTGTGTTTGTGCTAATGAGTTTTGATTTCCACAACTTTTCAAGGCTTCTGAAAGACATTGCTGCTTTAGCCAGTCTGATTCTAATTTCTTTGCTCGTATCCCCTTCTCGATCAATGTGACTTCCAAGATAGATGAAGTGATCGATCTCTTCTACTGGTTTGTTTTCCATGTATATTTTGTCACTTGTTGGAATTAAACTTTTCATGACTTTAGTCTTTTCATGATTGACCTCAAGCCCAATTTTGCTGGCTATTGATGATAGTTCATTTGTGTTTTCCTGCATCGTTTTTATCTGATTGCTGATGAGAACTATGTCATCAGCAAAGTCCAGGTCCTCCAAATGGTCTCCTTGTATCCATTCGATGCCTTTATTACCAGTGCAGCATTTCTTCATTATGAAGTCCATAACAATTCCAAATAACAAGGGCGATAAAATACATCCTTGTTTAACCCCAGTTTCTATTGGGAAACATTCGCTCAGTCCTTCCTCTGTTCGAACTGCACATGTGTAACCATCATACATGTCTTTGATAATATTTATGATTTTTGATGGTAAGCCATATTGCTTCAGAATTTTCCACAAAGAATCTCTATGAATACTATCAAATGCTTTTTTGAAGTCGATGAAGTTAAGTACAAAAGGTTTTTGCTTTTCAATGTGTTCCTCCAATATAAGTCGTAGAGTGAAAATGTGGTCAAGACAGCTTCTCCCTTTTCTAAACCCAGCCTGTTCTTCACGCATTACTGTATCTATTGAATCCTTTATTCTATTTAGGATTTTTATATACTACCAGCAGGAAAAAAAATCTGCTCTAAGCTTTCTCTGAATTAGACATACAGAGTATAGAATTTCAGATTATACGTTCAACATATTTGAGGATATAATTTCTTCCAACTATTAAATTAATCAACATATTCAATATAAGAAAGGGCTAACACATGCATGCATCAACAGTACTCAATGAAACCCCAGTATGGAATCAAGATGCCAGATGCTGTTCATCGTATGCGCTATGTAACCAAGGCCCTGTGTAATAAAAATGGACTGGAGCCAACTTTTATGACAAGACCTAATCAAGATACAACAAGCAGTGGATTCCATTTGAACCACTCACTGTGGACCTTAGATGGAAAGTGAGTTTATTTTTATCTTCCATGATTTCTATAATTAGCCATTCTTTTTTCATAAATACCCTAAAAATTAACCAATAGAAACTAGAGATGAGCTTTTTCCCTTGCTTTAATCTCATTTTAAAAGCCTTGGTGACTGATTGCTTAGTGCTCTCACAACCACCCAGGAGAGTCTGGGGTCTATTTCTAGATATGCAGACATTTTTTAGACTATATTGGCTTCAGGGTTCATTCAGTCTTTGAAAATGGGTACTAGAAAATTGTTTTCTGGGAGATTGAGGTGAACTAGTGTGATACCGTATTATCCATAAAATATGCTATTGTTCATTTAAAAACATGGACACTTCTTTAGTATTCACCCATTGAATGGGCTTTTTATGCATTGTGTTGTTAATTTATGGTAAACCAGAATATCTGTGTCTTTCAGCCCAAAACATCCTTCTTCAGCATAGCTAGTCATTTTTTAAAATAATTTTGCCTTGGCAGTGGTCATTTTGGCCTACTCCTTTCAAAAGTCAAGGGTTCTTTAATGTTCATAGATTGTAAATGGTACCTCTGTTTTTTGTTGTCATCCAAAAGGGCTAGATATCTGATCTCCAGATCTCACTACCCAGCAGTGGGGGGGAGAATTGGAGGGTGGGGTAGGAAGAGAGGTGGGGTGTGTAAAGCCATATGAAAAAACTACAGATTCCAGCAAAAAAAATGTCACACATATTCACCTCTAGACCACACATGTTCTGTTCTGTTCATGGAATCAGTATCACTGCAATCAGGAATATCCCCATACCCGCTCCACTCATATCACAGCTCCTGCCAAAGTGTGATGACAAATTCTATTGACATGGTGGACTACTGTGAAGTCCTAATATTGTTACACAGGCAACTATTTCAAACGACTTGGAATGATGATTGTACTATCATGAGTACTAATTTAGTTTGAGACATTATTTACAACATTAATTGCATTAGATAAGTGGTAAGTGCACTCACTAGAGAGACAAAAATATCCAGGTTTACTTCTCAGATGTAAACATCGTTCTCAGACTGGCTGACTTTGGGGTTCACCTATGCTTGGAAAATGAGTACCAGAGATTTTTTTCTGATAAAGTAGGGTGAATTGGCATAGTATCAACCAGATAATCTAAAAAATATTACATTGATCAATGAAAGATATGAGCACTAACACCATATTTCCAATAGGCATGAGGGGAGTCCTTATTGCATTTATTTACATTATTGATAGCAGCCCTTTAAAAAGCTATAACTAATCTTGACAGAGAGAAACATCACATTTAGGCTTAAATTAGGATAGATACATGTGGAGATTAATTGCAGAACTACTCTGATAAATGCAAGTACTTGTAATAAAATGCCCCAAACATCTAATTTTTTAACTAAAATTCCCTGAAAGAAGTCTGCCCCAAACATCTAATTTTTTAACTAAAATTCCCTGAAAGAAGTCTGCCCCAAACATCTAATTTTTTAACTAAAATTCCCTGAAAGAAGTCTGCCCCAAACATCTAATTTTTTAACTAAAATTCCCTGAAAGAAGTCTAACACACGATTAATCAGAAAAGATACTGGTCAGTATGACATGACATAACAATCTCCTCAAACATAAAAAAGATATTGGTCAGCATAACACTCTCCTTGAACATAAACAAAAAGATATTAATCAGCATAACACTCTCCTTGAACATGAAAAAGATATTAATCAGCATAACACTCTCCTTGAACATGAAAAAGATATTAATCAGCATAACACTCTCCTTGAACATGAAAAAGATATTAATCAGCATAACACTCTCCTTGAACATAAAAAAGATATTAATCAGCATAACACTCTCCTTGAACATAAAAAAGATATGATATTAATCAGCATAACAATCTCCTCAAACATAAAAAAGATATTGGTCAGCATGACAATCTCCTCACACAACAAGAAATGAAATCCCAGATGGTACAGCCATAAAACACTCTCTTGAGATTACGAAAAAAAATCCCATTGAACACGGGACCTTCCTGTCCAGAGACCAATGTCTTATCTTTAGACCACCCAGAAAATATAGATATCTGATATTTTTTCTGGAAAAACGTGATGTTTTGGAACAAGACTGACTTTTCATTCATAAATATGTTGCTGGTCAAGAAAAAACCATATTCTCCAATTAGACTCATGACCACCACTTTACTTCTGAATATTAAAAAAATATTATACTCTTTATGAAAATATGGTTTCAAATCACAATGCAGTCAAAAAGTTTTTCTATTGGAGTAAAATAAAAATTCTGACCTAAACAACATCATGGAGACTGCCTTGGATTAGTGTCCTTTATTTTCCAGTATTATAAGTTCCCTTGGCAGACCACAAAAATAGGTTAAATCCCATAAAGATATTTTGTATGCTCTTTACACAGAAAAAAAAATAGGCATTTAATTAATACTTTCTTCAGTGGCAGGGAAAGTGAAAGTATTTTTTTTCTTTTTGTAGAAATGCCTTTTATGACTCAAATGATGAACATAAGTGCTCAGATATTATGCGTCATTGGGTAGCTGGACTTATTCATCATGGCAATGCACTTGTTGCTCTGTTTTGTCCGACTGTCAATTGTTATGAGCGTCTTCATGACACCTTTGCACCAAGTGACAATAATTGGAACTACAATGACAGGTATGGCTGCGGTGTTTGTGGATTTTATGTACATCTAGAACCATAAAAAGACAAAAAATGTCATGCACTCATTACTCTAATGGGGGACCTCATGTTACTTTTAGATACTGTAATCCTGATAAATAAGTTGAACGCATTCGAAAATAAATGTCTAAGGAAAATACTTGGTATAGCGTGGAACGAATTCAAAACAAACAAGGAAATTAGAGAAATCGCCAATCAACCACTAATATCTTCAGTAATCAAGAAATGATGATGGTCATATGTTGGACATGTGATGAGAATAGATAATAACCGAATAGCAAAGCAAGTCCTCATATGGGAAACAACAGGTAAGAGAAAAATAGGAAGACCCAGGGAGACACTGAGAAGAACATTGATGAGAGAAGCAAGAACAGCAGGATTCAGCTCCCTCATTGAGATAGAGCTGCTTGCACAGAACATAGACAGATGGCGAGATTTGATAAAATATCTTTAAAAGAAAACTGCTAGAACAAAAATTCAGATAGGAGAAGGTGTATCTTGGTCTATGCCCTATGATAGAATCCTGATAAATAACTTTGACTGTGGAACTAAAGAAACATATAAGGCTAACTGATGGTTCCTGCTTGCTTGTGTTCACCTGATGACTAAAGGAGTACACCTCTTCGTGATGTGCCCTTAATAGGATGTTAAGTGACTGTGTTGTGGTTTGCAGTATAACTGATATTTGCGCCTTACGGCCCAACACATCCAACTTCAGCACAACAGTTTTGAGTACTGTGTTGTCTTCCCTCTTTAATCTCTACTTGCTTGGCCAGACTAGACAGGTTAGTCTGTTACTGGAAGCACCACAGAGAGGTGGAGCAGGATCTGGATGGTTCTGGTTCACCGATCCTGGCGCAAGCCATTAGCTGTGGATCGCTGACAACATCCTGCTCTGCTTGCTGTGCGGTGCTCCTTTGCCTCTAGAGCTTATGGTTCTAAAATCTTTGTGAGAAATGACTGTATCTAGCATGTCAAATCTAGATTTGACTGACTACATGGAAGAAACTGAAAAGGTTCTTCAGAAGAAACTAAACTGGTTATTTATTAGTCACCCTTCAAGAATGTTTGTTACACTTTGTTCCTGTTTGCATTTAAGCTGCAATATTTGACATTTTTCAGCCCAGAATACCATTCATGCTCACAGCAGTTCTAGGACTGGATATGTCTTACTTTTTCAGTCACCACTTATTTAGTTCCAACCGCCGGTCTCTGATCAGCTCTTGTTTCTGGCCCTGATGCCATAAATCAACTATGAGTTACTGACTGCTGTCAAGTTTGTGTGTTGTCTTATTATATTTAATTCGCAGCTCACGTAATTGTTAGTATCATCTCTACAATGAAGAATGGCTGTAACGTAACTCTATAATTTTCTACCTCATACCTTCTTGCTGTAATTTAACAGTTATTTTATTATTTCTTAAATTACATGAATTATTTCTATGGCCTCTTTCATTCTTGTCCTGACTTTATATAATAGTATTAGATTGCACATCATGTAGTGCAGGTGGCCAAATGGATAGCTTGTTGTCCTCAACATCCGGAGAGCACAGGTTTGAATCACGATAGAGTCAAAAAGTTTTTTTGAGGGGATTCAATAAAACTCTGACCCAAACATCTCATGGTGATTACATTGGACAAGCAACCTTTATTCTCCAGTCTTAAATGTAAACATTTCCCATTAACTCGTGGTATAAAATAGTTTTATTTTACACTTAGATTTATAAATGAATCACACGATCTTTGTAAATAAAGGGGTAGGTGATAGGCACAAATATAATATAATTAATATATTAAATATATATCGTATTCCCAAACAAATATTGTATGGCGCACTTAAGGACAGAAAGATACCAAAGGGCAGACCAGTGCCGAGATATAATGTTTGCAGGGCTTCCTTGAGGGAATTCTTTAACAGTGAAAGAAACTGGGAAAATCTGGCGTTAGATCGTAGCACATGGAGAACAAAAATATAAAATGGCACAGCATCTTTCAAGGCAGAGCTGATATCAAATTCAGAAATCAAAAGGTGCAGGAGAAAGGAGATGAGGCCAGGCAACACGAATACATCTTGTTCATTCTGCGGATGGATCTGTCAATCTACATTTGGCAGATTCAGCCACGAGAGTACCTGTTCAGCAATCCAGCATAAGTCACTAATATTTTTACCAAACTACTGATTTATCATGATTGCCTGCTACCAACCATCTCTCAAGACATCAAAGGTCATATATATATATATATATATCTCTACATGTTTAGCTAATTAATATCATTTTATGTTTATTTTCCAAGTAAAGGGATACCCATTTTCAATTTTGTCACCTATTGCAGGTGTATAATTATTTATCAATTTTAACATAGAAATGCACGCCTCCGAGTGAAAAATAAGGGAACAAACATTTATATCGAGGACAGAACAACATCTTCTGCCTGCAACCCTTATCTTAGCATTGCTGGACTTGTAGCGGCAGGTGCTGATGGCATTAGAAGAAAATTAGAAGCTCCTCTGCCGCATATTTTCAGGTCAGTAAACATAATACATATTTTTATGTGAGATTCTTTTATATTTCTCTTTAACATAAACAAAAACCGGAAACGATGGAATTAAATAGAGCTGACTGGAAAAAGTTTTGTAAGTTGACTGAGACCTACACTTCAGCCCACACAAAAAAATGTCTTCAAATGTTTTCTTAACTTGTTTCAGGATTTTCTTTCATTTTTTTTTAGGCTCTGGTGTTGGTTGGACTGTTGATGGCTTCCACCGGTTTTTATGTGAATTGGTCATGATTACAGAAGACGAAGAAGTATCTTCCCCAATAAAATGTCTAAATGTGCTTTTATTTGAATCTGAGTGTTGGATAGAAGCAGATAAGAAAGCCTCAAAGATGTTGTTATCACTTAACACTTCTTCATCTGCCATATTTCCTTGACAACTACTCTTCTTCTTTATTTTCCCTAAAAAATATATTAAATGGTGATAGGTCCAGAAGCATTCTGCTGCCATTTACAGCAGCTTTAGATAATCTACGTCTTTCAGCCTAACACATCCACTGGCATGAGCAGTTGAGCAATTATGGATTTTAATTCATTTGCGATGATACTGGGGCTTTCAAATAACCATAACATACTACTTCAGCACAACATTTTTGGATACTCAGTTGCCTTCCATCTTTGGTCCCTAATCACTTAATTAGACTGACTAATCAGTTTCAAGAAGCACATCGATGAAGAGTAGGATTTAGATTAGCTGTTACTGCTGGTGCTGATACACTGAGGCAGCTATGAGTTGCTGACTACTATCATCACACGATTCAACATGACAAAGAGACATTTTGAAGAATATTTTGGTCAAACAAAATCAGCAACCAAAATGTTGGTTCAGCCTTTTATAATCTTCACATTATCTATCTGCCTTATCTATTTGTATATAAATTTTATATTTTGCTACTAATCACCCTATGTTATTTATTTTTATTCTTTCACACATTTAATACTTTGTTATTATATGTTCATCCTTTGATCATTTACTGACATCATTCTATTTTTATCCTTTCTTTAATTTAATTAGGCCTTTGAAAGCTGGTGATGAAACAGCCAAGCCTAAAAACCCACTTCCAAAAACACTTGAAGAGGCACTGCAAGCATTGGAGCAGGATGTCGTCCTAAAAGAAGCCCTTGGGGAGAAGTTTGTGCAGGAATATATTACTTTATGTAGGGAATTTCAGTTGGAAAAGTTAAAAGATGTCCTTGGTAAAGAACCCAATGAGAAGTTTGAAGCAGAAAGAGATTTATTTTTGCTAAATTTGTAACTTTATTAGTGGAAAGATATTTAATTATTTATTCAAGATGGATTTACCTCAGACATGTAAACTCAGAATGAATAAAAAAAAAATATAATCACACCTACAGACATTCAACTCTACACTCAGCTGGACACTAAAATGACAAAGAAAAAAGAGGAATACTAAAAGAGACTCTCTTCAGGGCTATCAATAGATAAATGTCAATTTTAGAAATAAATAAGATCTGAAAGAACTAGATGTTAATAAAATATCCCATTTGATGAACAATATATTTTGTCCAATGTCCCATGTTTGACTCAAAGGGAGCATAATGATTTATAACCTGCAAGTATGATTTATAACCTGCAAGTATGATTTATGACCTGCAATAAATTAAAATAAAGATCCTATTGACAAAGGAGCCAGTGAAACAATTTAAGCAGAAAAAAGATTTTATTTGTGCGTATGATTTAGTTTCATAACACAAAGAAACGTTTTATTTATGTAAATTTGAATAGAAATATATTAAGTAACATCTACAGTTTTACATTAGAAGGACTTTTCATTTTTGGGAGCTAGACAAAACCAAACAAAGAGCCAACATTTTACTGAAATATCTTCAACCAGGATGAAAACCAACAAAACAGAATACAAATCTTCCTGTCAAAATTCTTGTTCTTTGTTTGATTTTATCTTGTTCACAAAGTTGAAACATCCTTAAACCTTAGTTGTCATCTTTCATTGTATATATCAAGCTTTGCTGTGTCTGTACATAGTTTACCATGTGTATTTATTTTGCATTGTTTTAATTATATGAATTTACTTTAAAATTAAATATAAAGAGCTGAGTGCTTACTGACTCATGTTTCTCAAATTGTGTTTTTATTGGACAATGGAAGATATTATGGATATTGCATATATCTAAATAATACTTTAGCACAAAGTAAAGTGCTTAATATTTTTACACACTTTATTTGTTTTTATATTTATTACTGTAAGCAATCCGATTATTTTTTTTTTATATGGGGCATAATGTCAAACTTCTATCTATCTATCTATTGTCCTTTCGAGCCGAAGACGGCACATAAGGCAGAACCACAATCTAAAAAACAGAAACCTTGCGTGCCAAAATGGCACATATTGCAGAGATCACTGTTTCTGTTTCCATGACAGTACTTTTTACAATGACAGCTTGTTAAGCCATCAATCAACCTCCTTAGTTGCCTCTTATGACATGCCTGGAAGGTCACAGTGTCACTATTCTTTACTCATAATGAGGCCCCGGTAACAAACAGGAAAATGTCAAACTTATTTAATATTTGATTTAAAACCAGATTTTGGCCAGCATACATTTTTTCTCACTTTACTCACATTTCTCACTTCCTTTTCTTTACTCACTTTCTCACTTCTTTACTCACTTTTCCCACTTCTTTACTCACTTTTCTCACTTCTTTACTCACTTTTCTCACTTCTTTACTCACTTTTCTCACTTCTTTATTTACATTGAACCACACTGTTGTAAACCGTCAACAGCTTTTATAGTCTTATTTTGCTTCATGAGAAAATAATGAATAGAAGGAAAGAAAATATTGATGGCCGATGATATTTTTGCTGTAAACTAACAATGATTTTTAACAAATTATTAATCCAATACTATACTTATGCTTATCAGAACTCATATTTAAATGATCATACATAGTTGTTATATTAATGTCCATCTTATATTTTGAGACCTTTCCAATTATGAAACTTAAATCTTTTAAGTTCTTTGTACACTCTGACATTCCTATAGTTATTGTTACCGATCATGTTACATAGCTCTGTGATTTATTGGTTACACCTGATAATTGTTGTACACTTCATACATCAGTGGTTTAGAGGTAAAATGTCGACCTCTGAATAGGAAGATTACATATTTGAATTTTGCCATAGTTGGTGGTAATCTGTAACTTCAAATTTGTGGTTTGATTGTGGTGTTACCCTCCCCTGGTCTCTAATGTTTAACTCTCTCAGATAATGGAAACAAAACAGGAAGTGCTACATACACTTTTCATCCAAAATATGTAAGGTCACCTTTGTCTATGTCCCTGTACATGCGGGAGTACAGGGAAATCAAAGAGCAGACAGGTTGGTTAGCTGTGTTGTCATTGAGGATGGACAACCAATGGACCGGGCGGACATCATCAATGCCCTCCAAGATGTAGGAAAAGCACAGGACTTCAACAAACATAGATTCACGTCACTTCTTCGGATGATGGAAATAGGAGTTAAGATGGGCACAGCCAGAAATGAGAAACTTAGTGGGCACAGCCAGAAATGAGAAACTTAGTGGCCGTATAAGAAGACTTATCAACCAACATAGAACTGGAGTCGTCAGTCGCTGGACACTGCGGGAATTGCTGAGGAGGGGATCTGAGCACCTATGGACATGTTCGAAGTGCAATGTGATGGCCCGCAAATAACTCAATAACACTTTTCATATGTTAAAAAATCCTTGACAGTTAAAAGTCTAAAGGAATAGGCCAAAATGGCTACCGCCCAGGCAAAATCATTAAGCAAATCTACCCATGCTGAACAAAAGACAAGAGGTAGGGTTCGATCCCAACCGTCGGCTTCCGGTTCACCCAGCCTTTAATGGGTACCAGATTTTTTTATGCGAAAGTAAACATGGGCATATATGATTCTGAATCAAATTTTAATTTATTGCATATGTTGTAGTTTAGTATGTAGTGGCCAGTTTTCGACCTGAATAACATTAATTAATCTCTTTTTGACAAGAGTATTTTGTCTACTTTTTAATCAGATTTTGAGCATTCTTCATGTCATTTTTCCTTAAAACTATTTTACTTATTTTTTTATGTTATAATTTGTCATCATTTTGAGTTTTCCTGTGTACAAGTACTGCAGTTATATCTATTTTTTCATGTTTAACTTCATTGCAATAGCCAGAAGTTGATTGTTCATTTTTATTTGCACTTAAAGCAGTTCTCCATTTGAGCCTTTGCCAGATTCCCATTTTGTTATTCTTGCTAATTTACACTACCATTTTTACCAATAATTGTTTTAACATGTTTAACAAAATAGGAAAGCCATTCTTCTACTTCTTCTACTTCTTCTTCCTTCTTCTTCTTCTTCAGTGTTCAAGTCTTATGGTCATGTAAACTTAAATCTTTCTCCTGTTTCATGATGGAAGGGTAAGAGGAAAGCTATATTTTATGGGGATTTCTAAACAATATATATAATCATCAGGTCACATGCCCTTTGTAGAACATTGGACTCATCACAGCCTATCTATCTCAAGCCAGGTCTGAAGCTTCTGCAACACTCAATACAACGAAAGTCTGCAATATTTCCTATATTTTTCTTACATATTTTTTTTCTTTCTTCTTGTTTGATTAGTATTTGTCTTATTTATATTTGGAACCTCAGTACGCAGACCTGAGAAGGACAACGTGGTCCACACCTACCTCCCTGGAAGAGAAACTATATGGGGCAATCAAATCACTTAAACTGACAGCTGACTTCACAAGAGAGTCTGGAATCCTACTCTGATTGAGACTTGATCGCAAAGAGAGAGAGAGAGAGAGAGAGAGAGAACCTCATAAGCACTATTATTAATATATTATTTCAGTAATTTACATTTTGCCATAAGCACAAAATGATCTTCATTAGATAGAGAAGATGGAAGAAAGTGGTAGCCAACCACATCAATGTCCCAGTGATCAAGAATCTTGCAGGTTAAGAAGAGAGACAAGCAAAACAGTTTACACAATATTTATTTAGTGTCTAGTTTATGTAGCATAAATAGTTATTTCTGTTGCTACCAACATAGCTTTTAATCTGACCAATGTAAAGTTTTGATGTTTAAGCAACTGTGGGTATTATTAAAATGCTCCAAAAGATTACAGTCTTGTTATTTAAAAAGTTTCCATAAATGTGAGTTTGAACAGTACATTTTTTGTTTTGATATGTTGTTCCTTGTTGTTTGGTGGCATATGCCCTGTCGATTCCTGTTCTACCTTGTCTGAAAATGGTGTGCTGTGGGAATAATTTGCATTATTTGTGATTTAAATTAAGCTGTAAAATTGAAGAATTTCTAGCCTAACATATTACAACTTCAGAACTGGGTTTGAAAACAAATGCCTAAGAAAGATACTCTGTATACAGTGGAATGAAATCAAAACAAATATAGAGATAAGAGAAATAGACATGCAAGCAATGATCTCATCTACATTTAGGAAGAGAAGATGGACATACTTCGGGCATGTGTTAAGAAAAGACAATAAGAGAATCTCAAAATAGGCTATTATATGGGAAACATCAGGATGCAGAAAAAGAGGAAGACTTACAGACACAGATAAGAACACTGATAAGAGAAGCAAAGCTGGCAGGCATAGACTCATTTGATAAATCAAACATCTTGCCAGAATAGAATGGACAGTGATAAACACTATGAGCCCTATGCAACATCATATGGTACTGGAAGGATCAAGATCAAGGGCAGAATAGTAAGTTTGTATGGTCTGGGTGGGTGGTGGAGTAGGGTCTTGATTAGTTCTGACTTATAGATGTTAGTAATTTTAATGCCATGAAAAATATACTAACAAAAAAACAAATATCAGCAGGGCTGAAACTAAGAATGGCAAAATGTACCATCTTCTCAATATTCCTGTATGGTGCAGAAACATGGACATTAGACAAGAAAACAGAACAGAAAATTGAAGCCTTTGAAATGTGGATTTATAGAAGAATAGGTAGAATTGGATGGAAACAAAAGGTAACAAACGATGAAGTTTTAAAACAACTGAAAATAAAAAGAGAACTACTAAATACAATTAAGACAAGACAAATGAAATTTTTGGGGCATGTTAAAAGACATAACAACCTACTAAAAGTAATATTGGAAGGAAAAATACAAGGTAAAAGAGGCAGAGGCAGACCAAGACTAACATGGATGAGTAACATCAAAAGATGGTCAAGTCAATCTATGACAGCCTGCACCATCAAAGCAAGAAACAGAGTAGAATGGTGATCCATGGTAGCCAACCTTCGTTGCGGAGAAGGCATACGATGATGATGATAGATTTTAATGCTATCAAGCAGCTGTTGTGGAATGTTTTAACTCATTCACTTTAAGTTTTTAGCTCATTCATTTTAAGTTTTAGCTCATTTATTATACATTTTTAGCGTAGGGGCCTATTCATTTTAAGCTTTTAGCTCATTTATTTTACGTTATTTTAAGTTTATTTTAAGTTTTTAGCACATTCGTTTAAAGTTTTTATTGCATTTATTTTAAATGTTTAGCTCATTAATTTGAAATTTTTAGCTCCTTTATTTTAAGTTTTTAGCTCATTTTTTTTAAGTTTTATGAGCCATTGTGAAAAAAAAAAACAATGTTTTATTACATTTGAGAATGTGATATGGAAGCTACTGTGCTTGAAAATGTATGATACCCATAGAGTGAAAAATATCTGCATCTTGAGATAACACTGTGAATAGAATTAAGTTTGGAAATGTATCAACACACACATTTGTTGAAATATTTTTTATTTTCCTTTAACAGAGCAGATTGTAGAATGGATTAAAACATGCTTTTTTCCAAGAAAGGCTGATGTGGATTCAATTTATGAAATGGTTAAAAGGTTTTTACTAATCGAGGTGAAATTGTCAGTTCCATAAATGCTATGTAGTGATGACACTGAATACTCTTCTTCTGCAACCATGACTCATTCAGACTTAGATTTGGAATTCTCTTATGAAAACTACTGTCCGTTTCATTTCTGCCATAAATTTCTCTTCCAAAGTAGTTAGTGAGGACAACATTTTTTCCCTCAAGCCTCAGAACTGGAAGCCATTTTCTGTCATGTCTGGTAGGGTGCACATGCACAGACTAAGGTATCATCTATCTTGTGTTTGGAGTATAGATGGTATCTCCTTCTTTTGTGGCCAGTAAGGAGGCAGAGTATGATAACTTGGTCTTTCTGGTACAGGTGGTATTATCAATAATCTTCATTATTCTCCAATGGTTTTGTTTCTATTTTTCTTCTCACTGCCCAAGGTAGATGGACTTGGCTTCTTCATAGCTTACTAGCTGATCATTTAAAGTATTTTTGTATCCCTCTTTAGCTAGTCAAACTGCTCAGTCATTTCCTTAAATATTGCAACATAAGGGTATTCACGCTCGATCACTACTCACTTGCAATTATGGCATAGCTGCATTTGGATTATCCTCTGCTCATTTAGCTAGATATTTTTTAGGAATGTTTAAATGCTATTATAGCTAAGCATGTGAATCATGGACAATCTTGTAAACAGCATGGAAGAAAATCAATTCATTGGAAACAGAATGCTACATAAGAATACTTAAGATACCTTGGATAATGAAAAGGAGCAATGCAGACATACTAAAAGACATGAACATTAAAAATAACTGGCTTATAAACACCATTCTATGAAGGATATTAAAAAACTATGGTGATGTCAAAAGACACGGCAGGCTGGAAAGAAAAAAAACAAAAGGCATGGTTCATGAACAACGCATCAGGGGGGTAGGTCAGGGAAAAAATGACTTTAAGACATTTCAAGGAAGCCTTGAACATGACAACAGAAGAAGTTGGAGATCTAGCTAAAAACAGAGATTCTTTCAGATGGGCTGTGGTGAATGCAATGTTCTGCAAAGGATATGCAACCTGATGATGATGTTACAGTTAACAGTAACTCCAGTTTCCCTACATATTATTTCTGTATTGAAAGTCCAATTCTGCTGCAGCCTTGAGAGTTTTGCAATTAATTGAAATTGTTCCTGTTATTTGCATGCTCCACCCAATTTTGATTCTGAAAAACACTTCATTGCTCATGGCCTTTATAGTAGAACCAACTGCCCTGAAGATATGGTCTTTATTTCAAGTCCAATTGATCTTTATGATGATGAACAAACAGAAGTAAATATTAAGGATATTGGAAAGGATAAAAAATACTCAAAGAATAGATTGTAGCCAAGGGTGATTTTGGAATAGAAAAATAACAAAGATATTGAATTATATTTACGACAGTGGATATGTACTAGATGACCTGCTAAAATCAATATTCATAGCCCTGCCACAGAAAACTGGTGTGATTGAATGTGATGATCATTGTACAATAAGCTTTATGAGTCACACGACTAAGATATTACTAAGAATCATCATGCGAAGCGTGCAAAACAAAAATAGTGCAGAAATTAGTGATGAACAGTGTGGTTTTGTTGGAGATAAAGGAACAAGCAATGCCATATACATCATCTATATCTTTAGTAGAAAGAGCCATAGAGGTGAAAACAGATCTATACCTATGTTTCATAGATTATACCAAAGCATCTAGCAAAGTAAAGCACCAAGAAATAATCAAAATTTTAGAAGACATAAACGTAGACAGCTAAGATCTAAGAATAATAAAGAACATGTACTGGCAACCAACAGCGGCCATAAGAACTGGAAACCAATTGGGAATGTTTCAACAAATAAAACAGGGTGTTAGACAAGGTTGTATGCTGTCACCATATTTAATTAATATGCATAGTGAGATTATTTTAAGATCCATAAGGGGCATGCCTGGAATAACAATTGGGGGTCACAATGTAAATAATGTAAGGTATGCTGATGATAATACAGTCTTAATCACTAAGAGTGAAAATTAGTTTTTAAAAATGTTAGACATTATAGTGAAGGAAAGCAAAAATAAAGGACTTAGCTTTACAACAAAAAAAGCAGAAGTAATGGGAGCAACAAAGAAAAAGACATCATTGCAATGCACAATAAAGACAAGTGGAACAATATTAAAACAGGTAAATGAATGTAAATATCTGGGAAAAATGTTAACCTCTGATGGTAGATGTACAAAAGAGGTGAGATGCAGAATGGCTCAGGCAAAAACAGCTTTCCAAAAAATAAGGAAGATACTGTGCAATCCATTTTTGACAATAGAAACAAGAAAAAGAGTTCTTAAATGTTTATGTAGAGTCAGTCTTAACATATGGATGTGAACCATTGACAATAAGACAACAGACAAGAAAATCACTGGAGTCTGTAGAAATGTGGTTTTACAGAACAATGTTGAGAATACAATGGACCGCTAAGAAGAGTAATGAAAATGTTCTGAAAGAGACCAAAGCAAAAAGATATATAATTTCCAAAATTAGGAAGAAACAATCATCATATTTTGGCCATGCAAAGAGAAGGGAACAGCTGGAATATATTGTGACAACTGAGTAAATTGAGGAACGAAGAGATAGAGGGAAGCAAAGAGAAAAGATACCAGGCAGCTTAAGAGAATGGTTTGGCAGAAGGTCAACAACAGAAATGATAAATAACTGTCGAGATCGAAAGTGGCCAGACATTATCACTCACGCCAGCTGGCATGGTACTTGATGATGATGATGATATACTTTGTAGGAGTGTACGTTACACCCTACCACTTGCCCCTTGAACAACTCTTGGTTGGTTGCATGCACTGATGTCATGATAAAATTTGATAGTGGCATTGCAAATTTTCATTGTCAGTTCTCTTATTAATAAAGAACATTGAAACAGTATCTAAATCATAGAACACGGAGATCAATGCAGAAGACCCAAATTAATGGTGAGTAATAATCTCAATGGCAGTAATAAAAAGGTAGCAATGAGTTATTAAGAAACAAAAATAGTCAGAGTTTAAACAGTTAAGTGGTTTGAGTATCTGAATGGGTTGAAGCTGACAATAAATCCGCTTTAAGTTGTTGTGCTGGGGCAGTTAGGTGTAAAAGGAAGAAATCGACAGCCTTGCTGACAGGGCTGTCGTGGAGAGCAATGGACTTAAGTGACATTCAAAATGCTCTCAGGGATTCAGGACGAGTAAAATCAAGCATTGAATGTGAACTGTGAATATACAATCATCAAGCATTGAATGTGAATATACGATCTTGGATAGACTGGAAGAATATCAAAATAAAATGGCTTATGCTAGAAAATAGCGTCATGTAGGGAGCCAAAAAAACACTGTAAACCAACACATAACTGAATAAGTGAGTACTCGCTAAGTGGTATATCGAGAAGGCGATTGAATTATTTGCGGGTCATCATCATTGCACTCTGAACATGTCCATAGGTGCTCAGATCCCCTCCTCAGCAAGTCCCGCAGTGTCCAGCGACTGACGACTCCAGTTCGTTGAATAGTCTTCTTACGCGCCCACTGAGGAGGCGATACCAGAACTTATGGAATTGCTAATGTGTTATGAGAATGAAACTATAGTAACATTTATATTATTATGTGCCCATAAGGGATTGACAGATACAGCAGAAATCAAAAAGGGTTATAATTCCCAGAGATTTGAGCGCGACGCTACTGTTATGTCATACACATAACTGATTTCTAGTGAGGTTATTCATAAATTCGTGTGTCAAGAAATCAATCAATATGATGACCCACTTAGCGTCTTTCAAAAACAGAGAACTAGGTGTCTCGGTCACAAAACACGATCAGCATTCCATGAAAAGATAATTCCCAAGGACACAGTCAAATATAAGATAAGTGAAAAGTAAAGAGCCCCCGTCACGCCAAGTGGCGTATAGGTAATATGGTGTTAGTGGCCATACATTTTACAGACCTTCAGCACATGATTTTTGGGGTAATGTGGTCGGTATTACGCCCGTGCCGCTTTACTTTCCCAGAAAAAAAAATCAGGTGTCAATTTAAGGCTGGGTGAACCCGGAAGCTGTCGATTGGGATCGAACCCTACCACTTGTCCTTTGCAGTCCAGTTCACTAACCACAGAGCTATCGCGGCTTCCAGATAGGTGAAAGTACGGACAAAATTGGATAGGGAAGACAACATAAAAAGGTAGATAGATTTTTACTTCAAGACTTCATAGCGCACAAAGATCTGCGTCAGGCAGAGAATAATGGAAGAAAGTGACAAACTGCATCAACAACCTAGAAGGTCCAGGGAAATTAAAAGATAAAGTAGAGCAAGCTCTCGTGTAGTTCCAGGGTGCAATTGTTTGAATTGTTTGGGACATTGAGGAGCGCCATATGTCTCCAACTTCATTGGCGTCTATACCAAACACGGTGGACCATTTTCCCCCATTAATTTTTGTTGTTGGAGCTAATCTAAAGAAAGGATTTCATTTGTAAGTAAATAGCGAAAATACATCAGCGTACATATTTTACGCGCTCTTTTGAGAGGAACGTAAGACCTATTGGAACCTCGGAGGCTGAATGGTTTATGCGCACACTTCCTGATAAGAAGGGTTCGGTTTCGATTCCCTGAAGAGATTTTTTTTACCAACAAGGCTATGGGGTTCACTCAGCCTCTAAAATTGGTATCAGATATATGGGTGTCCGGTTAGCGCAATCGATAGGCGGTTGGCTTACCACGGCAACAGCCCGGGTTCGTACCCTGGCGAGGACACCTGGGTTTTACTAATTCCCTAAAAAAAATTAGTACCTCTGAAGTCGGAGTAAATCTGCCTGCATGGCGAGGGGATAATAACAGTAATGGGGTAAAACAGACTTCACACGCAAAATTCAGTCCCACAAAATTGAGTGGGTGGGACTTCGTCAGAGGTCAAAGCTGACGAAAGCGAACGAACGAACGGTATCAGATATTTTTATTTGAAGTAACGGCGGGTTGGCGTGATACCGACCACATAACCAAAATTTACCGAAGCCATGGAAAAATATAGTCACTAACTTAGTCAAATAAGACCATATTCCCCATATTCCTAGTAAGACAGGGTGAGGAACCTTCACTTTCTCCATTTAGTGTTTATACTGAATGTCTGTAGAAGACTTTGCCGTTATGGAATTTTTGTTTTGTTTTAGTAATCAGTAAACACAACTATTATTTATATGTTACTCATTAATGTGAACTGCTTCGTCAGCCGAAGTTTTATCTCTTTAGGGAATTTGCACCGTGTTTTGTTCGTCGTAGGCTGCATTCACTAAAGTAATCAGGAATCTAAGGCGCGCGACATTGTTGAGTGTGCGACATTATGGTGTGTGCTACGTCATCGTAATCATCGTATATCCCTAGACCGACCGTACGCTAATCTTACGATCTGTTGTTTGATGTGCGACGGGGATATTCTGACGACTAACTGTGTGTCTATATGTTCGGAATTGGTGTCAACAACGATGGCCTAACATCATCAGGCGCTATACATTAAAAAAAAAAAAAATATGACGATCATTATTTTAAGGAGGACATGAACTTCCGGTATGTGGTGGACAGGCGGCAGGAACCATTGAAGGCTATGCATGAAACGTGTTCCTTGTTGCAATTTCCTCATATTCCAAGTCCGGCTTGTTGCATGAGCTACTGAGTTCTGTGCACACTGTGAGCTGTGTGTCTCATCCGTTTTGATCATGTTTCGATATTCCAATTCTTCACGATGACTGATGATATCGTATGACAGGGAACAATTGGCTGTGTTCACTTTCTGCGGGGTTTCGTCTTATGTCTTTTGGCGTGTACTGAGACTGCTACTATGGGGACTACAGTTACCTTTTTTCGTTTGGGAGATGCGATATTAACTCGGATGATTACGCTGGCACGGGCGGTTGAGTAATTATGAATTTTAATTCGTTTGCAGTGATACCCGGGCCTTCCATAACCAAATAACCACACCTATTGAGAAGTCTTCTATCTAATGATCTATTTTCAGTCTACAACATCAGATAACATGTGCTTAAAGCAGAGCATCATCATCAAGTACCGGACCTGCAGGCGTAGGTGATCATGTCTCTCCACAACTTTCGATCTCGGCAGCTATTTATCATTTCTGTTGTTGACCTTCTGCCATGCCATTCTCTTAAGCTGTCTGTTATTTTTCTCTTTGCTTCCCTCTATCTCTTCGTCCCTCAATTTTCCAGTTGTTACAATATATTCCAGTTGTTTTCTTCTCATTACATGGCCAAAAAATGATGATTGTTTCTTCCTAATATTGGAAATTATATATCTTTTTGCTTTGACCTCTCTCAGAACATCTTCATTACTCTTCTTAGCTGTCCATGGTACTCTCAACAATCTTCTGTAAAACCACATTTCTACAGACTCCAGTGATTTTCTTGTCTGTTGTCCTATTGTCCATGATTCACATCCATATGTTAAGACTGGCTCTACGTAACATTTAAGAACTCTTTTTCTTGTTTCTATTGTCAAAAATGGATTGCATAGTTTCTTCCTCATTTTTTGGAAAGCTGCTTTTGCCTGAGCCATTCTGCATCTCACCTCTTTTGTACATCTTCCGTCTGAGGTTAACAAAGTTCCCAAATATTTAAATTCATTTACCTGTTTTAGTAATGTTCCACTTGTCTTTATTTTGCACTGAGGTGATGTCTTTTTCTTTGTTGTTACCATTACCTCTGTCTTTTTGCTATTAAGACTGAGTCCTTTAAAGCAGATAGCGGCTGAAAATTGACTTTCTATATCAGAATCAACGAACAACAGTTGATGAAGAACATATTCCATATTCCCCATTGTTGGTCCAGAAAGAGACAAAAAAAAAAAAGCTGACCAAGTAAATAGAAATTGGGTGGGAAGGTACCAAAGAATGTCATGCTAAATACGGATGTGTTGGTCTGAAAGCCGCAGATATTGCAGCTTCTTACAAACCTTAACACAGCACATCTATTAAAAAAAAATAATAATAGTTTATTTATTAAACGGAAGACAGGGAACAAGCGTCGGACGAATACATATTTATTAACATCAAATGAACAACTTGGCCATTACTCGCTATTGTTGTTAAGATTTGCATTCAACATATTACCTGGCAACCCTTGCTAAACCCAAGATGGATTCCAAAGTAGCGAAAAAGTCTTGGGAGTTGGCAAATAACGTTGAAACTGTCTCCAGTGTTGATGAAATTTATCGCTATGACTCAAAGCAACAACAGGACATACTGACAGCAAAGCCATGGGAAAAGGAGTACGTTTAAAAATTATTTTTTGCTATTTTTAGTTTAAGTTGAATTATACTGTTTAGTAGGTACTGGTACTAAGTACTTTTTGGTCTTTTATTTTTGTTCAAAATAATTTCTAATAATTCCATTGAAAACAGTACAGGATAGCTAAATAAATAAATAGCCCTCAAAGTCAAAGTGGGTAAAACAAAAGTTAAGATTTTTAAGTGAATTATTACTGTGTTAAATGATGCAAAGAAGAAAAAACCATAGCGCCAGGTTGGCCATACAAAAAAAAAGCCAATTAAAAAAAAATTAAAAATCTCTTTCTCCCTCTCTCTCTCTCTGTCTGTGTGTGTGTGTGTGTGTGCAATCAAGACTCAATCCAGAGTAGGATTCCAGACTCTCTCATGAAGTCAGCTATCTGTTTAAGTGATTCGATTGCCCCATATAGCTTTTATGCTGCTTTTTTTTCCAGGGAGGCGGGTGTGGACCACATTGAATCACGTGACATTGCTCTTCTCAGATCTGTGTACTGGGGGCAATCCTGTAGAACATGTTTTGTAGTCATGTTGTCCAGTGTACAGTGGCATAGGCTGGTTGTACCTATTTTGAATTTGGTGAACATGTGATTTCTCATTCTATTGTGGCCAGTGTGTAGGCGAAGTATGATGACTTGCTCTCGTTAATGCTTTGGGTGTTCTCGTTTCCATTTTTCATGGAACTGACCCTTGAGGATGGATTTGGCTTCATCATAACTGAGTGGATTGTTCTGTGCTGGTTCCCGTGTATATTACAGTGTGATAGTATCCACTGAATGACTACTCTCTGGAAGTTATTGCATAGTTGGTCCAGGGTAGTTCTCAAGTCATCTAGTTCATTGTTCTTGGGGCTTTTTAGAGCTGATAATACTGACAGTGCATCAGTCAGAATCACCAATTTATTGTGCATGTTATTTTTGTTTTGAGTAGCCAGTGTTGCAGCATCTCTGATGGCCTCAGTTTCTGCTTTAAAGTTGTTTGATGAGAATTTTCCAGTAGCTATTGACTTGGTGATCTCGTCCTGATTATTCAGCATCAAGAACACACCTCCCCCTCCATTTCTGGTGGCATTTGTAGCATATATTGCCATCTGTGTATATGTGGAACCAAGAGTCCTGTGGGTAGGTATCGTGTATGTGTTTTTCTGCTACATGTTTTCTTTCTGTGCCTGATTGGGTGTCTTTTTTCATGATTCCTGTTATATTTTCCTTAAGTTCTGGTATTTTATGCTTTCTATGAGGAGCTATATCAGATGGGCCCAAGGGTTTCGATATTGTTTGGGAAAGAACTGGGTCTCCAGTAGTTAGTTCATTGGCAATTGCAGCGAAGTTGTTCCTCTTAAGTCATACAATTCCGGAACCAGTTCTTCTTTGGTGCATTGGGTTGCTAAGGAGCCTTCTATATTTCTCTGCTTGTTGCAATACTTTAGTGAACCATCTGTCATCTAAGGGTTGTAAACCTGTTATTGTTTCTAGAGTCTTGATAGGTGCAGATTTCATAGCACCAGTGATGATACGGGCAGCTTGGTTCTGTGTTCTGTTAATTCTGCTAAGGTGTAATTTGGAAGACATAGCTCAGGCTGTGACGCCATACTCTAAAACTGGTGTGACTCTTCCTACGTATAGTCTTTTCAAAATATTGCTGTCTGCCCCCCAGTCCGTTCCTGCCAATTTCTTCATAATATTTGTTCGTTTTCTGGCTTTTTTCCCTCGCTCTGTCTATCTGATTTTTCAAAGTCATTCTGTGATTCATGGTGACGCCAAGATATGTTGGGTTTTGGTCAATAGGGAGTGTATGGTCTTTTATCTTCAAGTTTGCTGAGAGTGTGTTTCTTGATAGTCTGAAAATTATATATGTAGTTTTTTTTTTGTTGATTGGTAAGAACCAGGTGTTCGTCCTTTTTTCAAGTTCACCTAGGGCATCTTGCATCCTGGGTCCAGCCACCGACATACTTTCCTCGCGAGCCCATAACGCCAGATCATCTGTGTATATTGCTGAGTGTATTCTGGGTGGAATGTCCATTACGATATCATTTATGAAAATTAAAAAGAGTGTTGGGGACAAGACTCTGCCTTGTGGGATACCTTGTTCGATAGAGACCTTCTTACTTAGTTGACCTTGAACTTGTACTCTGGCCGTTTTATCCTGAAGGTATTGAGAGACCCAATTGAATAAACGACCCTGGATGCCAAATCTAAAAAGCTTGTTCTTTAAACCCTCTCGCCAAACCCTATCAAAAGCCTTCTCCATGTCGACCCACACTGCCAGTGTGTGTTTCTTTTCTTGTAGAGCATCTTCTATTTCCTGTGCAATGTAGGTGACCAGGTCTTCAGTTGATCTGTGCAGACGGAAGCCACTTTGTTGTGGTACGATTTGTTGTTTTGTCTCCAAATGCCACATAAGTCTTCTGTTAACCAGCCTTTCCATGAATTTACTCAGGCAGCTCAGTAGGTTAATTGGTCTATAGCTACTTGGGTCTAGTGGGTCTTTTCCACACTTGAGGATGGGCACCATAATAGCTTCTTTCCAGATTGCCGGCACATGACCTCTCTTCCGGCTACCATTTATTATCCTTAGAAGCTGGCTCTTCGCTTTCTGTCCCAGATTTAGGAGCATTTTGTTGGAGATTCCATCTTTACCAAGGGAACTTTTGAGCTTCAATCCTTTGAGGGCAACATCTAATTCAGTTGGGGTAAAGATAGTCTTCTGATGCTCTTCTGGTGCTAAAGGCATTTTCTTTGAATTTTTGCCACACATCTGTGTTTTTACCAATTAGACACACAGGAAACTCAGATTTTCTGTCTCAGGTTGATTTATGACCCGAAATTGATCGCTTGGACAGGACTTGTTAATTTGTCTATTCAGATGGACTCTGTAAAGTCAGTATGTTCGGCTACCGCAAAGCATATTTGCTGAGTTTTCCAAGTCACAAACAGTCGTTTTATGTTACCGATGACAGAGAAAATTTCTCTGGTCTAGGGGAAAACAATGACAGATTTGTTGAAATTTGGCAAATTTTTTTTTTATTATAAGATTGTATCTCACAAAATAGAAAAAAAATCCTATATTAATAGGAACAAATTAAAAATGATGAGCGAGGCAAGAGCAGCAGGAATCGGCTCCCTCAATGAGATAAGATAGAGTTGCTTGCACAGAACAGAGACAAATGGCGAGATTTGATAAAAGATCTTTACAAAAATTGAAAACTGCTAGAATAAAAAATTTAGATAAGAGGAGTATCTGGGTCTACGCCCTATGGGCCGTCTATGGCTCGAAAGGTCAATAGATAGTTAGATGTTGTCAGATCACTTAAAAAATTTTTACATTTATGATTAATTCTTTCGTGCCAAAGGAAAACTAGATCTGTACCAGAGAAGTAGATCTGAAGAATAATAAAAAAATTTTTTTTAATGTTCCTACTTACAGGCCATGCCCCCCACATTGTCTTTATAAGTAAGAAAAAATAAGAAATAATACTTTTGGACACACAAACCATATAACTAAAAATATATAAAATTCTGTGTTTTGTTTTTTAAAACTAGTTTTAGTCATGACTTACATTATTGCTGCCAAAGATCAACATTTATTTAATGAACCACATATTTATGAATCTCAAAACATTTCTCTCCATCTGCCAGGAAGCACTATACACACACTCGTCTAAGCTGGCCATTATCACTGAACAGAATACTAGTGTCAGGGCTGTAATGCAAATAGCTGACATGTTACCAAAATAATTGCTTAATTTAATTATCTGTCTCTGTGCTGAAGTCGGATGTGTTGGGCCGAAAGGCACAAATATCAGAGTTATACTACAAACCACAACATAACACAGACATGCCCACCTAACATCCTTTTAAGGGCGGATGACAAAGAAGTGTGATCCTTAAGTCATTGGGTGAATGCAAACAACAATTATCTGTCTGTGATATGTTAATCAAAATATATTTGTCATAATCTCATCAACAGCCCACATTACTTCAAGCATATAAAAGTTTCAGCCTTGGCCTTGCTGAAAATGGTCATGCATGCTCGTTCAGGAGGAAACTTGGAGGTGATGGGTCTACTTCTAGGGAAAGTGGATGGAAATACTATGATTGTTATGGATGGAGTAGCCTTGCCTGTTGAGGGTACAGAGACAAGGGTTAATGCCCAGGCACAGGCATACGAATATATGGCTGCATATACTGAGGCAGCAAAACAGGTATATTGTTAATCCTTCTTTAGTTTTTGATTTAACTTCAGGTAATATGTCTATGTCTACAGTTGTTTATTAATTAATCTGTTAAAACTGCCTCCAGTATTAATGACAAAAATGTGGCCACAGACCAATTACCTTGGAAGAGAAATTGTATGGCAAAATTAAAATAGACAGCAAAGTTCATTAAGAAAATCCAGAATCCTAATCGAGTCATAATCACAGAAAAAGAATTCACCTTTTTCTAATTGTTCAGTAAGTGCTGAGTCCATGCATACAAATGTCAGAAATATATTCCATATAATTCTTTGTCCAACTTTCTTCAAGAAAATGTATATTTTTATCTGATTTTCTGACTCCATTTTCTAAGCGTCTCTTCCATTTTATTGGAATTTATTAAAATTTATCAAAACCAGGATGCCAAAAAATAAATACATTTTGTCAGTGTAAGGTTAATTATGTTTTGAGTAAGACCGTTGCCACAGTTGTTAATATTTTCATGATCCACATAAGCTGAGTTCGTTCACTGAGATTAAAGCTGACAACCACAAATAAATAGTGTTGTAGTATGCAGTTAGTGCTTTGCAGTTAAAATACTTCACTATGATATGCATTGAGACTAACTTTTGTATTATGTTATTCATTATCATAAGAAATGGCAGATCTATATTTGTTTAAATACATGCATAACCAACTATTCTGTTGATGAATCATATTTGACATTCAATTTTACAACTGTCCTCATATTTAAAGACCATCCAAAATACAATGAAGGGGATGAATGTTATCAATTTCCAAATAGGATTAGGCACCACATTAACTTTGGGAGCCGTGATAGCTCAATGGTTTGTTAACTGCACTATAAAGGAAAAGATGTTGGGTTTGATCCTGATCGCTTCCAGGTTCACCCAGCCTTAAATAAATGGGTACTGAATTTTTTTCTGGGAAAGTAAAGCAGCATGTGCGTAACACAGACCACATTACCCCAAAAATCATTGACGAAGGTCTGTAGAATATTATGGTCACTAACACCATATTACCTATACGCCACTTGGCGTGATGGGGCACTTTACTTTTTTTTTTACTTTTACCACATTAACTTTAGAATTAACATAGGTACCTTCTGGCCTCTGCACCCTAACTGATATGTCAGGAAAACACATTATATGTCTGCTGCAGTACACTGACTTGAGGAGGAAAATATGGCCTTTGCCCACCACCTTGAAAAAGATACTGTGGGGTTGAACTAAAAGCCAGAAATAGCAGACTTCATAAGAGAAACCATAATTCCAGTTTAAATGACTCATGATCACAGAAGAAAAAGAGTATTCAATATAAAATTACACAGTAATAAAATAGTGCCTGTTTACACAGACTGTTTCCAGGGAGACCACGAGGAGGTAGAAATGCTAGGTCTTGGTCGGCTGATGTGCGCTGACCCTGCTATTGCGACCGCAGGTCGCAGGCGCTTCTGCTCCCCCTATTTAATTGAAATTAGCATGTAAGTGTCATCAATATTATTCCTTTGTTCTAGTAGAAATAAGAAACTTAAAGAAAAGGCCAGCATGTATTTGTGTTCAGATTTAGCTGATTTCTGTGGGGGTTTTTTTTCTCACAACCAGGTGAAGCGGCTTGAAAATGCAATTGGTTGGTATCACAGCCATCCAGGCTATGGATGTTGGTTGTCTGGCATTGATGTCTCCACACAAATGTTAAACCAGCAATTTCAAGAACCCTTTGTAGCTATTGTGGTAAGTAGATGTTAACCATAGTGATAACATTGAGTTAAGGCCAACAGATAGATAGTTTTGTTTTGCCATGCCCAAAAAGGACATATATCCCTTTAATAAAAAAAAAAGAAAATGAAGAGAGAAGAAGCTTCCAGAAGACTGAAAAGGGAAATGATCCATTTCTTTTTCTTTGTGTGTGTGGTCCAATGCAGATGTCTGTAGCACACATTTAAATAATACACATGTAATTATAATAGATTCTATAGGATCAAAATCGTTTTATGTGAAACTAGCATAAAGACAAATTAAACAGTGCACAAGGTTCAGAAGTTTACAAGAAATGAATAGAGTGATCAGAGTGTAAGATGATTTTTTTTCTTTAAATTTATGCGTAGGTAATGAATGTATGTCATATTCATAAATTTATTTGGTATTCATAGAAACTTTCTTTACAGCATTTTCCCCTTACTGGGGTCTGCTGAGGGTACTTATAGGACCGGAGAGTAAAGGCTGACTGTCCAGTGCAGTCACAGTAAGGTGTTCGGATCTGAGTTTTGGATTTCATCATTGATAGAAAAACTTTTGACCCTACTGGAATTTGAACTTGCATTCTCCTTGTTGCCACGATAGCTCAGTGGTTAATGAACTGGACTACAAAGGACAAGAAGTAGGGTTCGATCCCAACCGACGGCTTCCGGTTCACACAGCCTTTAATGAGTACCGGATTTTTTTCTGGGAAAGTAACGCGGCACGGGCGTAATATCGGCCACATTACCCCAAAAATCATGTGTCGAAGGTCTGTAAAAATTATGATCACTAACACCATATTCCCTATACTGGCCGAAACGTCAGTATTGTGTTGTTTTCCTTCCTTGTAAAGCTGTCACCGTACCTTTGAGTGTTTATCACACCCCACTACTGGCTCCTTGCTACCAGCTTTACCGCAGCATTACAATTATTTGCCTGTTCCATATACGCCACTTGGCATGACGGGGGTACTGTACTTTTTTTATTCTCTTTGGTATTCATAAATTTGTTAATATTATTTTAATTATAAGACTAATTTTTGGGGTATTTGCTTCCTCAGATTGACCCAGTTCGCACAATATCAGCCGGGAAAGTGAATATTGGCGCTTTTAGAACATATCCTAAGGCAAGTTTGATCATTACACATTAATGCACAGTTGACATTCTCTTCTGTATCATTATTGGTTACGATTTCTTCCACTTTGCAGAACAACTTTGTTCTTTTCTTATTCTTCGTCTACTATTTATATTGTCTGTTCACTTATTCTTCTCATTGTCATCTTTCTTTCATCAGATGACTTTCGTTGGGCTATTTTATTTATATATTTTTTTTTCTCTCTTAAATATGAATGTGAACCACAATTTTCCAAATTAAGTATATTGTTATAAAAACTTTCCATAAAGTGCTGTGAACCGCAGTAAAGTTTATTACTGGAATCAGCTTCAAGATCTGCTGTGCTGAGAGAGAAAACATAAACTATAGTATAACTCTGAAAACCAAACACATCTAATTAGAATTATAAATGTTAGAGACTACAGAAATTTGAAACTAGTCTTTAAATACATAGCAAGAGGTGGTTAAATTAAACAAAAAAGATGTGTACAGCAGGCTGATAGAGCCATTAACAATTTATTTGCTATCTGGTAGAGTGGATTGATCACCTTTGAGAGCTACCTAGAGTGTAGTATAGCCTGCTTATCTAACTACTCCATAATCACCTCTAAAGGAAAGGTAGATAACAAATTTATTTCAGTTGTAACATTAGAAATAGTTTACCAATTCTCTGTTTCAGATAGCTTTTGTGTGGGTATTTTTAACCAATTTTTAGTGTTGTTACAATTAATTAATTACTATAATGTAAAAGAAATTCTGTGATGGTTGTCTTTTACAGATTTAAACCATGGTGCAGCTTTTGATGTACTTGTGTATATATTTTGATGTATATTTATATATATAGAGAGAGGAAGGACTGAGTGAATGTTTCCCAATAGAAACTGGGGTTAAACAAGGATGTATTTTATCACCCTTGTTATTTGGAGTTGTTATGGACTTCATAATGAAGAAATGCTGCACTGGTAACAAAGGCATCGAATGGATACAAGGAGACCATTTGGAGGACCTCAACTTTGCTGATAACATAGTTCTCATCAGCAGTCAGATAAAAATGATGCAGGAAAACATAAATGAACTATCATCAATAGCCAGAAAAACTGGGCTTGAGATCAATCATGAAAAGACTAAAGTCATGAAAAGCTTAATTCCAACAGACAACAAAAAACAGACAACAAAATATACATGGAAAACAAACCAGTGGAAGAGATTGATCACTTTATCTATCTTGGAAGTCACATTGATCGAGAAGGGGATACAAGCAAAGAAATTAGAATCAGAATAGCTAAAGCAGCAATGTCTTTCAGAAGCCTTGAAAAGTTGTGGAAATCAAAACTCATCAGCACAAACACAAAATTTAGGCTATTCAAATCAAATGTACTATCAACCCTTACGTATGCGTGTGAAAGCTGGAAAACAACAAGAGACATAGAAACTAATTTAAACGCATTCAGAAATAAATGTCTAAGGAAAATACTTGGTATGGCGTGGAACGAATTCAAAACAAATGAGGAAATGAGAGAAATCGCCAATCAACCACTAATATCTTCAGTAGTAAAGAAAAGACGATGGTCATATGTTGGACATGTGATGAGAAGAGATAATAACCGAATAGCAAAGCAAGCCCTCATGTGGGAAACAACAGGTAAGAGGAAGACCCAGAGAGACACTGAGAAGAACATTGATGAGAGAGGCAAGAGCAGCAGGAATCAGCTCCCTCATTGAGATAGAGCTGCTTGCACAGAACAGAGACAAATGGTGAGATTTGATAAAATATCTTTAAAAGAATTGAAAACTGCTAGAACAAAAATTATATATATTTATTTATACATATATATATATATATCGTATGTGCCTTTGTTTATATAATTAGTGGGCTATTGAACCAGCAACTTGTTGGCTAAATGCTCATTGGTTTAATATCATGGAGTAATTTTAAGGGAGATTATTTATAAGTACTGGCTTAACAATACGAGCTGGCTTTGTCAACTATGGTTCAAATGCTGCTTTGCACTCTCTATGATCAATCTGATAAAGGAATGGGTACCTGGTTCACAGAATTGGAGAAAAAGTAGTGACAGTGAGGAGAACTGGTATCCTTACCACCAAGTACTGTGGTTTAGTATAGTGATCTTTTATATTTCACCTCTCTATGACATGATACATGTTCCAGGACTTCTTTAGTCTTTTTACAAATATTGATGCTGTATCATACAGCATAAAATAACATCTACAATCAAGAGAAGAATCCAGACCTATGTTGACCATGTGAGGAGAAAAGACAATAAGAGAATTGCAAAGCAAACCCTGAAGTGGGAACCAAAGAGTAAAAGAAAAAAAGGCTGATCTAGAGAAGTGCTAAAATGAACACTGAGGTATAAAACAACACCAGCGGGCATCAGCTCCTTTTCTGTGGTTGAAAGGTTTGACCAGAACAGGGACATGTGACGAGGTACAACGTGGGTCTTGTGCATGTTCTGACAATAGCAAAAATCTTGGAGCATAGAGGGTCTAGATTTTCTGCTTTATCTTTGGCTCAAAAGGACTATAGATAAATAGATCATACAACAAGGAAGAGCACTGTCCTTCAAACAAATGATTGCTACAGTTTTGTTTTCTGAGATCATAATAGAACATTTATATTACATTATATCATGTGAAATCTTGGACATAAAAAAATTATGGAAAATGTAAGACAGAAATAAACAAAAGAGTGGGAGTGGCAAAAAGCAATTTTAATAACATGAAAAATATACTGACATCGAAGCAAATAACATCAGAACTAAAACCACAAATTGTAAAATGCTATATTTACTCAACCTTCCAGAAACTTGGGCATTAAATATAAAAACAGAGCAGAAAATTGAAGCCTTTGAAAATTCTGTCTATTGTCCTTTCGAGCCGAAGACAGCACATAGGGCAGAATCACAATCTCAAAAAACAGAAACCTTGCGTGCCAAAGTGGCACATATTGCAGAGATCACTGCTCTAAAATATATGGCGCTGTTTCCATAACAATACTTTTTACAATGACAGCTTGTCAAGCTATCGATCAACCTCCTTAGTCACCTCTTACGACATGCCTGGAAGGTCACAGTGTCATTATCTTTGAAAATTGGATCCATAGAAAAATTGGAAGAGTTGGGTGGAAGGAAAAGAAGACAAACAAGGAAGCTTCCTGAATCAGCTGAACATTTAAAAAACTACTTAACACTATTCAAAAAAGACAACTGGAGTTTTTTGGATGTGAAGAGACATAACACCCTTCTAAAAGTCATCTTGGAAGGGAAGGTATAAGGTAGATGAGGCAGACCAAGACTAAAGTGGACTGATAACATTTAAAGATGGACAAGTGAAGCTGTGATAAAATGCTGCTCCATTGCAGCCAACCTTCGATGTCGAGATGGCACTCAATATGGAATTTATCTATACATAGACAAATATAGTTCTGTCCACATTTACCAGTTTAAAAAATAAAATATAATTTTAAAATGTGTCTAGGGCTATAAACCACCAGATGAACATCCTTCAGAGTACCAGTCCATTCCACTGAACAAGATAGAAGACTTTGGTGTCCATTGCAAGGCGTGAGTATTATCATTTTGTTATCAGATATGTTTTGCTTCATGAAAAAGACTCAGAGACCTACCAATAACAGATACAGGCGCATGAACAAAGTAAAATATGATCTATTGTTACAGCTTTCATTCCATTTCTAGGGTGGGCCTGTGGTTTTCTATGGCCACATGCCTAGTGCAGGTGTCATGAGATGTTCAGAGTATCTACCTCAACCTTGATAAGGCAAACATTTTTGACTGTACCATAAATCTATTTTCATCCTGTTTGAAAAATTAATATGTCACAATAAAGTAAAAATGTATTTTATCTTTTCATCAGGAAAATAAACAGATTAAAAATCAAGGCATAACAGGTAACCTTTACTAATCTTTACTTAACATTTACAGGAACAGGTACCATTTACTTGATGTACTAATCTCTAGTTAACATTCACAGATATTACCCTCTGGATATGTCTTATTTCAAGTCAGCCATGGACAGACGACTACTGGAATCTCTCTGGAACAAATACTGGGTCAATACACTAAGCTCATCAAGTCTTCTCACGGTAAGACAAACTTTTTCTCTGCATGTTCATTCTACGAGGTGTGTGTGAATGGGATCTGTCCCAGTGGCTTTATTACAAATATATGTAAGATACATCAGCAGCTCTGGCAAAATTAAATAAAGCAATTGTCATGAAGCTAGCACTCACCAGGGTTCTTTAGAAGTTGTCGCCATAGGCATTTAGATACACTTTTCCACTGCATGGGTAGCCGGCAGATGCCGTCTGAGAAAAATGATTTTGCTTGCTCATTTAACCATTTTATCACCAAGGCATGATGCCTGCATCAGTGGCTGGGTGTTGCAGAACTTGCACAGTTTCCTTGCTAATGCTTCCTGCACAATATGTTGACGAGCATTGCTGTGCAACAGAAGCTTTCCATGCAGAAACTTGTTAGGTTTATTTTTCTTGAAGACTATAAGCAGGCTGTCTAATATGTCTTTGTAGTGGATGACACTGATGTTCACTCCAGGCTCTTTAGTCAGCCCTTCATGGTAAAAAAAAAATGCAGTCAGCATAACCTTACCAGCTGAAACCTGTGACTGTATACTGAGTGATTCGATGAGCATGATAAAAAAAAGTGGAGGCGGGCTTTGTACGCATGCAATGGGTAGAGTCGTTGCAGAAATCCAAAATACGTAAGGTCACCTTTGTCTATGTCCCTGGACATGCGGGAGTACGGGGAAATGAGAGAGCGGACAGGTTGACTAGCTGCGCTGTCGTTGAGGACGGGCAACCGATGGATCGGGTGGACATCATCAATGCCCTCCGAGATGTGGGAAGAGCACAGGACTTCGACAAACACAGATCAACGTCACTTCTTCGGATGATGGAAATGGGAGTTAAGATGGGCACAGCCAGAAATGAGAAACTTGGTGGACGTGTAAGAAGACTTATTAACCAACATAGAACTGGAGTCGTCAGTCGCTGGACACTGCGGGAATTGCTGAGGAGGGGATCTGAGCACCTATGGACATGTTCGGAGTGCAATGATGATGACCCGCAAATAACTCAATAACCTGTGACTTGAATCTTGGAGGTTTTGGTGATTTGGGATGTTTCCATTGCATGCTCATTGTTTTGTTGTACTGTGCAAAGTGGTGGTGCCACTACTCATTGCCTGCCACTTTGTGCAAAAGAAAAGCATTACCTTCCTATTTGTAGCACAGTGGTTCAAACTCCACCCCATGCGTTCTTCTTTACAGTGGACAGTCAGTGGGATCTATTGTGAACACATCTTCTGATAATTCAGTTTCTTCCTAATCACCGTTTGAACTGTCCCAAGTGACACAGCAAATTAATTTCCTAGCGAACATAAACTCCGACAATGGTCCTCCCATATTGCTGCATCAGTCTTGCTGATGGCTTCTGTCACAACAATATGCCCCTGACCTGGCCATGGATGATATTTTGTTAACTCTCATCTTACTTGAAACATTAATGCCCAGGTCTTTCACTGTAGCCCTGGTCGGCACTTTTCTGCTCTAATGGAACTAAATTACCTATCACTGTTTAACCTTTGATGGATTTCGTATAAAAACAGCCATTTTTCTAAGTCTGCAGCAAAACAAATGAATACTGCACAGCGAATGAGCACATACATAATTGCATATTGATGTGTGGTTTTTACATCAGATGATACATCATCACACAACTCCTGCGTATGTCCACTTGATGCAGCTCGGGTGGGTTTCATTTGAACACACCTTGCATAACTGCAGTGCAACAGTCATCACCACTTGTTCTGTTTTTGAGTTGTACTTTTAAGCTGAGCTAGTAAGGTTCTTGTTGCTCTAGAATTCACGTCACAATTACTCATTGCAATTAAATAAATCTACCTTACTACACTTGAAGTAGACCCTCCAACTGCAATCGTACTCCTCTTTATCTTTGCAGCTACGCTAAAAAATATTTGATTACATGTTTGTCATTTTTCTGAAAATGTGTATCATTACAATTGTTTTCTCTTTAGTTCTTCGAAGCTCCATTTTCATTGGCCAATATATCTTTAATCGTTCAAGGGGCATAACTTTTCAACACATCCCTTCTCTGTCCCACTTTTTTTCTTGTAGACTACAAGTCTGATTCATTTGGACAGTTTTGTGATTTTCCTTCTTCCTCCCCCCCCCCCCCCCCCTTTAAAATTTTATATAATATCTTTATTTTCACGGATCTTCTTTCCATTTCTTGTTCAGAATGCAGACTACACAACTGGAATGGTCTTTGACTTGTCAGACAAGTTGGAACAGTCAGAGTCTCAGCTTGGGCGGGGTGGTCTTATGGGATCAGAGACACAGGACAAAAAGACAGAAGACAAGTTGACTAAAGCTACCAAAGATGGGTAAGTATTTGCAAACAAATTTCGATGTTGCTAATTCCGCAAATCTTTGTTTTGAAATGAAACAAGTTTTTAACTTTTTTTTTTTTATCCAAATGACAAAATGTGCTTGCACAATAATTTATTGAGCATTTTGGTACTTCAAAAATTCATTTTTTTCCCCATATCATGTTATCACATCACTTCCTTCCGCCAAATTTTCCTCTTCACCACTCAGATGATGTTAATTAAAGTTTATTTTATTTCCCTCCTTCATCAATCAGATGATATTACTTAAAGTTTATTTTATTTCCCTCCTTCATCAATCAGATGATATTACTTAAAGTTTATTTTATTTCCCTCCTTCATCAATCAGATGTTATTACTTAAAGTTTATTTTATTTCCCTCCTTCATCAATCAGATGATGTTACTTAAAGTTTAGTTTATTTCTCTCCTTCAATCAGATGATGTTACTTTAAAGTTTATTTTATTTCTCTCCTTCAATCAGATGATGTTACTTTAAAGTTTATTTTATTTCCCTCCTTCAATCAGATGATGTTACTTTAAAGTTTATTTTATTTCTCTCCTTCAATCAGATGATGTTACTTTAAAGTTTATTTTATTTCCCTCCTTCAATCAGATGATGTTACTTAAAGTTTATTTTATTTCTCTTCTTCAATCAGATGATGTTACTTTAAAGTTTATTTTATCTCTCTCCTTCATCAATCAGATGTAAAACTACAATGGAAGTGCTTCATGGGTTGATGTCTCAGGTCATCAAAGATCGGTTATTCAACCAAGTGCACTGTAAACCTGTCCAGCAAGCAGTACAACCATGATTACAGTGTTTGTGTGGATATAAATAGTTGCAGACATGCTTTTCATTAAAAGTTTATTCCTGTGAATTAGTAAAGAAGAAAGAAATGTCACTAGATTTTTTTTTTGCTTGTTTAATAAATGTGTGTTTTTTTTTAAAATTAAAATTACTTAAAATAATGGTCTACTGAAATTGAAACAAAAATTGTTGGATTATCACCCTGCATCATTCATGGAAAAGAATCATGGACAGTAAACAAACAAATGAAAAGACGATTAGAGGCCATGGAGATGGGATTTCCCAGATTGTTGAAAGTTCCCTCCCTGACAGCTAAAAAGACTAACAAGGAAATTTTCAAAGAGGCCAACACAAAAAGGGAGCTTATATAAAAAACATCAGAAAGAAAGAAACAACATTTTTCAGGCACATCATGAGAAGAGGAAAGTTGGAATACTTTGTTACAGCTGGAAAAATACACGGAAAGAGAGACGGTGGACAACAAATAGAAAAAATACTAGATAACTTGGTGTCATGGCATGGAAAACGGTCAACAACAGAATTGACCGAATGCACTGTAGATAGAAGATTGTGGAAGGACAGATCACCTACGTAGGCCAACTGATGTGGCACATGCTGATGATCATTCAAACATGTAGAAACAGAAAATAAAATGGTTTAGCCAGTTTATGAGAATGGGCTTAACTCGCTACTGTTAAATGCAATAGACAACAATCTGGCTTCAAGGTAGGCTAAAAGTCATATGGCTGGATAATAGTTTGTTTTACTGATGACAGAAGGGTGTCCAGTTAGCGCAATCGATAGGCGGTTGGCTTACAACGGCAACAGCCGGGGTTCGTACCCTGGCGAGGACACCTGGGTTTTACTAATTCCCTAAAAATTAGTACCTCTGAAGTCAGAGTAAATCTGCCTGCATGGCGAGGGGCATCCTGTAATGGGATAAAACAGACTTTACACGCAAAATTCAGTCCCACAAAATTGAGTGGGTGGGACTTCGTCAGAGGTCAAAGCTGACGAAAGCGAACGAACGAACGAACTGATGACAGAAGTATTACTGTTTTGAATTTGTCCAGGACAGTCACAATGGGAAATAACCTGCTTCTTTTATATTTCCAACTGCTAAGGAGATTTAAAAAAAAAAAATATGTAATCAGCTTTAAATAGTGACCTACATTTTAGTCATCAGTATCTGATAAGGCTAGACACTGGACCCACATATAACTGAATGTAATTCCACATAGGATTGGATCAAGTAATTTTTAACATGAGGCTAGAGCACTTTCAACTCAGTGTTAAACAAGAAAGAAAGACACATACACCTAAACCCACCATATAGTTTGTCACGTTGGTCACACATTTCTGTATCTCTTGAATATGAGTTTGAGTGAGCTTTGGTGATATGGCAGATTTTTTACGATTAAAAAAAAAAGAAGATATTTATACAGTTATACTGTTGCTGTAATCTTGGGACTGTGTGGTATAGTAAGATGTCAGCCTCTAGACAGAAAGGTCCTGGGTCCTGTCACAGGCAGTGGGAATTTTTCACTTGATATTCGTGGTTTTCTCACGGCTTTTCTCTTCCCTGGTCTCTGGGTAGTGAGATCCTGTGTTTAGCCTTCTCGAAATGCATCTAAAAATAGAAGGTCCCGTGTACACTCGTGCAAGTTAAGGAATTTTTGGCAGTTAAATGTTGAAAAGAGTAAGTCAAAAAAGGGTCACTGTCCTGGAAAAATAGTCTATGTCAATCTACCCGTGTCAAAGACAGATATGTTGGGCCCAAAGGTGGAAATAGTGCTGCCTACACTTCTGGTGTAGACTGCCTGTCTTCTTCCCCATATCAACTCCCCGTCGAGCATAGGTTTTCAAGAAAAATGTTCCAAGTTATCCCATTTCTTGGCATCCTCATAACCCTAGATTACAATGCCATCGTAAACATCAAAACACAAATTTGACAGTTTGCCATGGTAAAAACACCTTTCTTCCCCCCCCCCCCCCCCCCCCCCCCCCACACACACACACACACACACACTATTTGCAGTGACCCCTGAGTGTTTGATTTGTTTCCATTGATGTTGAATTTTTTTTCCGCCCCATTTCGAGAGATGCGATCTCGAATAATAAAACAAAAATCGGCAATTTTCAAGAAATTATATGTTTTTCCCTTGTTTTTTTTTTTTACTGTGACCAGGGGAATTTCCACGGTCAACACGGGCATCAAAACAACCCTTTGTAATTCAGGGAAACGCAGTGAATAACTGTACGAGGTATCCGAACATGGCGGACTTAGGCAACCATACCAATAGACATTGTAACGCATCTGGTCTATGAGGTCAAACTCAGGTCATAAATCAACCTAGCCAGGAATTCTGAGTCACTGTGTCTCGCCTAGTGTGAACACACAGCTGTGTTTCAAAAGTTAAGAGAAAACACTGTTTTTAGAGCACCTAATGTCACATTTAACTGGTAGGTAATTTTTACTACCGTATCATAAACATGTTTGCTACAAATAGGTATTGTAATCTAGGGAAAGACCATTTCAATGTCTTCCCCCATCCTCTTCATCTCTGTTACCACCTATCTCCTCTGAGTATATGTTGGCCTTCCCCTTTTGTCTAATGCCCTGGGGATTTAAAAAAGGGTTTGTTGTGTAATAAGTACTATCCATTGTCCTTGTCTTATCTCTTTATCCACTGGTTGTTGACTAGTACTCTCCCATAGTTCTAAGTTAGTAATTTTGCCCTGCCATTTCCATCTATGAAAGTCTGAATCTTCATGACTGTCACTTTTGTTGTACATGTTTCACAGCTTATGCTGTAAAATTAATCAATTTCTAATTACAGCATGTGTGAATGTCGATCAAGGTATAGCTCAAAAGTTGTCAGTTTTGTTGTGTTTGTTATTATATTGAATATTTTCCTGAAGTTCAATAAATATTAATTGTGCATTTCAGTTTTTCCACTCTGAATTATTGTGATAATTAAAATGTGGCATGCAATGAGAAAGTTTATGTTTTCCACAAACAACGAGAAAGATCAAACACATCAATTAAGTCTACAATGCATGCCAAAAGAACAAGGAAGTATATTTGAACTTTTTTTTGCAGTAGTTTAATTGGTGCATGTAAATTAAAAAATGTAGTTAGCGCAAGAGAAGACAGGCACTATTACATTGGATATTCTTTTTCTTTCCTTCCTCATTTGCCTTTCAATGTCTTGGGGAGATATTCTTGGTGGTCTTTTGCTCTTCTGTTCACCTCTGCTGTTGCTATGTTTCCTAGTGTTTCTAATGTTCCATCAAGCCATCTTTTTCATGGTCGGCCCTTGGGTCTGGTGTTCTTGCAACTTTTATTGAAGGTTTGTGTTTTGATATTTCTGCCTTGTCACATGGCCAAACCATTTTATTTGTTGTCTCTTTATATATTTTATTGGGGGAATTTATTCTTACCTTTTTTTCCCCTCAGTTCTTCATTTTTGATCTTAATCTCTCTGGCTGTTTCCATTCATTTGTCTAATACATTTCATCTCAGTAGAAGTTATTTTTCTTATTGTTCTTGCATCTGGCATTGGTAGCACAACATTGCGATGAAGATTGTAATGTAGAGTGCCCATTTTGTCTCGAGTTATTTCCTTGTTGGACAATAGTGGTGATAGCTGTCGAAATGAGTTGACAAGTTTTGTCACAATTGTCATGTCCCTAGACTTCCTAGGTATTTAAATTCCTCTGCTTCTGCTTGTTTTAGTTCTCTCTCATCTATAGTTATGTTGATGTTCTGTTTCTCTTTTGCGATATTCATGATTTCTGTTTTGTTGTTGTTGATTTTCATGTTGTATTTTATGCCTATGTTGTTGAGTGTATTTCAGTGTTCTTGTAAGTCTTCTATTTTTCTATGTATTAGTGCCTGATCATCTGCCATTAGAAGCTCATTGATCTACTCTGTGTCTGATAGGTTGGCTAACTTGCATACATAGTCCATGTATGTAATAAACAGTTGGAGGTGGGGGGGGGGGGTGTGTTGAACGCACCCCTGTCTTACACCTGATCCAACTTTGAAGTTGTCTGTATGCAACTGCTGTTGATGTAGAGATTTTTAATTAGGTTATCAGAATTAACATCTCATTGAATATCCAAACAAAGGCAGCTGCAGTCCCAATCATAGCAGCCACACAGCACTGTCCTTCGTCATACGATATCATCATTCATCGTAACCAAACTGAATATAGAAACACCATTCAGATGAAACACAAAGCTCACGGTGTGCACAGAACACTAAACTCAGAAGCTGTGACAGCAAGACAGACTTGGAATATGAGGAAACTGCAACAAGGAACACTTTTCAGACAGAGCCTCAATGGTTCCTTGCCACCTTACTGCCATATTGACCGGGATTCAATGGTAATTGAGATGAACAGGGAACAATTCTATATATTACTTCTCTGCCTTGTGATTGCTCCTGCTAACTTGTTCACTGCATAAAACATTCATTAATTATAATGAAGGTACTAGATACCACATGCAAGATGAACTATATTAAGTTTCATACTTGGAGGGCTGATTGGTCCAGTGGTAAGACATCAATTTCTGGACAGGAAGGTCCCCGGTTCAATTCTCACCACAGGTGGTGGGAATTTTTCAAAACTCAAACCCGCGGTTTTTTGGTGTACCCTGGTCTCTGAGTAGCGAGATGTCTTGGAAAATGGTAATGAACAGAAGGCCCTGTGTGCATTTTGGTATGTTAAAATTGAAAAGAGTAAGTCAAAAATGGTTGCTGTCAGGACAAAACAAAATTAGTAAGCAAATCTACCCAAGCATGCTGAAGATGTATGTGTCAGGCCGAAAGGAGCAGATATCGCTGCATTGACGTAAACTAGTGACAACACACCCATGCCCACGTACGGGTGAATCCTGAGAAGAAAATTGTAATGCTTCAGTGTTTGTCTGTCTCTTGATTTTTTGGGCCATGGGAGCTGTGTTGTTGATGATCTTTCATCTTTGTCTGATACAGATGTTTGGGTGCATGGATCTTAGTGTTTTCATATAGTTAACTGAATGCCCATCGCTTTGCTTTATGTTAGAAAAACTTCCTCCAAGACTAAATAATAAAAAACTGTATATTGTACAGAGCACTTGCATATGGTTTTTATTTTTGTAATCCTTTTATTACTAAGTTACTGCACTATTTTCAACCCATACTCCTGACTCAGGGGAAAAAACTCCGCATAAATAACAGCATGATTTAAACAAAAATATGCATTACAATAACGCTCAAACTTAACTATACAAAGGAAAAATTGAAAGTTTCAGATTAAACTAAATCTAATGTAACTTAATGATCAAAATCTACTCTAAAATGTGAAGCAAATTTTATTTATATAAGTAGACATCATTTCAACAACCCTCAAAGAGATAGAGCTGCTTGCACAGAACAGAGACAAATGGCGAGATTTGATAAAATATCTTTAAAAGAACTGACAGCTGCTAGAACAAAAATTCAGATAAGAGGAGGAGTATCTTGGTCTGCGCACTATGGGCCGGCTACGGCTCCAAAGGTCAATAGATAGACATCATTTTATTAGTGTAACCATTATGTTATCTGCATTCTTACATGAGTTCACTGACTGTTTAATAAAAAAAACCAAGCTAACCTATCGTCTTTAGACTGTACTTTCATTCACATTTCAATGTAAGTAAAAAAAAAAAGTAAAGTACCCCCATCACGCCAAGTGGCGTATATGGAAATATGGTGTTAGTGACCCTATATTTTACAGACCTTCAGCGCATGATTTTTGGGGTAATGTGGTTGGTATTACGCCCATGCTGCTTTGCTTTCCCAGAAAAAAATCCGGTACCCATTTAAGGCTGGGTGAACCCGGAAACCGTCGGTTGGGATCGAACCCTACCCCTTGTCCTTTGTAGTCCAGTTCACTAACCACTGAGATATCGCGACTCCCACATTTCAATGTGGTTCTATTTTAATTATTTGTATCACAAGCTTGTCAAAAGGTCTGAAAAGTTCAAATTAAAAATGCAAAAAGTAAAAGTACTTTCTATTATGAATTGTTGGATTTATGAAAGCAGCACAAGTGATCTATATTTTTAAGAATCCAATTAATTTAAAATATCATCTATATAAAGAAACAAAATAATTAACTTTTAGGTATTTAAAGTATAATAAAGTATTTTAAGATCTGTCATATCCATGGAACCATTGCAGTCAGGAATTCCATATTGGTCCAGACTTGTTAAGATCTTTGTTATTTACTTTTGCTGATAGGAAAAGGCACTATCTGCACAAATTCTGCAGCTTAAATGTAATCGTTTTTCAAAATTAAACAACACACAGGAGTCTTTATAACATGAATGTAATTGTGATACGTTGAGGAATATGAAGTCTAATGAATAAGCACCTCTAACATAAATTAGTACATTAAAATTAACAACATATGGTTGCTGGAATAAACTATTATTTTGGTGTATTACTAAACACCCATGACATATCTATGTGTGCATATTTATATAATGAGATTTCTCAAAAAATTTGGCACCATAATAATACAACTAAAAGTGACATAACAAGTCATGAAATTTGTGAGATTGATAATTGAACAGGAGGAATCATATTTATATATGCTATAATATCCAGATTATATATGTTTTAAAACAACTAAAAATGAAAAGAGAACTACTAAACACAATTAGAACAAGACAAATGTATTTTTTGGGGGCATGTTAAAAGACACAACAGCCTAATAAAAGTAATATTCTATCTATCTATCTATTGACCTTTCGAGCCGTAACCGGCCCATAGGGCGTAGACCAAGATACACCTTCTCCTATATGAATTTTTGTTCTAGCAGTTTTCTTTTAAAGATATTTTATCAAATCTCGCCATCTGTCTCTGTTCTGTGCAAGCAGTTCTATCTCATTGAGGGAGCCGATTCCTGCTGCTCTTGCCTCTCTCATCAATGTTCTTCTCAGTGTCTCCCTGGGTCTTCCTCTTTTTCTTTTACCTGTTGTTTCCCATATGAGGGCTTGCTTTGCTATTCGATTATTATCTCTTCTCATCACATGTCCAACGTATGACCATCGTCAAAATCCGTTTCCGGTTGTTTCCAAAATGGAGGAATTATTTTTCTCCGGCTTGGTATAGAACCGTTGATCAGAGGTTTAACAAGCCGCTATCGTAAAAACGATGTTGTTAATGAAACGTAAAAGTAATATTGGAAGGGAAAATACAAGGTAAAAGAGGCAGACCAAGACTAACATGGACGAGTAACATCAAAAGGTGGAGAAGTCAACCTATGACAATCTGCACCATCAAAGCAAGAGACAGAGTGGAATGGCGTTCCATTATAGCCAACCTTCGATGTGGAGACGGCACTCAATGATGATGATGATTATATTCAGTAGAATGATGAACTAAATTACAAAATTGGATGTGGGATCAGAGTAGTGGAGAAGTTTCTGCCGAGAAATTATCTTTATAATGATGAATTAACTGTAGCATCTCTGACAGAGAATGAAACATTATCTTGGGACTAAGAAGCAAGCTATTCTTGCTCAGAACAGGTCACTGTAGCTTCAGAACACTCCTTCACAAGATGAGACTGTGACCTTGCAACATGTGAATACGTAGTGCCCAGACTAACTTCAGAGCACATCCAATGCAGCACTCAACACCCTAGGAACACAAATATAGCCCACAGAAACAACCCTGCATAACAAGTTATGGGGAACCAGTGAAGACCTGTTTTATTTGTTACCTATGCTGGTTTAAATGCATACCAATAGCTGATCACGAAGGAAGAGGAGGGGGGGCTATGGGATACTGAGTAGTAATGCCAGATGACCACACTATTTAGCTTCAGTACTGATCTCTTCTGGGAGTGATAGCTCAGTGGTTAGAGAACTGGACTACAAAGGATCAGAAGGTAGGATTTGATCCTGACAGACGGCTTCCAGGTTCACCCAGTCTTAAGTGAGCACTGGATTTTTTCTGGGAAAGTAAAGTGGCACGGGCATAATACCGACCACATTACCCCAGAAAAATCACGTGCTGAAGGTCTGTAAAAATTATGGTCACTAACACCATATTCTCTATACACCACTTGGCATGACGGGGCTCTTTACGTTACTAACTGATCTCTTCTATGGTCAGTTTCCTACTTTCAGCATTTCACATAGAGAGGTTAGTTTACTCCACAAATCTAGCTGTTAATAGCCCTTTCCAGGTACCCTGATATCTTTACAATCTCATGAATCCTCGCACTAGATTTTCGCTCAGCATAACATTGAAATAACCAGATGCATAGTTTCTTCACTTTGAGTTGTCTGCAGCATCGTTTGCACAGAGTCCAAAGTCTGCCCCACATTATTATTTTGTCCACATTTTCTACAACAGTTGTCTGTAGTCTATCTTACACCGTAGTTCTAGAATTCACAGCAAAGCAATTTTTGTTGTGGCACATGGCCTATTCATTTTTCTGTAAGTTGTATGTGATAATGTGCTGCTTTTTCTATTCTTTACTACTTTTATTAAACCATTGAGTGTACACAGCTGTTGTATATCCATAGATTGCTACCTTTTGTATTGTACTGTTCTAAATGAAGCATTGGTGGATGGTGTACTCGCTTCCTGATCTGAAGAGTCCGGGTTCAACCCCCATAATTGGTCTTTTTTTTTCCCCAAACAAGGCTCTAGGGTTCACCTAGCCTCTAAAAATGGGTAGCAGAGATTTTTCTGGGAATAAAAGGTGGCCCGGCATAATACCAACCACATCACCCAAAAGAAAAATATGGCCAATACAGCATACGACTAGCAAGACGAGAGGGGACTGTTTTTTTTTAAAAAACTGTTGTAAATCTCCAAATATAGTTCACATTAAACACAGATAAGGAGGTCGTTAGTTCCATGCTGTAACCCTCATTAGGAAGAATAAGGTGCACCATTTTTGTTGAAACCTTCCCACGCTGTTCAGCTTGCTAGTGCCTGCCAGGAACAAGGACACCAGTATGGGAGAAGAAAAAAAAAATCACACAATGACTGCATTTAATGCAACATTTGCACAAAAGTATAATTTCTTTTCTTGATTTACATTTCAATGTGGGGGAGAGATAGTGGTTGGTTTTTGGCTGCTCTATGGATTTGTTTTTGTAGGTTTGTTTATATTTTTGTCACTTGTGTTCAGCTTTATCTGTATTGTCACATGGCCAAACCATTTTTATTTGCTGTCTGTTTTTATATCCTACTGCAGAGGTGACTCCTAACTGTCCTCTTAGTTCTTAACTTCTAATAGTCTCTCAAACTAGTTCCAGAATAACACATTTCATTTAGATGATATGGAGGCCAAGATGCCCATACAGCAAATGAATGTGATTAGCGACACACAGCTGATGCATTCATCAGGATCAGTAAGCAACAGACTTGATCAAGACCCAACTCCACCTTAGAGTAATGCTTCAGAACACAAGACTATTCAGTCTGAGCAAGCAATTAGGGATCAAAGAGAGAAGACAACAGGTGCTCAAAACTGTTGTGTTGAGGTCTGATGTCTTGGACTGAAAGGTGCAAATTTCACAGCCTAGCTGCAAACAATAACAGCATATATATGTCCACGTAGTGGACTTTAAGAGTGAATGATGAAGATAACTATTTATTCCTTTAGTAGTCATCGGGTGAACACCTGACAGAGAAAGAATTTAGATCTTCTTTCCTTCATCATCTGCTTTTCAGCGTCGAGGGGAGATATAATCTGCGGTCTTTTGCTCCTCTGTTTTCTTCTGCTGCTGTTATGTTTTCTAGTGTTTCTAATATTCCATCAATCCATCTTTTCGTGGTCGACCCGTGGGTCTGGTATTCTCGTAGCGTTTATTGAGGGATTGTGTTGTGATCACTCTTCCTTGTCACATAGCCAAAACATTTTATCTGTTGTTTCCTTATATATTCTATGGCGGGGGCTATTCCTAGCTTTTTTCCCAGTTCTTCATTTCTGATCTTATCTCTCAGACTGTTTCCTGTCAATCGACTGACACATTTCATCTCAGCAGAGGTTATTTTTCTTGTTCTTGCATCTAGGGTCCAGGACTGACATTGGTAGCACAACCAATGTAATGTAGAATTTAGATGATTTTAACAATTTTTTGCTTGTTTCAGAATGTAGTTTCCAAGCTTAACAGCACAACACCGAAGTGTGTTTTGCTTTGTTGGTCAATAATGGAGCTATTTGATAAACAGTGTGATTTGCTTTGCAGTGCATGTGGTTCACACAGAAGTATATATATAATATATATTAAATTATCGACTTGTATATACTTTACACCCCATGTGTTACCAGGGCCTCATGAGGGAGGTAAGGCATAGTGACACTGTGACCTTCCAGGCATGTCGTAAGAGGGGACTAAGGAGGTTGATCGATGGCTTGATAAGCTGTCATTGTAAAAAGTATTGTTATGGAAACAGACCATAGATTTTAGAAGCAGTGATCTCTGAAATATGTGCCATTTTGGCACGCAAGGTTTCTAATTTTGAGATTGTGGTTTTGCCCTATGTGCCGTCTTCGGCTCGTAAGGACAATAGATAGATAGATAGATATACTTTACACCAAGTGAAATTAAAAGAAGAAACTAAACAAGAATGTGTACTAAGCTATATAGGGAGCAGACACTGAAAGTAAGTACAATGGTCATGTGCTCTGTATGGATGAAAGAAAACTACGATCCCAAACCTTCACGGGGACACCGAGAGGCAACAAAAAATAAGGATAGCCCAAAGTTACTCAAGAAGAAAATGAGAAACTTAGAGGGTGTATAAGAAGACATCAACCAACACAGAATTGGAGTCGTCAGTCGCTGGACACTGCAGGACTTTACTGAGGAGGGGATCTGAGCACCTATGGACATGCTCAAAGTGCATTGATGATAACCCGCAAATTGAACTCAATAGCAGAGTCAGATAAGGAGAGTTATGATTTCAGTCCAAGAGCACCTAACCACCCAGCCAGTGTTAATTATCACTAATTGAGGGCAAGTGGCTAGATGGAATATAATCATTCATACAAACTAGAACTTGGGTTTAATTCCCCATAGGGTTAAGAGATTTTGTCTGTCACGGATAAAATAAAAACTCAGACCTATATATCATGTGGTGACTACACTGGGCGTGTGGTCATTAATCCACAAACCAAAAAAATACAGAAAACATTATTACCTAGTCTTGTAACATATACAATTCATTACGAGGATAAATTCTGCCCCAATGATATTTCTCTGAAAGACATCTGTCATGTGGAGGAATTGTGGACAACGCTGTAGGATAATATTTAAATACCAACAAGATGGGGATAATTGAGAAAGGATGAATACCATGATAGTTTATGAAATAATGAATACAATTACAAATTATGTTATTTTGTTAAATCTTTGTGAAGGCATAAGAGTATTACATTAACAGAAGTATTACAAAACAAATAGTAATCAAGACTAAATATTGTTAATTCTATGATGTGCATAGCTTTGGCACTGTTAATAAATTATGTATGATTAATACATCAGCAATTGAATTATCCATGCTTAACATCATTGTGATAAATAAATGAATTTAGTTACATTTTTTTTTACATTTATGGATGAAATAGATTTTGCGTTGTTTTATAAATGTAAGCAATTCTGAAAATAGCAGATGATATACATTAAGTAGTGGTATAATAAATATAGATGTTTACCCTTACAAAAATGATATGTTTCATTAAATATACAATTATCTTGCATTGACATGTTATATGTGAATTCTTAAAACAAAAAATGTCATGAGATCTAATGGTCTGGAACAGATCGTTTTACAGGGGATAGTGAAAGATTGAAAAGAAAGAAAGAAGATGATATCAGAGTTTGGGTAGGAAAAACATTTCAACAAAGATAATGGCTTATGACACAGTTTTAAGCAAATCGCCATGTTGGTGCCCCAAAGGCTTCTAAGAATTCTTAAATTGTGGAGGAAGTGCACATTTAGTCTTATCGACTAAGATTCAGTGTATGGACAAACTCTGACCTAGCAAAGCAGCTCTGAAAAAAAAATTTGGGTGATGAACCACAGTGAATGTCAGATATCCCCAAAATGTGAGAACAAAGAAGGAGAGAAATGCCATTCTAGTATGTCATTGTAGAAAATTGCCATGCCTGCATACCTTATTGACAACTCTACAAGAACCAAAGGATCACCCTGCAGTGGATCCCATATCACTATGGAATACACAGAAACGAGATAGCAGATCAGCTGGCAAAGGAAGATGCAACAGTCACACAACGAGATGCATCAGTTAAATACCATCAGAAGAAACAGATAATCAAATCAATCAGAAGACCACAAGCCCCAAATCAAGATGCCCTTCATAATATGAATAGATGGGAACAAGTTATATGCCCGAGGACAGGGCACATTTGACACGATAGTCACATGTATACAAAATTCAAGATCGGCACCTCAACCACATGTACATTTGGACAGGCACCCCAGACTGCTGAACATATATCTCAGGACTGTACTGAATATAGTGGGCTGAGGAAAATCCATTGGCTGATATATATATACAGTACTACATACTACAAACTATATGGGTCACTGCAAGGATATAAAAGACAGTAATTTGTACAGAAGATGACATTGCAGATACAGACAATACTTCAGGCCAATGAAACATGGATAGGCAGTATGTTATTAAACACATTTTTTTGGGACAGAAATATATAAATTTGTCCACCTTCTTTTCAACACCTTTATTCTGTTATATCATTGTGGTTATACACACTGTATCCTGTAAAATATTCTGATCTGTTCACGGAGTCAGTTTCATGGCAGTCAGGAATTCCCCTATCCGCTCCACTCATGTCACAGCATCCAGCCAAAGTTCTTTGGCAAATTCTGTTGACAAGGTCAACTTCCATGCAATCGACATCATCTTTAATGTGTGTGTGTATTATAAATAATTACAATCAAACAAAAAAAATTACATGAAAACATTAAAGTGTTCCAAAGATAGTGCCTATAACTGAAAAGGAGAAAAAAATGGACAAAGCAAAAATATATTTAACATATAAAAATATTAAGTGTTCTCTACCATATTGAAATGTGCTCAATTTTTCAATGACCAGAAACACATTTTATGGATTCGGGGTCATTATCATGCCAGACTACTTGACCTACTTGCCAAAGAAATCTAGTTTAAGGCTGGGTAATCGAGGAGCAGATAATCAAATCAGGATGAAATATAAAGTATTTAAGAAATTAACTGGTCAGGAGTTAGGAAAGGGAAGTTTCCTCAGCAAGAATAGTGGATTCTTTAACCCCCCCCCCCCCCCCCCCAGACACACACACACAAGGAAAAAAAGACATCTAAAATAAATGGAGGCCTTATACTCCATTCTCAATTGGCATTAATGCTATGGGGCAATATATTTCTTTTTAAAATTAACATCATCAATGAACAGGGTATACAATAGTCAAATATGAATAATAAAATAACATTTTGTGTTGAGTACCCGTATATATAGATGTGCATGTGTGTATATATATATATATATATATATGCATATATAAATCAGGGGCATCAATGTACCATTCAAAACAGCCCATTGTCGAGCATATTGTAACAATATAGAAGGCTATGTAGGGTTAGAACATTATTGTATGAACTTGACATAGATACAGCAGAGCATATGATACTGCTTTGGTGCAGACTAACTACAAAAGAAATCAGTTGCAATCAGAAGCTTAATACTTCTCATGGCCAAGTTGTACAACATACACACTAAAACCCCAGAGTTTCTCACACAAAAATATTTTGAACTGACCTATAGCCTTTTCTGGAATCAAATATACACTTTTGCCCAAGATTACCCTAGAGCATCTGGACTGAAAGATATCAGTGACTCCATATCTGACAGCTTATACCAAGATCAGTGAACTACAACTGACCAAGATCCTACTACACTTCCCTATGTGCTATGATCCTAAACCATACCCTGTTTTTTTATGCTAATGGTGAATTCACTCAGGCATGCTTTGTCCTTGAGGACATCTTTGCATGTCAGCTTGTTCTCTCCACACTGCTCCTAGCATAGAGTTCCTTATTTGTTTGAAGATGCAAGAAAATATCAATTTTTATAACATGCCTCAACTACCAAGATATTCAACTCAAGAATGATGTCATAATAAATGGATGGCTGCAAGACAGCCATGGTGATTACATTGCCCTGTTGTGATTTTCTTTATTTTTATAGACAGCAAACATAAAAACTGTTTAATCTTTTCTCATGACCTGAACAGATTGTCCAAATTCCAGATCCATGAAATATAATGATTACAATTAAATCAAAGACAGAAATGTATGACTTACAATAAAACAAGAAAGATTTAGAAATTGGAAAATAAATGTGTACAGTTGAATACAACTGCTTTGTGCGTACAATTGCTAATAGATTATAGATAGTTCTGATGAAAAGGATTCAATAAAAGTGGAAATAGTATATACAAAATAATTAACACCATACAGTAGTTAAGAATGAAAATTCATTCTATTTATTATTTTTTTAATAAAAGATAGAAGACGTGTTCAAGAAAAACTATCTTTATGGCATTTTCCCAATGCTGGGGTCTGCCAAAGAGATTTGTAAAAAGTCAGTCCATTAAATTGAAAAAAATGTTTGAAAACATATTCAAGAATAGTAAGCCATTCTGTACTAAAAATTGGAAAACATGTTAAAGGTGGTAAATTATTACAAATGTAAGGTATGTTCATTACTATTAAAAAGTATTGCTTCCTTAAATCATGGTGTTACCTTGAAAAGTAAAGCATCCAACATTTTAGTGAATCACTTACTTCAATATCTAGTACACTGTTCTATACAATGAAATATATTTGTAACATAAATGAATGGCAACCCATTTGAAATGTACTATCATCTTAAACTTCCTTGGATGCCATATCCAGTAAAGGAACATTCTCTTTTATTGGAGGCATTTTTTTTACTCTAGTCGGAGAATTAAGCGCAACAGAAGCTTTTTGTGCACCATGGGCATCTTCCTCAACTTTTGCTACGTGAAAACGCCCTTTAGACTTTTTGGCAAAAATTTTTCCAGGAGATCTGTGTGAGATTCTAGGGCTGTGGAAGATATCAGTATGATGGATTGTGAGATATGAAGTGCTGTGTTTATCATCATCTTCTGTTCTGGAAGGGGAAATGGATACATAAGCTGATCCCCGTTTCCTGACTGCTGAAGTGAAATCCATGTTATATTTGTGACTTGGGCCATGGAATGTATGGTATGAATTGTGTATTACACCTTCATTATCTTCCACATAGGAACTCTGGAAATAAACAAATATATATGGATGATTATCTGCAAATGTCATTTAACAAATAGCAAAGAATTTACAATGGATTGAATTCAAGACTAATATAGAGATAAGAGAAATAGCCAAATAACCAACAGTTTCATCTACAATGAGATGAGAGAAGATGTTGAAAAGAGATCATCATCATGTGCCATACTGGTTGGCGAAGGTGATCATGCCCTTCCACAATCTCCTATCTACAGTGCATTGTATCATTTCTGTTGTTGACTGTTTTTCATGCCATGACACCAAGCTATCCACCCATGTTTTCTCTCTTTATCAACCACAATCTCTCTTTCCTTTTATTTTGCCACTTGTAACCAAGTATTCCAACTTTCCTCTTGAAAACTGCTGATTGTTTCTTTCTGATGTTTTTTAGGAGTTCCCTTTTTGTGTTGGCCTCTTTGAGATTTTCCTCACTGGTCTTTTCAGCTGTCCAGAGAACTTTCAACATTCTTCTGAGAAATCTCATCTCTGTGACCTCTAATCATCTTTTCATTTGTTTGTCTACTGTCCATGATTCGCTTCCATAGGTCAGAATTGGTTCTATATAGCACTGATGAACTCTCTTTCTCACTTACATAAGATATTTTTCATCTACCATAATATAACAATAGGGAGCCGCGATAGCTCAGTGGTTAGTGAACTGGACTACAAAGGACAAGGGGTAGGGTTCGATCCCAACCGACGGCTTCCGGGTTTACCCAGCCTTTAATGGGTACCAGATTTTTTTTTTGGGAAAGTGAAGCGGCACGGGCGTAATACAGACCACATTACCCCAAAAATCATGTGCCGAATGTCTGTAAAATTTATGGTCACTGACACCATATTCACTATACGCCACTTGGTGTGACGGGGGTACTTTACTTTTTTTTTTACTATAATATAACAATAACAAAGAGATAACAATAGAGTTTCAAAATTGCTTTTCTATGGGAAACATCGGGATATATAAAAAAAGAAAAACGTAGAGTACACTGAAAAGAACATTTATATGGGTAAATGAATTTAGTGTAACAGTTACTTTAAGTAGAGTTGAGGAAAGCAGTTAGTACAAGATCAGTCAAAGTAGAAACATCTCTTCCAAGTTAGTTATCAAACTCCAGCTATCATATGGTGACAGTTTAGGCTGGATGGTAAAGCTTACATACAATATTATATATATTTTATTATATATGCATTATTTTGGATGTGTATGTACAGGAGATTGGTTTTCAAGTTACAGTCTGGAAGCAGACCATCCATATAAGAGATATTGAGACATAGTTAAGTGGACTATGTAGACTTACTACAGACAGGACAAATGCACGTGAGTTCAAATATGCCAAAATAAGTTTTATGGAAGATAAACAATTGTGAGACTATTTAGCAACCAGATGATTTTAGGGTCATGGATATTCATACATTTCTGGGAACAGGCAAATAATTGCAGTGCTGTGTTAAACTTATAGCAAGGAGTAAATGGTGGTGTGTAATGTACTCATACAAAGAATGGCAACAGCTTAACTAAAAAAGGAACAAAACAAAATCATGACATTTTGGCCTACATGTGGCCTTCTTCAGAAAACAAGAATAACAAAAATAGGCAAAAAAATGAAGATAAACTAAACTATATGCGTGGAAAAGAAACCTATGCCTTATTTAGTGTCACCTGATAATCTAGCAGGAAATTGAAACATCATGAGAAGATGTGGTTGTATGAAGATTCTATAGCATTTAATTGAAGAATTCCTTGCTTTTATTTTTCATTCCTTCCTCATGTATCTTGTTGAAGGTAAGATATACAATTTGTGACTTTTTGCTCTGGTGGCCTCTCCTGCTGTTATGTTTCCTAGTGTTTCTAATATTCAATTAATCAGTCTTTTTCATGATCAGACATTGAGCCTGGTGTTCTCACATTTATTAAAGTCCTGTTGTGTTGTGTTTTGGTATTTCTGTCTTATCACACAGCTATGTGTTTTTTAATTATGTTCTATGATGAGACACTGAGAAGAACATTGATGCGAGAGGCAAGAGCAGCAGGAACCGGCTCCCTCAATGAGATAGAGCTGCTTGCATAGAACAGATACAAATGGCGAGATTTGATAAAATATCTTTACAAGAAATGAAAACTGCTAGAACAAAAAATTCAGATAAGAGAGGGAGTATCTGGGTCTATGCCCTATGGGCCGGCTACAGCTCAAAAGGTCAATAGATAGATAGATAGATGAGAATTATTTTTAGTTTTTTTCTCAGTTCTTCATTTCTGATCTTATCTATCTGGTTCTTTTCTGTCATTCATTTAACACATTTCATTTTGGTAATGGTTATCTTTCCTATTATCTTGCACCAGATCTTGGGTTTGAGAAGATTAATTAATGTACAAAGAGAGTGGAGTTAGAAGAATTACCAGAGGTATGACCAAGAGATGTCAAATAATTCAGCCAAGTTGAACAATGAACAGTTTTAAAAGACATCTCAATCGAGAGATTAGGTTATAGTCGCATGACTGACAAGTTCAACAAAGAGGGCTGGAATAGTCAGTTCTCACCAGTACTTTGAACAGATGATGTAGGGTTAGATCAGGATTTGTGCTGGTGGGACAGATAACATCTATTTGAATGGCAGACACCAGGATAATGAAGGGTAGATAGCTAAAGCTTAAGTACAAAGACGAATGTAGTTTAGTTAGATATAGAATTGTTTAGAAGTTTGGGTCATCCTGAACAGATTTAAACAACTGTTAGAGATAGACAGTTAGGTGTAATTGAGTAGCTGTTGTTGATTTATATATTTCACTACAGAGTTTTGAGTATGATGTGATTTGTGACTGCAGGTTTTTGTTTGCCTATGATGTTACATGCCATAAAACCTGTAGGAGTTCTGGCCAGTAGAGCCATTCTCTAGAAATATTACATGAAGTTGTCATTGGTGTTGCTTGTCGATGAATGTATATTGCTGTCAACATCTGTATTAGAAATCAAGGAGAGCTGTCCTGTCTGGAGACATCTGGCTTTACATCCCAACAGACAGATGACCATCAGTCATATGAACCTCTCTAGAATATTTGAAACTAGGGTCCAAGTCTGGCATTGGTAGCACAATGTTGGAATGATGATCGTATTGTAGTGTCCGTTTTGTCTCTAGAGTTATTTCCTTGTTGGACAATAGTAGCAATAGCTATCCAATGATTTGACAAGTTTTGTTGCATCTTCAGTCTATCTTTGCTGCTTGTGAATTGTCATTTATCACTAGACTTTTTAAATATTTAAATTGCTCCACTTGTATAAGTTGTCTGCCATCTATCATTATGTTGATGTTCTGTTTCCCTTTGTGATATTCTTGGACTTCTGTTTTGTTGATAATGATTTTCATGTTGTATTGAGTGCCTGTGTTGTTAATGTTATGTCTATTAAAGTGTTCTTGCAGGTCTTCTATTTTTCCAAGCATTGGTGCCTGATCATCAGTGCCTGATCATCAGTAAACAGAAGTTTGTTAATCTCTTCTGTCCCTGAAGGGTTGGCTAACTTACATTTGTTGTCCATGTATGTAAATAATATGGAAGAAAATATGCATCCCTGTCTTACTCCTGACCTAACTTCAAAGTGACCTGTGTAGCCTGCTGCTGTTTACACAGAGACTTTTAATTAGGTCTCCCATAGTTGTTGTGTTTACTAGGTTGAATACTTTTTATTGATCAATGAAAGCTATGTATAAATTTTGATCATGCTCTGTCATGAATAGTGCATCAGTACATGCTCTATTTTTTACGGAACCCCATTTAAGATTTGCTGATTTGTAGTTCTAAAATTATTTCCTTGTTTGGTACAACATATTGACCAGAATACATTATCATTTGTCTGCGTCACACATCATAGTCTTGGTATGTAAATTTTCATACTGTAGCACCCTTATTATATTTTCTATAGTTTACGCTAATCTTCCATTTATTTAAGTACATAGAAGGTAAGATGCAAGATGATAGTGGGGTTTAATAGACCTAAAATTAGTGGAACTAATAGAAGTCACCACAGAGTGATAAGTTTAATCTTTTCTGTTCAATTTTTTAATGAACATTTTTCTTTTTCAAGACATTCTATAATTTGTAACATAATAGAAGAGAAACAATCAAATTAAATTTAAAATAATTTACTGAATACTTTAGAAAAGTCTGTCTTACAAAATTTCTTTAGGGTGGTTAAAAGTTTTATATGCACTCAAAGTTAGACTGCATCTATCAACACACAAAATTAAAAAAATTAATTATATTTTTAATAAATGTGTGAATATGATATTAGTATGCAAACAATATAAATATTTCAGAAAAAAAGTTAGTTTACAATAAAATAATGCATTAAAGAGAAACACTAATACTTCATTCGTGAGAACTATCTAAAATAATTGGATCAATTTTTAAGATGTTTTATGATACTACTCATCACATTTCACTTTTTAAAATGTTTTAAAATTAGGTTGTGCACAAACATTATGTCATTTGAGTGACTTTAAAATACATCATTAACCACATAATATTATTGGAGAAGAAGTGGTGATTACATAGGGTGGGGGATCACATAACTGTGTGAAATAGCTAATTCTATGACATGCACCATATGCTCTATGAAGTAATTATTGGTGAGTTTGAGGCGCCACATAATCTGCTTTTCGGGTAGATGTGACCTGTTAGCCTAAAAATAGTAACTCATCTAGGAAAAGGTCAACTTTGATTATAAACCACTGCTGACTAGCGACTGTCTATTCACAGAATAGATTTCAGGAGTAAACCCTGAAGAAAACTTTGGAGAGGGAGTCTCTTAGACGGTTCAGTGTCAACATTGATTGCTCTAGCAATTCCTGCAGTGTAGTTGGCACCAGACTATTCTGGCCTTGTCAGATCTTTGGATCACTGGGCTGTATGGAGAGAAGAAACATGTTGCATGGGCAACAACTTGCCGCTTATTTTTATTCTGCCCAAGCTCGCACCCTGTACAGGATGCTCCTGCTTCGTCATTTTAGTGTTGACACAACACAGGAAACAGCAATTAAAAGGAGAATTCGCAGCAAAAGAAAAAATAACATTTTCTAGGGGCACTGCAATATGCATAGTCAACTGATTGATGGAGACTACTAGTATTACAGTGCAATAATGTTAATTGCGTATGGGCTGTTTCTTATTTTCATGTATCCAAAATGTCTGTGTGTGAATGCGTTTGTCTATAGCTATAAAGTATAAAAGACAAATTTAATTTAATGAGCTTTAAATATTTGAACATTAAAAACAAGTGGCTTATAAATATAAACACCATTTTATAAAGGAAATTAAAATACTATGGCCACACCAAGCAGTTGGAAAGAACAATAATGGAAGGCATGATACCTGGGTGATGAATCAGGGGCAGACAAAGATAAAGGTGGTTTGAAGACATCAAGAAGACACTGAACATGGCAACAAAAGAAGTAGGAAATCTGGCTAGAGACAGATTCTTTCAGATGAGATGTGTATGCAAGATTCTGCAAAGGACATGTGACCTGATGATGATGATGAACTTTAAATTCCTTTTTTTTTTAATTAAAAACAAACCCAAGCTTAAGAATTGAAAAACAAATGCTGCAGGAAAATATTTCATATACCATGGAATGAATTCATGACCAGTAAAGAAATAAGAGGAATGACAAAGCATCAAAAATATATATATATCTATGATCAAGACGAAGAAGGTGGTCATATGTTGGCCATATGAGAAGAGACAACAAGAGAATCATTAAGCTAGCTCTCAAATGTAAACCAGGGGGAAAAAAAAAGGGGGCAGACCTAGATAAACACTAAAAAGAACACTAAGACAAGAAGCAACAACAGCTGGCACCAGGTTCCTTGCTGAGAATGAGTGGCTCTCTCAGAACAGGGACATTTTGCAAAATATAATGTGGGCCAGGTAAAAAATCTAGAACTTTATATCAAAGATCATAAGATGGAGAGTCTAGAATGTGTACCCTTTCTGCTGTCTTTGGCTTAAAGGGGCAATAATTAGCTTTAGAAATTAAGTGTAACAGAAAGAAAACAATCAACAAGAAATCTCTACTGATACTGCCAAATATTCCGTTGATATGGATCTTGACTATTATGTATGGACACTCCATGCATAGAGATAGGGAAAAAAAGAGTCATTCAGCCATCAAGGGATTAAAGAGCAGAATACTTGTGGTCATTGCAGCCTTAATACAGAATTAGATCACAGATAACATGATCTTTAATGAGGAAATATACATGATTGCGGCAGCTAAATTTGTATTTACTTTCAAAGAATTGAGCATCCTAATAAAATTCCCCCTCGACGCTGAAAGGCAGATGAGGAAGGAAAGAAGAAGAATAAAATTCTATGCAGATCTTGCTAAGTTTTTTAAACATAATAAATCTTTAATAAAAATACTTTACCTTATAATATTTGTCACTATTTATGCAATCTCAAAAGCTATGTAAATGTTGATGTGCCAGTAACATTAAAAATTTATCAGATATTTTTGTACTGTCATTAAAAAGGACAGTCTATATAATTACAAAATAAAATGTACACTAATGAGAAATGCGAAAAGATCCAACTAGTGTAAATTTTTTTCTTTAAAAAAAATAAGTACTTACACGTGAAGACATCTGGTTCTAGAGATATTTTAAAATTCGAGTTATCAAATTTTTAAACATGCATAACATAAAGACTCAGATGTTTTTAAATAAAAAGACCTATTTGAAAATTAGCAACAACAAAAATTACAATTACACAATATATAATAAAACAGTTCTTTAATGATCTTAAGTATGCTACAAGAACATACAATTTCTTTCAAAGTGAGTTTAATGTTTTTCAAAGAAAATTCACACACACAAAAATATCACTGCCATCATCTTAAAATTAAACAAATAAAATTATGAAACAAGCTATCTCAGTATAGAATCAATGCCTCACAATTAATTCAGCAACACAGATTGCAATAAACAAGTAACATATACTCACCCATCGTTTTGGTCTGTGAGGAAGTTTGTCCAAGATCTCTTGAACTTCTTCGGCTTCTTCTACATCCTAAATAAAAAAAATTAATGAAATTAGATTTAGAAAAGTTACTGAAAATAATAATTTTTAAAAAATATCCCAAGAAGGATTGTTGATAACTTCTCTCCTTTTTAAACTCTTGTAAAAACAAAAGATATTTGTTCTAAAGTAAGTCTGTAAAAGGCTTTCACATCACTATGGAGTTTCTCACTGTAAAGAGCTGCTAATCTGAAAGTCTTATGGGATGTGTTCCACATTTTCATTTTTCCACAGGGCAAAGAATACATGAAACAAATCTGTCTTGAGCATGGCATTTTTGTAAACCAAGATCCTCTCCCCAATCCTTTTTTATTCCTACTATCATATCAGATTTGTTAGTTTGTTGCCATAACCAGAGCTACCACAGTGAGGTTTAGTAAGGTTGTGATTAGCTGCTGCTCATTGATTCTGATGCAAGCAGTCAGCTGGAGATGCTGATCCCTTTCTGCCTAGGAGCTGTCTGGCATCTTAGCCCCACGTTGTTGCATATACAAGAAGAGAAGGATGAAAAACTTAAACTGACCAAGAGCAAGTTAGAGGGACAATATTAATGAAACTTGATATCAGTATCAAATGGTAACAGTGTAGATGATACATACAAATTGGTTATTGGTTATGGAAGGCCTCGGTATCACTGCAAGTGAATTAAAATCCATAATTGCTCAACCGCCTGTGCCAGTGGAATCATCCGAATTATAACTCATCTTCCAAACAAAGAAAGGTAACTGTAGTCCCCATCATAGCAGTCTCAGCACACGCCAAAAGACATAAGGCGAAACTGCACAGAAAGTGAACACAGCCAACTGTTCCCTGTCCATACGATATCATCATTCATCGTACACAATTGGAGTATCGATACATGATCAAAATGGATGAGACACACAGCTCACTGTGTGCACAGAGCACTTAACTCAGTAGCTCCTGCAACAAGCCGGACTTGGAACATGAGGAAACTGCAACAAGGAACACTTTGCAGACATAGCCTTCAATGGTTCCTGCCGCCTATCCATCACATTGCCCGGAAGATCACGTCCTCCTGAAAATGATGATCATCATAGTAAATGTATGGCGCTTAATGATGTTAGGACATCGTGTTTAACTCCAACTCCGAACATACAAAACACAGTTCGTCTTCAGATTATCCCCGATGCACACCAAACGCAAGATCGCAAGATTAGCGCATGGTCGGTCTTGGGACACACGATGATCCATTATGATGACGTAGCACGCACAAAATGTCTGCGCCCATGTATTCATGATTACTCTAGTGAATGCAGCCTACAACGAACGAAACATGGTACAAACTTCCCAAAGACGCTGACTTGACTGACTTGATGGAGCCCACCACATTAATGCGTTGTAGCTTGTAAATAACTTGCGTCAACCATCTCCACCAAATGGTCACTGAACAGTACTTTGTGTGACGTAAAACGCAGATCAACATTAGACGTTGGAAGGCGCATTCACAACACTTGAATTGTCAAAACGGAGCATTGCTGTGTGTGCAACGCCAATTCAATGGCGCAGATATAACAAGTAGAACATCATTTCGACTGGAATGCAGAAAATTGGAACGGAAAACCGAAGTTGACAAGAATCCAACGGAATTTCTGCAGCGATGGAGAGAACGTGACTCAGTTCCGCCATCTTGGAAACAGAAGTCCAAATATGAAGATACAGTGAAGCTAATGCATATATATATATATATATATATATATATATATATATATATATATATATATATATATATATATATATATATATATCATCAACAAGTACTATGCCTGCTGGCAGGTGATCATGTCTCTCCACAACTCTTGATCTTGACAATTATTTATCATTTCCGTTTTTGACCTTTTGCCAAGCCATTCTCTTAAGCTGTCTGATATCTTTTCTCTTTGCTTCCCTTTATCTCTTCATCCCTCAATTTTCCCAGTTGTTACAATATATTCCAGCTGTTCTCTTCTCATTACATGGCCAAAAAATGATGATTGTTTCTTCCTAATATTGGAAATTAACTCTCTTTTTCCTTTGGCCTCTTTCAGAACGTGCACGCATGCATGCGTTATGAGGACATGGTGTAGAAATGTAAAAAGACCTAAGTCACTCTTGTAAACACAAGTAAATGCATAAAGTAATGAAACACAGTAACACATAGCATCTGTGGAGTGATAATTTAACTGTGCACTAACCTCCAGGATTTCATTGAGCTCATCATTGGTGTTTATACTATCCCCAACACCAATTTCTTCTTTAAATTTCTGAAATAAATGAGAAGGTATTTATTCAAACAAATTTATATGGTGTTGGCAGGCAGCACACCTTACAAGGAATGTATGTAAGTAAAGCAAAGAGCCCCGTCATGCCAAGTGGCGTATAGTGAATAAGGTGTTCTATCTATCTATCTATTGACCTTTCGATCTGTAGCCAGCCCATAGGGAATAGACCCAGATACTCTTTCTCTTATCTAAATTTTTATTCTAGCAGCTTTCAATCCTTCTAAAGATATTTTGTCAAAACTCGCCATTTGACTCTGTTCTGTGCAAGCAACTCTATCTCATTGATGGTGCCGATTCCTGCTGTTCTTGCCTCTTTGATCAATGTTCTTTTCAATGTCTCTCTGGGTAATAAGGTGTTAATGACCATACATTTTATAAACCTTCAGAACATTATTTTTGAGGTAATGTGGTCAGTATTAAACCCGTGCCACCTTACTTTTCCAGAAAAAATCTGGTACCCATTTAAGCCTGAGTGAACTCGGAAGCCGTCGATCAGGATCGAACCCGACCTCTCGTCCTTTGTAGCCCAGTTGTGTTTGTGAATTATTGCTTCTTCTTTTCTATGGAACAGACAAAGATGGTGACACCAGGCAGGATACCTAATGCAGGAGCCAAATGAGAGTATTACATGATCATCTCATTTTTTTAAAAACCTCTCTCTGTGTGTGTGCGCGTGTAAAAAAGTAAAGATCAATCTTAAGAAAATGCAATGAAACAGAGTGGCTAGGGAGTGAAAGGGTGAAGAAGAATGTCATGTGATTATTTGCTTCATAACCCTGGTGTTCCATATTTTTATTCCATTTGGTCATGCATCTGCTCCTGATAAATCTCTTGAAGTTACATTCTATGTGGTTAAGATAGTTCTCTTTATTTGTTAAATTATTAGCCACATTTCCAGGAACATTGTTTGGAGATAGGATTAACTTAATCACAGATACTGCCACTGCTTGTAAAGTGTTTCTATTAGACTATTTAGGTCTATATTTCTGTAACTGTTTAGTGAAGTGACCATTGATATCTATGAAGAACAAAGTTCTAGCACTGCTTTTTTCCTACAATATAATACGAGAAGAAGTTTTTCAAAGTATCTGCCGCCGTCGTATTTTAAAATTAAATAACTTTTTTCTTTAATTGCCACAGAACAAGCAGCTTTTTTGCATTCAATTTTTAAGGCATATAAAGATTCCTTCATTTTCTATTGCCTTGATTATTGACTCATCTATGCGTGTATTCATCATTGTGATATTGGCAGTTTTTCCTTTTTGCTGTGACCAGGTAAATTTCCTGGTCATCAGCAGACATCAAACAACCCTTGCAGCTTGGGAAATACAGTGAATAACATTATGTGGTCACCGAACATACTGATAGATTTACAGTGACTGTACTATGGACATAGTAACATGTCCAGTCCATGAGGTAAAACTCAGGTCATAAATCAATCTGAGTCAGGAATTTAGAGTCCCCGTGTTTTGCCTAGTTTGAACACACAGGACTGTATTCAGAGCTCAGAGAAATTACTATTTTTAAAGCACTTAATGTTACATTCAAGTGGCAGTAACTCGTTACAGTTAGGTCTCATATTCTAGGGTTAAAAAATAAATCAAGTCATAAAAAGTCTTTGATAATATTAACTCATAATATTTCAATACATACTATAAATAACTGATAATTCAAAACCAGCTCTAAATAAATACCTTGTACTCTTGCAAAAACTTATTTCCTAGAATAGCTGAATTAGGACCTTTAGTAGTTTCATAAGACTCTCTGGCAATCTGGAAAGAATAAAAATACGGTAAAACTAATTTTAATCTTTAATCTCAATAGCATGGGTACTAACACTATATTCATTATATTGAGTTATTTGCGGGTAATCATCATTGTACTCTGAACATGTCCATAGGTGCTCAGATCCCATCCTCAGCAAGTCCCGCAGTGTCCAGCGACTGACGACTCCAGTTCTATGTTGGTTGATAGGTCTTCTTACACGCCCACTAAGTTTCTCATTTCTGGCTGTGCCCATCCTAACTCTGATTTCCATCATCCGAAGAAGTGATGTGGATCTGTGTTGATCCTGTGCTTTTCCCACATCTCGGAGGGCATTGATGATGTCCGTCCGATCCATTGGTTGCCCGTCCTCAACGAAACGACAGCACAGCTAGCCAACCTTGTACATCCTAAGATAATTCCTTATATACCACAAAGTGGTGTTATGAGGGTCTTTCTCTTCTAGCAGGTTAATGATGCTGGAGCAAAGAAGAGAGCAGGTAAAGAAATATACAAAAAAAAGTAAAGTACCCCCGTTACGCCAAGTGGCGTATATGGAATATGGTGTTAGTGACCATAAATTTTACAGACCTTCAGCACATGAATTTTGGGGTAATGTGGTCAGTATTACACCCATGCCGCTTTACTTTCCCAGTACACATTTAAGGCTGGGTGAACCAGAAGCCGTCGGCTGAGATCGAACCCTACCTCTTGTCCTTTGTAGTCCAGTTCACTAACCACTGAGCTATCGCGGCTCAAAAGAAATATGGATGAGAATTATATCTCCAATATCCCCGAAGTCATGCAATTTTAACAAAAAAAACTATCTTTGCGACATTATCTCACTTGTGGTGTCTGCCAGGGGACTTATGGGACTGTATAGTAAGGGCCACTAGTCAAGTGCAGTCATCATAAGTTGTCCACATCTGAATTTTTTATTTCACACCCTCGAAAGAAAAAAACTTTTGACCCTATTTTATTATTTGACCCTAACTTTACCTTTGTTCTGGTTTTGAGTACAACAAGTTATCAATTCGGCCACCCGCTGTTCCCTTTTACCCAAACGAGAGATAAGCAACAAAAATAAATAATAATATGCTAAGTTGATGCTTAGTAATCTTGTCTCCCTTGCCTGTAATTATTGTATTGACTCATCATCATCTTGTGACATCCCCTCATCAAATGTTTGGTAACCGTGGAGTGTCTTTTCACTTTTTTTTTGTCTTGATGGTACATGCTGTTATATGTTCTCCTGTCCAATGTTTTTAGTCTTTTTTTCTTTTTAGGATGTTACATACAAGATAAGCCAAACAATATTATGTGTAAACCTTTTTTCAGGAACTGTAGGCTGTGATATAACTATCAAAAAGTTAGCAAATAAAACTAATTGACTGATTGTTCTTAAACATGCTAATGGAAGCATTTACATAACATTTGTACACTTACTTTAAGATCTTTAGCAAAAAAGTCTTTTTCTGCATCTTGTGAAAGTCTTATAGGAGCTACCTCTTTGACCTGTGAGTATATGAAAGGTAATTTTAATAAACTCTGAAAATAACACAGAGGTATGTAATAAATATTACAAATACTGAACACATTTTAAAAATATAAATTCTTAATTTAAATTTTGCTATGACATATTCGCGCTAATTAAAAAAAGAATCTCACAAAAAGAGCATCACTATCATTACTTCCTACAAAAGATAGTGCCTCTTCAAAGGTTAAAAAAAAATATACAGACAGAATAATTATATTACTTGGTTTTACTTATTCGGTCAAACAAGTTTACTTATACTGAGTTAAATGAGTATATCGAATGTATTTATTAAAGGCACAACTGCCATATGTACATTAATGATGACTTGAAGGCCATAGCATGATTTTAGAGTATGCTTAGGGAAGATGTTGAAGTGTGAGGATGCAATGCATTCTTGAATCCTCGTCTTAACATATGGATGTGAATCATGGACAATAGGACAACAGACAAGAAAATCACTGGAGTCTGTAGAAATGTGGTTTTACAGAAGAATGTTGAGAATACCATGGGCAGCTAAGAAGAGTAATGAAAACGTTCTGAAAGAGGCCAAACTAAAAAGAGAGGAAGAAACAATATTAGGAAGAAACAATCATCATTCTTTGGCCATGTAATGAGAAGAGAACAGCTGGAATATATTGTAACAACTGGGAAAATTGAGGGATGAAGAGATAGAGGAAAGCAAAGAGAAAAAATACCAGACAGCTTAAGAGAATAGCTTGGCAGAAGGTCAACCACAGAAATGATAAATAACTGTCAAGATCGAAAGTTGTGGAGAGACATGATCACCTACACCAGCAGGCCCGGTACTTGATGATGGGTCATTAATTGATGATTTAAAGAACATTTATTTCTTGTCTGTCTTACAATGAGAAAATTAGAAAAGCAGACTTAGAAAATAATAGATCAATGAATCAGAAGCAGATACCATGACAATCACCATGGTTGTATCAATATATTCACATACAAAGCATTAAGCCAAACATTTTTTTCTTTCAATATTGAAACAGAAGTGGAGGAAATTAAAATGAGCTAAGTAATTCTGAAGTCAGAGTTGTCTGTCTGTGTGGCAAGGGACCCGTATGCATACGGCTGCCAAGAAAAGATGGATTAACATGCAAAATTCAGTCCCTAGTCTCTATAGGGACTTCGCAAGAGGTGAAAGCTGGCAAACAGAAAAAAAAAAAAAAAAAAAGTGTTTTTCTTATGATAATTTATTCTTTACAAAATTCTTAACCTCTATTAAAAACTAAAGGCTGACAAAAAGTATCAAATATTTAATCCCCCCCCCCCTCTCTCTCTCTCTGCGTTCAGGACTCAATCAGAGTAAGGATTCCAGACTCTCATATGAAGTCAGCTGTCAGGCTAAGTGTGTTGATCGCCCCCACAGACAGAACATCACAATTAGAGTCTGTCAGATCCACTCTGACTGAACACCCGTTAATACGTTGCACTGTGTTCTGCGCCAGTGGCCCAGTGCATCCGATTTCAGCCAGCATTTTTTCGGGTTTGCTTTCCTTAGCCTTTGATTGTCCCCAATCTTCCTGCAAGGCAGCAGTTGATCTTTTCTGTCGGGGGATTCTGCCCTTAGATGGTCGGCCTTCCCAGGTTTACGAGCACCATCTGCCCGAGTCACTAGAGGTGACTAACACAGACATGCGACTTGTAATATGAGGAAACTGCAACAAGGAACACATTTCATGCATAGCCTCCATTTGTTCCCGCCGCCTATCCCCATATACCGGTAAGTCACGTCCTCCCGAAAATGATGATCATCGTAGCACTTGATGATGTTAGGCCATCGTTGATGACTCCAATTCCGAACATATAGACACACAGTTAGTCGTCAATTTATTCTTGTTGCACATCAAACAGCAGACCGTAAGATTTGCGCACGGCCGGTTTAGGGAACCAATACGATGACGTAGGACACAATGTCGCCAAACTCATAATCTCGATACCTTTAGACTTATGTCTGATTACTCAAGTGTAAGCAGCCTACGACGAACAAAACACAAAGCAACTTCCCCAAAGAGACAAAACTGCGACTGACGAAGTAGTTTACATTAATGTGTAACGTGGAAATAACTTGCGTCAAAGAATCCCAATAACGGTCTTGAACAGCACTAATGTGACGTAAAGCACAGATGAAGTCTGGACGGTGGAATGTCTCACTCACAACACTTGATTCGTCAAAAACGGACTGTTGTCGACCTACGACCTCGTCTTAGCGACACAGATGTATCAAGCATATCATCATTTTGACTTTTACGCAGAAAAGTGCAATGAAGATCCGAAATTAATCAGACCTTGGGTGCATTTTCTGCAGCGATCGAGAGGACGTGGACTAGATCCGCCATCTTGGAAACGGAAGTATCCCTTTAATTAATTTAATTAATTTAATTAATTTAAGTTTAATCCCTAAATGGTAAAAGAATAATTTACTAAATTCAATCAGCAGATTACCTTCAGAACAATGACACCCATGATGAAAATGCAGATAATGTTCACAATTGTAAGCAGAAGACTAACCACACCCAGTATCACACTATCCACTGCCATGTTGCACTCGTAGATGGGAACGTAGTCATTGTTCACAAATTTAGAGCATGGCATTCCATAAGATGATGCGTTCTCAATCACAGTCTGAAGAAAATATCATCCAAAGACATAACAAATATGCTAAATTATTGCTTAATTTCTTTCAACCATGTCAGATTAAATAAAATGATTCATGTATCATCAAGGAGCCACAATAGCTCAGTGGTTAGTGAACTGGACTACAAAGGACAAGGGGTAGGGTTCGATCCCAACCGATGGCCTCCGGGTTCAACCAGCCTTAAATGGGTACCGGATTTTTTTCTGGGAAAGTAAAGCAGCACGGGCGTAATACCGACCACATTACCCCAAAAATCATGTGCTGAAGGTCTGTAAAATATAGGGTCACTAACACCATATTTCCCTATACGCCACTTGGCGTGACGGAGGTACTTTACTTTTTATTTTTTATGTATCATCAAATCCTCTTCATCATCACTCCTTAAAGGAACCTTAAATAGGTGTAGATGTTTGTTTATAGCAGGTTGCAACAATTTTTACCTTATAACCCAATACACTTAACTTCAGCACAGTGTATTTGGGTACTGACTTGTCTTTCTTTTTTGATTCCCACTTGCTTTGTCAGACTGGTCAGTTTTTTTCCCGGAAGCATAGTGGGGTGATTAGTTATTATGAAGAATTGACATCACTACTTTAGCAATTAAACCCAATGATACACATCCCCCTCTTTGGAAATAATGAAGAGTTACTGATGATTCCCACATACAATGGTTGTATATAGACCTCATGCCTCTTCTTATTTATGTTTGTATGTACTGGTTTGTTATGCTCTAGTATAACAATGGTTGTATATAAACCTCATGCCTCTTCTTATTTATGTTTGTATGTACTGGTTTGTTATGTTCTAGTATAACAATGGTTGTATATAAACCTCACGCCTCCTCTTATTTATGTTTGTATGTACTGTTTTGTTATGTTCTAGTATAACAATGGTTGTATATAAACCTCACACCTCCTCTTATTTATGTTTGTATGTACTGTTTTGTTAGCCAACCTTCGTTGCAGAGATGGCACTCGATGATAATGAAGTCATATTATACATCCCAAGCATATCTGATTGATTTTCATTTCTACTCATGAAAGCAACTATACATAATAAGCTGTTAATACGGCCATGAATTAGTAAAGCTGTAGTGTTGCTTATTTGCACTCATCATCATCAGGTGCCATCTCTACAACGAAGGTTGGCTACCATGGAGTGCCATTCTGCTCTGTCTCTTACTTTGATGGTGCAGTTTGTCATAGGTGGATTTGTCTATCTTTTGCTATTCTTAGTTTTAGCTCTGGTGTTATTTGTTATGATGTTAGTATATTTTTCATGACATTAAAATTACTTTTTGCCTTTCCTATTCTTTTGTTTATTTCAGTTGTACATTTTCCATCACAGTTATTGTATGTCCAAGGTAGTTATAGTTCTTTCTGAACTGTCTCCAGGTCTATTCTCTTCAATTTTGATATCTACTTGTGAGTTTTGAGCATTTTCTTTGTTTATGTTATAGTTTTAGTCTTTTAGTTAGTTATTTGCACTATCAAAGAATATTGTTGTAGGTGTCTGGATAATAAACCAATGTCATGACATTCTTTGCTACTGTAAGGTATTCAACACAACTTAAACAGCATCTACAGAAATGCTTCTAAAATCAAGAGAAAATTGGCACTAACTTGTAGCAACATATATACTTGTCCACAACTACACATATTTATCTTCTCTAGAATCCTGTAAAAGGTTAAATTTTGTCCCCCTATTTCTTTACAACCTCTACTGATTACTTGCCAGGTTCTGTCAATTATTTTTTTTTAGCTCTCCACATTCTTGCATAGCCATCTCTCTCTACCTGCCTTTCTCTTTCTCTCTGAGGTTCCAAAAAGTCTTTCTTAATTACTTCTCTCCATGTGGGTGTGCAGTCTCTCTTGCTTTCTCTTAATGTTGCCCTGTCATGTAGATAGAATGTGCATTCCTCTTGTTCCTTTCTATTGTCTCAAATTTTCTAAATCTTTACTGATTTTTTGTTATTTGGTTACTTACTAAAATTTGAGGTCTGGCAAGAGACAGAGATTATTTTAGACAGGCTGTGGTGAATGCAATGTTTTGCAAAGGACATGCGACCTGATGATGATTACTTATTTCTTTAGTTGCTACTGATATGTAAATATGCTTTTAATGGACACTGCTGAAGTATTATGATGAATATATCCTTATATATATTTCAAAGGACAAGAAATGGGAGTGAGCTAGTCCCATTCATCATTTTTAGCTTCCCTAATTCTGCAAGTTAAATACCAATTTTACTAACAAAGTTCATCTAATCATACAAGCCATTAGAAAATCCCAAAATGGATGCAAAAATAGACAATATGTAATTACATGACGTTACTTACCATACTAGCTTCAACAGTGTGAGGTGGTATAATTGCAACAATTACAGCATTTGCCCACAACAGACCCTGGAAGATAAATTATTATTGTGCAATTAGAATACACTAACAAATAATAAACACATACCACCACATTGGTATTTGAACAACACTCATACTAATCATTTCCATGAATCAGTATATTTGATAACTACATTACCAATTTGTCAAAGAGACATATACTCGTCCCAGGAGGGGACAGATACAATTTCAATGTGCTCTGCACAGCTTTGAGGGGAACACTGAAATGGCTATATCTATCAATCTATTGTCCTTTTGAGCTGAAGACAGCACATAGGGCAGAAAAATCTAGACCTTTGTGCACAACGATCTTCTAAATGTCAGACCTTATTCAGAACCTGCATTGTGTTTAGCCACACGGCTCTGTTCTGAGCAAGTTGCTCAATCTTTGAGAGGAAGCTGATGCCCGTTATTGTTGCTCTCACTTTAATGTTCTTTTTAGTGTTTCTCTAGATCTACCTCTTTTTCTTATACCCTTTGGTTCAAAATGGTTATATACACAAAGAAAATAAAAATTAATATTTAAAGAATATATATTTTTTTTTAAAAACATAAAAAATGCATTATATGGAACTGGAATATATAGTAACAACTGGAAAAATTGAGGGATGAAGAGATAGAGGAAAGCAAAGAGAGAAAATATCAGACAGCTTAAGAGAAAGGCTTGGCAGAGGGTCAACAACAGATATGATAAAGAACTATTGAGATCGAAAGTTGTGGAGAGACATCATCACCTACGCCAGTAGGCCCGGTACTTGATGATGATGATAAAATGTTAAAGCTATCCGGACAGAACAAATCAAATAAATATACAACACAGTTTTTTTATGTCAGAGAATTGAACTCAACCATGCGGCAATCAGACATTTTTCTATAATACAACCTAACAATGATAGGTCATTATAAATTCTTTATAACAACCTCTCAAAGAATGGACACGGCATATTTGGATAAACACCTAGTTTTGTTACAGATTTTTGTAGAACTAATTCGTAACATACTTTTGCCACAATAAAAAATTGTTTATCTTTCACTTATCCATATGATTTTATAGTGATATACAAATGACTGTTAGCAGAGAAATGGGAGAAATTGGAGTAGCACCAAATGTGATTAGCCTCTTTCAATAAATTGTAAAAAATTACTGTCAACAGATGAAGCTGTACTCTATCTATCTATCTTCTTTTCGAGCCGAAGACGGCACATAGGGCAGAACCTTGTGTGCCAAAATGGCACATATTGCAAAGATCACTGCTTCTAAAATCTATGGTCTGTTTCCATAACAATGCTTTTTACAATGACAGCTTGTCAAGCCATCGATCAACCTCCTTAGTTGCCTCTTACGACATGCCTGGAAGGTCACAGTGTCACTATTCTTTACTTCCCACATAATGAGGCCCCTGTAACACACGGGGGAACACACGGTACTCTACTTCCATCTTAATAAATTAGCTTTTAAAAATATTTGTATTTAATATAAAAATAAGCATAACCTCTATTTTCAGCACACAAGGAACTATTACACAATATGTGGCCAGAGGGTAGAGAAGTGAAATAGAAGCTATGTGGCTAAAGACAAGGAGGAAAGTTTCTCCTATCATAAAAGTGAGGGTGCAACAGGTGGAACTGTTAAACCACTAGGAAACGCCCCAGACAGTCTGTGACAGGAAATGTAATGCGAGTAAGAGCCACATTCAAAGCTGAATCCATAGGAAAGGAGACCCGAAAAAAACAAGTAATGTTGTATACCCATTTCTACGGGGAAGAAGATAGGAAAATACTTAAGTGCAAATAACAGGCAGAAATCAGCTCAACAGCCAAGCAATAATTCCTGTACAAAGGAAAACTCCTATTCTAAATCAAAATCCAACCTGTCAAAGAAGGAATGTATCAGCATGTTAGAGTTTGGAAAAAATCGAGACACAGACTCAAACATGCTCTATTTTCACCAGAGAAAGTTTCTGGTACTTATTTTAAGAAGGTGCGTGAACCCAGAAGCAATTGGTCAGAAAAGGTTACCACATTTGCAATTTCAATCCAGACCTCCACTAAAAATGTCACTACTTACCTTCATTGTAATAGTGCACTCATTTATTATAAAAGTGACATCTGATTTCTTAAAATTAAGAAAATCTTCAAAATACAACATGATCAATACTATCAGGGCCAAAATGAAAAGCAGTACATGTAATATCAGGGCCAAAATGAAAAGCAGTACATGTAATAACAAGGCCAAAATGAAAAACAAAAAATAATAATTTGGCTAAATGATTAAAAAAAACAGGGAGAAAAATTAGGTTAATCCACCATGTACTTACGGCATTAACAGCAGGTGGCAGCAGTGAAGCCGAGATGGCTACGCCAACCAGAGATCCTACTTTACCGCCAAGGATGGATAATGCAACGCCTGCTCCAGATGGAAGTGCTATAAGAACACCTACAGGTAGTGACCTTAAGCTGCCTCTGGAAACAGCGAAGAAAGCAGGAAATTACAAATTTGTTTAAAAATTATAATAATTATCAGCCAGTATATCTTTTAATCATGGTGAATGAAAATAAAATATGTAAACTAATGACCTAAATAAAATGAAAATAATTTTGTATCTGATTTATAATAACATATTTCATGTTTTAAAAAGACCCAATAGCAATTAGTGAACAACACGGTAATTTCAAAGAAGAAAATATCTTATTTCTTAGTTCACAGTCCCCTTCAAAAGTCTAGCTAGATTGGTAATATTTTATATTACTTTCTTGAGACCAGTATACTTTATTACTTCATGTACTTTAACAAAAATTAAAGAGCCCCGTCACACCAAGTGACGTAGAGAGAATATGGTGTTAGTGACCGTAATTTTTATAGATCTTCTGCACATGATTTTTGGGGTAATGTGGTCAGTATTATGCCTGTGCCACTTTACTTTCACAGAAAAAAAATCACAAACCCATTTGAGGCTGGGTGAATCTGGAAGCCGTCAATCAGGATCAAACCCGACCTCTTTACCTTTGTAGTCAAGAGAAAGCAGACATTTTGAACAAATACAGTAGACAGATTAAACAGAATATAAACATTAAAGAGATGGAAGCCATGACCCTTGATATAAGAAGCTTGACACTTGCCACTACAGAAAATTTGGAGCTTTCAAATACATTCACATATTTTTGAGACAAGGTACCATCAGATGGTAGAGACAGCAAAGATGTCAACAGTGGTATAAATAGTACCAAAATTTTTTTTCAGTTTGAACAATGATTGGAGATTCACCAGGTATAACACAGAAGACAAACTAAGGCTATATGAAGGTTCTGTATTTCATATGAAAACGATGGAAAATCCTATGAAATATTAGAAGCACTGGTAAAAATGACTGCCGACATTTCACACAACTTGTCAGAGAAAAATTCTCAGAATGCTTTAAATCAGTGTTTCTCTATTTCTCTACCATGACCTCTGGTTGAGAAACACTGCTTTAGATCAAATCAGCAACCAAGAACTGCTCATGAGATGCAGCAATGAAGAGATTCAAGCAGTGACAATAGACAGGAGAAAGATAGATCATGTATCAGAAGAAATGTAGAGTCAATCACAAGATTGATTTGCTGCTCTTCTGTTTATCTTGCAAGTTCATCCGTGAATTCTTTATTATTTCTAATCATTTTGTACTTCTTTTATTACACTGGCAGTATTGTTCTTTGAACCTAGAGGACTTTGTTTCTGTTTTAATCTAATTTAATCTGTTTGCTTCCGTGGTTTTTAGTGTTTCTGGAGTCACCCAGTCTTATACTTTCTTTTGGTGATTTCTATGTTAATCTCTGTACAGGAAAACAGTTTACCATCAATCACCATATTCTTTATATTCAATTTTCCAAATTGTTTGAATAAGAAATGCTGATGCTATACAATGAGCCAACAAGCGCTGCTTTATTGATTTTCTGTGTGAAATCCAAAATAATGTGCATTTCACTCGAGATTATGAATAAATCTTTTTAACCAATCAAAGACTGTGATGCTGGAATTTATTAACCACTGTTCTTGTCTAGAAACATGTATGTAGAAATGTGTCATAATATATCTCTTACATTATAAATATGTTAGTTTGTGCCATAGAAGTGCATTTCTGGAGCATCTTTACTGAACTCAAAAATTGTGACAACAATAATAGACTCTAACCTTGCAGCCATTTCAATAGTAGGCCACCCTGTTGTGGATCTCCACTTATGTCCTGCACTTTCAAGACCAGCTGGTATAAGTCCTAATAGGAAACCTGGAAACAAAGAATAACATACATGCGACATCTTAAACAATTAAAATTTTTAAAATATGTTACATATTGAATTATTTTAAAAATTAACATTACTAATTGTTTTTTATTTAAACCGAAGAACTTTGTAATATACTTGTAGAAATGTTGAGATTAAAATTCGAAGAACAGATTAAATAGAAAGTTCCTATCATTTACAGCGATGGAGATAGCAAAGTATTTTCTATATTTTAGAATAAAATCATTTAACATAACAAGTGATTTCATTCCTTCAAAGTGACATGGATCACTTTATGTCTGTGCAATAAATACAGTTGCTCCTTTTTCTAAACAGATGCCTCCCTGAGTCACTTTTTATAATACCTACTCATTAAACTTTTTTTAAATTTCAATTTGTAAGAGACTAGACTAAGAAAGGCAGATTATAATAGATTGCTAGTTTGGTTGCATTCATGAAATTAGCATCACCACAGTCAGGACATTCCCACATCTCCACTGCCCACTCCAACAACCAATGCAAAGTGGGTACACTGATCACCACTCTTGAATGCTGGTCTAAATTCATCTACATCAGCAGAACATGCATATCTCACTCTCATCGTTGCTCACAGTAAACATTGGTGAGAATCAAACTTTCATCAATCAGCATCAGCAGTTTGGCATTAACAAGCTCTTATGACCTTAACCATAGCAGGTAAGATCTGACATCATCAACAATATACCTTAGTAGACGTTTTAAGATAACGTACAGTTCTGTGTACTAAAACTTTGCCAGTAGAGCATCTGTACAAATTTACTCAACCACAAAGTGGAACAGAAGCCCATGTGTGCATATTACTTGGAGCACTTTTGGTGGTAGCAATGCTGTGGTGGCGGGACAAGTCAAAATATTACAGAGCGGTTCAAATATCACAGATGGTAATATTACAGAGGTCGCCTTCCAAATATTGTAAACCATTTATCAACATTTTTCTTCTTCTCTCCTTCCTCATTTGCTTTTCAGCATCGAGAACACTGTTCTCTTTGCATTATATTCTCTGGTGTCAGTTTGTTGTATTGCAAGTTGGATCTTTTCAGACACAAAACATATCCATGACCTCTAATACAGATGTTACAGATGTGATCAAAGACTTGTAGACAGCACAATACATTTATGAAAGCAACACCAATGACAACTCCATGTAATATTTCTAGAGACTGACTCCACTGGCCAGTACTCCAACAGGTTAAATAGCATGTAACACCATAGACCAACATTTACAAAGACCTGCAAACCACAAATAACATCATACTCACAACTCTATTGTGAAATATATAAATCAACAACTGCTGCTCACTTGCATCTGTCTATTTCTAACAGAACTTCCAAGTCCTTTAAATATCCCCAGGATGGACCCAAGTTTATAAATCATTCTTTATCTAATTAAACTTCATTCATCTAACTTGTTGGCTGAGTTTTCTACTTAAATTCTAGCAAACCTTTCCCCCTATCCTGGTGTCAGCTATTCTCTAAGATGTTATCTATCCTGCCAGTGCAAATCCTTATCTAACCATACATCTTAAATAAAGTAAAGAGCGCCGTCACACAAGTGGTGTATAGGGAATATGGTGTTAGTGACCATAATTTTTACAGGCCTTTGGCACAAGATTTTTGTGGTAATGTGGTCGGTATTACGCCCATGCCACTTCACTTTCCCAGAAAAAATCCAGTACCAATTGAAGGCTGGGTGAACCCGGAAGCCATCAATCAGGATCAAACCTTACCTCTTGTCCTTTGTAGTCCAGTTCACTAACCACTGAGCTATCGCAGCCCCCAACCATATATCTTGCCTGCTCAAAATACTGGCAAGAACTGACTAATCCAGCCCTCTAACTTGCTCATCCTCTAGCTTGGTCACTTGACTATAACGTAATCAGATAATCCCGGGGTGTCCTTCAAAACTTATCCATGCTTAATGTGACTGAGTAACTTAACATCTCATGGTCATTTGGTTAACTCTTTTAACTCCTCTCTCTTAGTACATTATTTAACCCTCTCAAACCCAAGATCTGGTACAAAAGGGTTGGACTGGAAAAAGCAAAACACAAACGTGTGATGTACTGGGCTACACTCTTAAAATATCAGTGCAACATAATCCTCACATCACCAGCCTTAAGATGACTAATGCTTCCTTCAAACTTATTAATGCTGACATCACAAAGTGTATACAGAAAAAGAAGCACCAGCGGAAAATTCTTGTTAAAGTAATCTTCACCAGAAATCACTCTAAGTACCTAACCACCCTAATAAATACACATACACATATATATAACAAGAAAAAGAGTTCTTAAATGTTATGTAGAGTCAGTATTAACATATGGATGTCACTGATATGGAAATCACTGGAGTCTGTAGAAATGTGGTTTTACAAAAGAATGTTGAGAATACCATGGACAGCTAAGAAGAGTAATGAAAACGTTCTGAAAGAGGCCAAACCAAAAAGAGAGTTAATTTCCAATATTAGGAAGAAACAATCATCATTTTTTGGCCATGTAATGAGAAGAGTTCCTGTGTTACCGGGGCCTCATTATGAGGGAAGTAAAGAATAGTGACACTGTGACCTTCCAGGCATGTCGTATGAGGCGACTAAGGAGGTTGATCGATGGCTTGACAAGCTGTCATTGTAAAAAGTATTGTTATGGAAACAGCGCCATATATTTTAGAGTAGTGATCTCTGCAATATGTGCCAGTTTGACACGCAAGGTTTCTGTTTTTGAGATTGTGGTTCTGCCCTATGTGCCGTCTTCGGCTCGAAAGGACAATAGATAGATAGAATGAGAAGAGAACAACTGGAATATTTTGTAACAACTGGGAAAATTGAGGGACGAAGAGAAAGAGGAAAGCAAAGAGAAAAGATACGAGACAGCTTAAGAGAATGGCTTGGCAGAAGGTCAACAACAGAAATGATAAATACTGTCGAGATAGAAAATTGTGGAGAGACATGATCAGCTACGCCAGCAGGCCCGGTACTTGATGATATGTATATCTGGATACACCAAGATGTAATTAAATTTTTTAAAGTAATTAACAACAGTCTTTGTAAAAAATAATATAAAGGTGCACTTACCAACTAATATGCATAATGCCAAGCCCTTTGCCTCAGAAAAAATGCCAATGTGCAAAAGTTCTTTATTTCTAATTACTGCACCAAATACAAAGGCAATAATAGGGCCCTGTTCGTAAATAAAACAAGAATATTAGGATGAAATGTGAGATATAAATTGCATGTCCAACTAAATAAGGTTATTATTAAGGCTACAAAATTTACTGAATTACAATATAAAACACATAGAGTGATTGTCAATATTTTATCTGACAGATACAACAATTACATGTACAACACAATACAACAGTTAATGGAATTTACTTTCCATCACAAACTGTTTTATATCTAATTAAAACTGAGTGTTTCAGGACCATTTTATAAACCAAAAGCTAAAAAGTTAAAAAAAAACCTTTGAAACATCCAAGTAGGAGAAGTATGTTAGTTGTGACCAACAAAGCCTATAAGAAGATATGTGACCCTTTTCGTCTTGTCAGGCGGTCTAGTGGAGGCTATTGTGTATTTTTTTTTTAGGTTTTGTTTTTGTCAAACAGCTTCTCTCATGGCTAATTCTACCAACGTTTGACAAACACATGCGGCCACAGAATGAACAAGTTAGGTCCACTGGGTTTTCCATCCTTTTTCATGAGTCTTTTCTCTTCTAAGTTTTGCTTTAGCACAGTCTCAAATGATGTTATACCATTCCTTATACGTGCTCTCCAAGATGTGTGATCACCTGCCAGATGTTCCCAGTCATTTTCACAGATGAAGAAGTCATTCAGAGATGATTTACAGATATCTCTATATTGTAGTTTAGGTCTGTCGATTTGTCTTTTTCCCATGTATTAGTTCACCATATAGTACTTGCCTGGGGATGCATTTTTCTTCCATTCACTGGATGTGTCCCAGCCATCAGAAGATGGTAGCACAGAAATTAAGCTGGTTTGCTTTAGGACATTTTTACGGGCAACAATAAAATCCCTCCTGCTTTTTTAAACAATTATTTTAGCATAATATCTTAACAATGTAACTACTGCTTTTCATTGACTGCTCTTACAAGGATGTTAAGTTACTTGAGTATACATGAATTGTGTTGATGTTTACAGCAAGCTGTGATATTTGCTCTTTTCTACACATCAGTCTTCAACATGGCATATTCGGGTAGTGGGTCGCCTTCCCTTCAGTTAGTCTGCTACTAGGGATAGCCCAAATGGGTGAAGTAGAATCTGGATAGTTCTGGTTCACTGATCTCAATGTAGTCAGCTTTGAGTCACTGACCACTCTCAACCATGGTACTGACAGGCCCTTAATTTGCAGTCTGCCTTCCTAATATAAGAGCTAAATGACTCATGGAAACCACATGGCATTAGATCAGTCACTATTTTTGTATCTGTGAGACAATTACTTGAGATACATGCAACAGCTTTTCCTATATGGTCAATTGTATTGTCATTATTAATGTGCATCTACTTCCCTCTATTGTATTTGATGATTCTATGTCAGATAATGTGGTTTTATTGCTTGTTTACACACATTCTCTTCCCTTTTTCGGCCAGCATATTTGTATTTTCATTCTCTGATATCCCACAATATAGGAATTTGAAATAAGACACTCTCAATATCCCACAGTATAAGACCAGCATGCCAATGGTTTGTGCACATTTCAAGCCATCTTTGGTGAATGAGCTCTCATTAACTGTAGACAAACTTATCAAACAGAGAAGAATCATCTTCATCTGGTGTAGGAACCAAGATATTTATAGTGGGTAAATTGAATAATAGCAGCGAACAAAATAATATTAACTTGTTTTTAAAGTATTGCTATATTGTGGTGAGTATAGTTTGTGTCCCAGAAAGAAAGCAAATTTGACCACAATGTTGAATTGTGCCATCTTTCATCACAATGTTGGATTAAGTTTGTGTCATCTTTGATCACAATGTTAGACTTGGCCTGTATCATCTTTGACCCCAATGATGGATTGCTTTGTGTCACCTTTCCTCATTATAAAGATGTAAAAATACACCCTTCAGTTTAATCTCTGCTGTATTTTCCTAGTTACAACCTTGCCACAGATCTGTACAAATGTATGTCTCTCAGCCCAATTTCTCTAGCCAACTGAGCTAGTGCGCAATGTATAACTTCAATAAATGTATTGATAGTTGGTGAAAACAAACTTACCATTAGTGGTGAGATGAGCATACTTGCAACAAGGGATACTGAACTGGCTTCTAGCAGGCCCATTAATGCAACCATGCTGAAATTATGGTAACAATTATTTACTATTTTCCATTTACATATATATGTACAAGGAATTATAGGGATAACAAATGTAAAGAATTATGAAAATAAATATTTTCTTCACTTGTTAATGCTCACCCTGAAAGCATAAACACCCAGAAACAATGGAAAAAGGTAGACAGAAAATAATGAATTAGTTTCTTTTTCTTGTTTTAGATGTGCATTTACAATGGAGCATGTCATGTTTGTTTTTGTATTCATATTTGTTGTTTTGCACCAGTTGAAGACTTTTGCTGAAATATTGTAGTTTGTCTTATCTTTCTACTAGTTTAGCTGCTTAATATAATTCTATATTTATTCTACACATTTTCAGAGAAACTGTGAGTGAGGAAGTGACTTTGCACTCAATATTCGTATGGAAGTCATTTGGATTCATCGTCTTTGCTGCCAGTCAGGGCTTGATCTTTTAACAGCCTTGTCAATGCTCTTTGGCAGCAGCTGTGACATGAGTGGAGTAAATATGGGGAATTTCTGACAGAAATGAAACTAACTCCATGAACAGAGAAGAACAGAACAGAATTAATAAAATGGCAGTTGTCACCATGTGCACAATGTGTAAGACACTACAGAGCATTGACCCAAACACTCATTTTTTTCTCAATTTGAAGGGCATCAGTAGTGGGGGAAAAAAAGTAAAGTCCTAGATAATTTGAAAAAAAAAATTATATATATATACATATATAGACAAGACTTTTTAATGAATATTCTAGACATAGAAGACCAAAGTGATAGTATTGTGATTACCTGGCTAGTATGACTAACACAAGAAAATCAAAAGTAAATACTGCATCACTCTTCACTGAGTCAACCACCTGTAAAATGATAAAATGAAATAAACATAAAATATTGACAAGTGCCTCAGAAAACAAAACAAAAATTTTTATTATATTTTTTTTAAAAACATAAATTTATAAATTATAACTTACAAAAACTATACAGGAACAATAAGTTAATCATACTAAATTATAACCGCCCCACCATTCATTGCATAAAAAAAAAATTCTAGGGTGTGTGTGTGTGTGGGGGGTTAATAGAGTTAGAGAATAAAGGCCAGGCGTTGAGTAAAGTCATCTAAGGTGTTCGGGTCACAGAGTTTTTATTTCAATCCCAATTTTTTTTTTCATTGTAACTGCAAAATACAACTGTTTGTTATAAGCTATAAGAATTAACATGCCCATTAAATACATACTATCTTATCTATTGTCCTTTCGAGCCGAAGACGGCACATAGGGCAGAACCACAATTTCAAAAACAGAAACCTTGCGTGCCACAATGGCACATATTGCAGAGATCACTGCTCTAAAATATATGGTGCTGTTTCCATAACAATACTTTTTACAATGACAGCTTGTCAAGCCATCGATCAACCTCCTTAGTTGCCTCTTACGACATGCCTGGAAGGTCACAGTGACACTATTCTTTACCTCCCTCATAATGAGGCCCCGGTAACACACGCGAGAAATACATACTGAACCTTAATAATTAACACAGGCACAAGACATCAAACAGCAAAAGGTCAGGCCAAATGAACCAAAGGTTGAAGCGAGGAACAAAACTGGGACACCCAAAAATGACATGTTGAAGTTAGATGTGTCCAAGGATACAGAAATCACAGCCAAACTTTAAACAAAGTGCATTGCAACTGTGTCAACTCAACTATAAATTCCAGGGAAATGTATTTTTAGAACTTTTATTTAATCTTCTTCTTTCCATCCTCATTTGCCTTTCAGCATCGAGGGGAGATATAATTTGCGGTCTTTTGCTCTTCTGTTTGCCTCTGCTGCTGTTATGTTTCCTAGTGCTTCTAATTTTCCATCGACCCATCTTTTTCGTGGTCGACCCTTGGGTCTGGTGTTCTCATAATGTTTGTTGAAAGCTCGTTGTGTTGTGTTTTGTTCTTTCTGCCTTGTCACATGGCCAAACCATTTTATCTGTTGTTTCCTTATATATTCTATGGCGGGGGCTATTCCTAGCTTTTTTCTCAGTTCTTCATTTCTGATCTTATCTCTCAGGCTGTTTCCTGTCATTTGTCAAACACATTTCATCTCAGTAGAGGTTATTTTTCTTATTGTTCTTGCATCTAGGGTCCAGGTCTGGCATTGGTAGAACGTTGGGATGAAGATTGTATTGTATAGTGCTCGTTTTGCCTCCAGAGTTATTTCCTTGTTGGACAATAGTGGTGATAACTGTCCGATGATTTGACAAGCTTTGTTGCATCTTGATTCTATCTTTGCCATTTGAGAATTATCGTTTGTCATTAGACTTCCTAGGTATTTGAATTCCTCTACTTGTTTTAGTTGTCTGCCTTCTATAGTTATGTTGATGTTCTGTTTATTTTTGGCGACGTTCGTGACTTCTGTTTTGTTGATGTTGATTTTCATGTTGTATTTTGTGCCTGAGGTGTTGAGTTTATTTAATTAAGTAGGAAATTATCCAAATCCTTGACATAACCATTACCTGAGCAACAACAAGTCTTGACTTTATTGATTTCTTGAATTCACTGACTTTTTCTGCCAATTTGTCTTCCCTTGAAGCAAAAAAACAGCACAGGAATAGAGATAATACTTGGCATCAATACTTCAACAAAAATGTCATTAAGAATGTATACCATCTCTGACTTTTAAATATTAGAAAGATATGATCTGATCTAAAAAAAAATACTTCAGCCCATAACATTTCCATTTCTGTGGAAGGAGACTCTGCACTATGTCTACTGGTATAGATGACCAAGAATCTTCACAAATTATGTGTGTCTATATTTGTTTATCAATTCTTCTGTTGATTTCCTACCAAATCACTCTTTTCAACTGTCTGGTATCTTTGTTTTTCTATATATCTTTCCCTTCCCTTTTTCCTGTTGTCACATTATATGCCAGCCATTCCCTTCCCATGACCAAAATATAATAATCTTGATGTTTGGCAATAAACTTCCCTTTCGCTTTGGCCTTTTAGTACATGGTCATTATTCTTTATAGCTCTCCGTGGTTTTTAACATTCTTCTATTATACCACACATATCTTCACATTTTTTCTTGTCTGCTGTCTGATTGCATGGGATTCACTTCCATATATCAAGGTTTAAACTTAGCACTGAAAGAGACTAAATACTGCTCTTTTACTATTGAACTTAGAGCAGATATGTAACAGATGTACAACTATAAAGGGACTGGTAATGTTTGCATGCATTTGTTTCAAAAGTGGTACATACAAATGATGTGAGGCAATTGTGCTGTGTCCTATGCACATTCAGAAGTTAGTGACCTAATTGTAGCACAGATATCAGCAAAAGACATTACTGTCACATGGGTATCATTTTGATTTTAAAATGGCTTTTGTAAATGTTTTGGTTTATTTGTTGGGTTCCCCTAAATCAATTCATGCCAGTCCACCTATTTAATACCTAAATTGTTGCAATTTTATACCAGATTAGAAATCTTTCAAGTGAGTCTTCTTTAGCATTCAAGTCTTGTGACCAAGCGAACCTCACTCTTTGTCATGTTTCATGATGGAGGAGTAAAGACAACATTATTGGTTTGACATAGAAATTTGCTGTCCCAAAATTCTTCTGAAAAATCCCACCTCTGTGGTCTCTTAATTGTCTTTTCATTTATCTTGATTATATCCAAACTAAAAATTGCATTGCAGATTAAGCCTATTCATTCCAACCAATGATAGTGTATATTTTTAATATATGTAGTTAAATATCACTATAAATTTTTGGACAATGTAGAAATTTACTAAAGATGTAAATAAAAAAAGTCAATGCACATAAGAGAAAATTTAATAAAATAGAATGAAATAAACTTTAATATAACTGTGAGAACTTTAATTAAATTTTCTGAACTATGTTAATATTCCTACATAAGACAAATATAACATGAGAAATAAATAATTTTATATAAAGAGGATATTACTTCTCCAATTCCAATTTCAACTTCTCAGCTTGGTCTTCCCTGGCCACACTTGCAATGCTTACAGATGCTGGAAAAACACTAAAAGAAAAATAACAAAATTAAAAAAATTGAAATGTTTTGCAGCAATAAAATATCCCTGTGCAAATAATCAGACATTTATAAATATTATATAGGCCTAATATGAATCATAAAAATGAGGAAGATACTATGCAATCCATTTTTGACAATAGAAACAAGAAAAAAGAGTTCTTAAATGTTATGTAGAGCCAGTCTAAACATATGGATGCGAATCATGGACAATAGGACAACAGACAAGAAAATCACTGAAGTCTGTAGAAATGTGGATTTACAGAAGAATGTTGAGAGCACCATGAACAGCTAACAAGAGTAATGAAGATGTTATGAGAGAGGTCAAAGCAAAAAGAGAGCTAATTTCCAATATTAGGGAGAAACAATCATCATCTTTTGGCCATGTAATGAGAAGAGAACTACTGGAATATATTGTAACAACTGGAAAAATTGAGGGACGAAGAGATAGAGGGAAGCAAAGACAAAAAATAACAGACAGCTTAAGAGAATGGCTTGGCAGAAGGTCAACCACAGAAATGATAAATAGCTGCCGAGATTGCAAGTTGTGGAGAGACATGATCACCTATGCCAGTAGGCCCGGTACTTGATGATGATGATGATGAATCATACATCCTAGTTTTCATTTTGCAAGTTGTAGATTAAGTTTAAAAAACTTGTAAAAATTCCTGTTACCAGACTGATGCCAATGTATTTACAATTACAATCCAATAAATAAGCAAATTATATTATTCTTACCAAATATTAACTCTCTAAGCACATTATACAGTAAGTTAAAAAGAGTACATTAAACACATATATCATCATCACCATCATCATGTACCGGGCCTACTGGCATAGGTGATCATGTTTCTCCACAACCTTCGATTTCGGCAGTTATTTATCATTTCTGTTGTTGACCTTCTGCCAAGCCATTCTCTCAAGCTGTCTGTTATTTTTTCTCTTTGCTTCCCTCTATCTCTTCGTCCCTCAATTTTTCCAGTTGTCACAATATATTCAAGTTGTTCTCTTCTCATTACATGGCCACAAAATGATGATTGTTTCTTCCTAATATTGGAAATTAGCTCTCTTTTTACTTTAACCTCTCTCAGAACCTTTTCATTACTCTTCTTAGCTGTCCATGGTATTCTCAACATTCTTCTGTAAAACCACATTTCTAGACTCCAGTGATTTTCTTGTCTGTTGTCCTATTGTCCATGACTCGCATCCGTATGTTAAGACTGGCTCTACATAACATTATATCATAATCATAATATTATATAGTCAAACACATATATATGTTGCTTAGAAAATTAAAGAAATGTGTTGCCATAAACTTTCTTTTTTCCCTTCAAAATAGTCAATGACAGTGATCTTTTGTTACGATAATTTGCTTTTTTTCCCTCAAATTATTAAATAATATTCTATCAAAATCAGTAGCTTTTTTTTTATTTCACAAAAGCTTTTAACAGCTCTCAGAACAGAGACAAATGGCGAGATTTGATAAAATATCTTTAAAAGAAAACTGCTAGAACAAAAATTCAGATAGGAGAAGGAGTATCTTGGTCTACGCCCTATGGGCCGGCTACGGCTCGAAAGGTCAATAGATAGGTAGAAAAGCTTTTATGTAAATACTGACATATTGCAGAGAGGATCAATCACCACTTTTAAAAAATGATCATGCAATCACTACATCTATCTATCTATTGACCTTTCGAGCCATAGCCGGCCCATAGGGCTTAGACCCTGATACTCCTTCTCTTAGCTACATTTTTATTCTCGCAGTTTACAATCCTTGTAAAGATGTTTTATCTCACCATTCATCTCTGTTCTGTGCAAGCAACTCTATCTCATTGAGTGAGCCAATTCCTGCTGCTCTTGCCTCTCTCATCAATGTTCTTCTCAGTGTCTCTCTGGGTCTTCCTCTTTTCCTCTTACTTGTTGTTTCCCACATGAGGGCTTGTTTTGCTATTTGGTTATTATCTCTTCTCATCACATGTCCAACATATGACCATCATCTTTTCTTTATTACTGAAGATATTAATGGTTGATTGGCGATTTCTCTAATTTCCTCGTTTGTTTTGAATTCGTTCCACGCTATACCAAGTATTTTCCTTAGACATTTATTTTTAATGTGTTCAACTTTGTTTCTACGTCTCTTGTTCTTTCCCAGCTCTAACACGCATATGTAAGGGTTGATAGTACATTTGATTTGAAGTCTAATCACTACATACAAAATGTATTTTTAAATTTACCTGATTGAACTTCCTGGAATAACACCTAAGTCTAAGAACGTTAACTTATCCAGAATTTCCTCACATCGTTCTCCATCCCCGGCAATAAACATACCCTGAAAATAATTGTATCTTTTTATACATCTTTCTCTTCCTGCTATGAGTCTTTAAATGTAAAGGAAATAAAATGTAAAAAAGGCAGCACTAATTTTACAGCTGTAAATTATATAAAAATGGAACAAACATGTTTCAAAGGTCAAATTCAGATGTATATATTGTATATATGTTTGTATATATTGTTGTATATATATATATATATATTTGTATATATGTTTGTATATATGTTTGTATATATTGTTGTATATATGTTTGTATATATTGGTGTATATATGTTTGTATATATTGTTGTATATATGTTTGTATGTATTGTATATATGTTTGTATGTATTGTATATATGTTTGTATGTATTGTATATATGTTTGTATATATTGTTGTATATATTGTTGTATATATTGTTGTATATATTGTTGTATATATTGTTGTATATATTGTTGTATATATGTTTGTATATATTGTTTATATGTTTGTATATATTGTTGTATATATGTTTGTATATATTGTTGTATATATGTTTGTATATATTGTTGTATATATATTTGTATATATTGTTGTATATATGTTTGTATATATTGTTTTGAATTTAAATATATACAACAATATATACAAACATATATATTGTTGTATATATTTAAATAAAGTATACGATATGATTCCCAGATGTAGCTAATTGCTTTCAGACCATTACAGCTTTGAGGTTCACCTAACCTCTGAAAATAGGTACCAGAGATTTTCTCTTGGAGAGTAGGCAGCCCGATGTGTTACTGGCCATGTCACCAATTTTTTTATATTGAAAAATGTTTTGATATTTTTTCACAATCATAGAATATTCTTTTGAGAACATTGAGTTCATTTTCATGAGATTTTATAGGTGACAGTTATGTTTCATGTTTTATTAAATAAACTGTATAATGAAATATAAAACATAATAATTAGCAAAATGTATATAGGCTAGTCATGTGTACATTTTACTTAGTTTTGTTTTAACAAATTATGAAGGTTTATTCAAGCCTAGTGCTCCATTAGGAAATGGGGGGTCAATAATGATGAATTTTACATCCATTAACTAAAGAAGAAAGTCGTGTTATGTAAAAAAGATTTACAAATTAAAATATATGCAGACATTTTATCAATATATGTGAGATGAAAAAGAAAATGAAAGGAAAACAAGCAGCATACTTACAATATGGATGTTGTCTTGTGTACAGCTCCAGCTGACTGCTGGGATGTCTAGTACTTTAAGGGCTGTCTTCACTCTCTATCATTGATGGTAAATAAAGGAGGGTCATTTCACAAACTGTATGGCCATTAACAAATAAAAACAGACTCCAAACAGACCACAACAGACTGAAGTACTACCTTTTCAACTCTGTAATAATAGACATTATACCTCTCATTTATGTGACTGAGACACAGACTGTTGAACATCTGCTACAATCATACCTAACATATGATGAACAGAGAAGGCTCTTTTGGTCATCACCAATACCATACAGGGACAATCTGTATGGAGATGTCACCAAAAATGAGCTGATGAATGTATTCTTCTAAATGATTAATATTGACCTCTTAGGGGTATGCAGCAGAAGAAATATAAACATAATTGAAAGCTGTTGTGGCTGAGTGATTAGTGTGCTCACTGCTCATAAAAGATTCAATTCCTAAAGTGTGACAAATTTATTTTTCTGAATGACACAATCTGAAAATGGGTACCAACAGTTTATGGGATATTATGGTAGTCTGAAGCAATTCTGACCATCTCACTCTAAATGTGCCATTGATCACTGATAAGACAAACTCATCGTAAGTGAGAAAAGTTTAACGTAATTTTATTTACACACAAAAATATAAAGGAGGGAAAACTATAATAATGTTTTTGCTTTTCAAATGTCTACTACCCAAGATAATACTTATTAAATTTATACTTCACACAAAAATGAAGGGCCAGCTAGATATAATTTGAAAAAAAAAGTGGCAAGGAAGAAAGATTATGCAAGTGAGTATGCAAAAGATAAAGAAAGAGACAGAGAAGTGAGAAAAAGTGAGGGACGGTGGGCCTTATTTTGGGAGAAAATCAATCCATGAACTATGACAGAGTGCAGTAATTTGTAATTTCATAAATAAATATGCACATGACCCATTATCTTCAGAAGACATTCTACAAGATAAAGGTAAAGGTATAGATAAAGGTAAAGCACGAGACTTGAACCGGCATCTTAGCACGCGAGTTTACACCCATATGTGCTCGGCCGCCTATCCAGAAATGTTCTGATATTTCTGTATAGTGTAGCCTCAAGCATCGAAACTCACGATGCGAGGCGACATTCCTCACCTTCCCAGGGTAATACCCTGGTACCCATTTCTGCCAACTGCTGGGTTGACCGTGGGGGTATTTTTTTCCCCAACCACGAGTACAATTCACACTGCTCCCAGCGGGAATCGGACATGGGTTGTCCGAACGTCGGGTGGTTTTCCCAACTAGGCTACCAAGGCTCCCATTCTACAAGAGTGTCAGTTTTGTATGGAAGAGAAGCTCTACAAAACAAAACTGCAATGAGGCTCTTCAGATAACCTTAAATGATCCATATAATTCATCTAATGCATCATTGATTATGTGACGGTAGACAGAAGAGCATGAATAAAAATATTTTCTGAACATATTGAAAAATATTTACAAACATCAGCAGAGAGAGCATTGGAAATACAGAAAGATCTATATCTATGCTGTATTGATTACACCAAAGCTTTCGATAAAGTCAATCATGAACAGGTGATAGGAAATATCAAAATAAATAGTAAAGATCTTAGGATTATTAAACATATATACTGGAAACAAGAAGCAGTCATTAAAATTGAAAACAAACAAGAAGAATTTCAACATACAAGACATGGAGTGTGTCAGGGATGCATATTGTCACCAGATCCATTTTCTTTGTACAGCAAAAATATTTTAAGAACTAATGCGAGCAAGCCTGACATTAAAGTATGGAGAAGCAACATAAACATCCACCGGTATGCAGATGACGTATTTATGGCAAAAAACCAATTAGATCTACAAAATCTGTTAGATAAAATTGTGACGGAAAGTGAAAAAACAGGCCTGACCCACATCAAAAAGACAATCTATGATAATATCAAAGTAAACAAACACACAATAATGTAGAGTAAAACTAAATCTAAAATAAGTGCATAGACTCAAATACCTGGATCAATAATAACATCAGATGGCAGATGCACTGCAGAAATTAGAAGCAGAATAGGACAAGCAAAGATAGAACTCCACCAAATGAAAAATATCGTTCTGTCCTAAAGTGATACATCAAACCTGTTCTACTATATGGAAGTGAGTCATGGATGATAAGTGAGACAACAAAGAACATTAGAGACAGTTGAGATGTGCTTTATCAGAAGGATACAAATTACATGGATAGCAAAAATGATAAATGAAGAATGTTTCAAATGAGCTGCAGAAATCAGAAATACATTAAAATTATAAGGAAGAGACAACATTTATTGAACGTGTCATGTGAAAAGAAGGCATTGAGAATACTTAACAAGCACAATAAATGGAAAGAAAAGCAGAGGAAAACCATGAGAAAAAATATTAACAGCTTAACGAATGGCATAATAAAAGATCAATGACTGAAATTATGACAAGATTGAAGGACTAAGTGATGTGGAAAGAGATGATCACCAATGCCACCTGATGATGATTACTACCATAAATCTGTCACCATACCTTTTACTCATTCTCTTATGTTCCCACTCAAACCAAGGAAAAGCTGGCAAAAAAACAGAGATACCAATGTTGATCAAACCAGCATACCTTGCAAGGATGATCATCGAGCAGGAAAAATATAAGAGCTCTTGTTGCTTTAGAGAACAATTAGACTGCTGACATACTTTGTTGACCAAGGAAGAGGAACTGCCATCATTATCATTATAATTTGATGGTGTATAAAATCTAGTAAAACCTCATAAGTTTCAAGGAACTTACCTCCAATAGAGTTAAACCATCTGACACAAAGTTCACATAATCTGTATCAGGATCATCCACTTTGTTGCTATTCTTTCCAATACTCTTGAGACTGCCTTTTCTCAAGTTAGCTTTCTTCTTTCCATCAACTTCATCTATTTCAGCATCTTTAACATCCAAATTGTTTTTATTTACAATTTTTTTTTCTGAATTATCATTGCCTTTGGTTTCATCAATCGTTTTAAGTGTGGCTACTTTGACTCTTGCTTCTTTTAGTGTAATTTCTGATTCTGAATTTTTCCCATTTTCATCCCCAATATTTGTTCTCTTGGAAGACTTCTGTCCTGTATCCTCTTCACCTGGAGGATCTTTAACTCCCAGTTTGTTTTCATCAACATCAGAATCTGAAACACCAGTTTGCACACCATTGTTGCCAGGTGCAAGTGTACCAAGGGAGGGTTCTGTTATTCCTGCATCTACATTATCTGTTTAGACAAAAATATGTACACATTCAATGTGAGAATAATAAGTATTTTTAAAACTTCCAAAAATGTACAGAATCTAAAGCATTAAATTTTACATATACATGTACGTAATTACCCAATCAATTTATTACTCAATTATTTCTGTACAGGATGAGAAAAAGCTAAAGCCTGTGACACATTAAAAATTGTCCTTTCAATAAATTTAAGCCCACTAATTTCAAACAATGGCATATTGTGTTCATATTCCCTTAAATTTTTCCCAACCAATGAATGTAACTTGTGATATGTTTTGAGTAAATATTTAAAATTCAAAACAAACTATGGCCAAACAAATGTATTTTGTAAATTAAAATAAGTGTCAGCATTTTAATGTGCATGGCATCAATGCATCAGCTGTACAGCTGCACACATTAAAAGATAATTTGCTTGTGTTATCAAACAAACATAGCAATGATATCTCTCTCACAGACTTGGCTGTTCATATGTTTAAACATGATCTTTAATAAACTCATGCAATGGTAGAGAGAAAGATTTGGTATGGCATCATTAGGATATGGGTGAGACTTAATTTTCCCAACTCACAGAATTTTAGCATAAGACAGAAAAAATAACAGAAAATAGTTTTGCTTTTCAATAGTACCAAGATGGCTCATCAGGTCACTGGATTTGCTGGGAAGACAAGATCATATAGATAAAAGAGGTGTAGAGAAACAAATTTTAGTTGAGACTAAAAATAAAGACCATCATCATCATCAAGTACCGGGCCTGCTGGCGTAGGTGATCATGTCTCTCCACGACTTTCAATCTCAACAGTTATTTATCATTTCTGTTGTTAACCTTCTGCCAAGCCATTCTCTTAAGCTGTCTGGTATTTTTTATCTTTGCTTCCCTCTCTCTTTTCGTCCCTCAATTTTCCCAGTTGTTACAATATATTCCAGTTGTTCTCTTCTCATTACATGGCCAAAAAATGATGATTGTTTCTTCCTAACATTGGAAATTAGCTCTCTTTTTGCTTCAACCTCTTTCAGAATGTTTTTATTACTCTTCTTAGCTGTCTATGGTATTCTTAACATTCTTCTGTAAAACCACATTTCTACAGACTCCAGTGATTTTCTTGTCTGCTGTCCTATTGTCCATGATTCACATCCATATGTTAAAAGACTGGCTCTACATATAACTTAAAAACTTTTTTTCTTAATAAAGACAAAATGTGAAAAAAAAACATCTCATCAATTTCAGTTTCATCCGAATGTGCTTATTCTCATGTCCAATTTATTAAATGGTCTTCACTGGATGGATCAGAATATCGCAAAATAATAAAATGTGTGTAAGGACACACTTTTGAATCACTTCTTCAAAACTTCATTGATTGCAAAAAGACTTTTCAACATTATACATCTATCTATCTATTGACCTTTTAAGCCATAGTCGGCTCATAGGACATAGACCCATATACTCTTCCTGTTATCTAATTTTTTTATTCTAGCAGTTTTCAATCCATCTAAAGATATTTTATCAAATCTCGCCATATGTCTCTGTTCTGTTCAAGCAAATCTGATCTCATTGAGGGAACCAATTCCTGCTGCTCTTGCCTCTCTGATCTCCTCAGTGACTGAAGATTGAATTCATTATGCAAAGGGAGCCACGATAGCTCAGTGGTTAGTGAACTGGACTACAAAGCACAAGGGGTATGGTTCGATCCCAACCGACTGCTTCCGGGTTCACCCAGCCTTAAAGGGTACCGGATTTTTTTTCTGGGAAAGTAAAGCAGCATGGCACGTAATACCAACCACATTACTCAAAAAGTCATGTGCTGAAGGTCTGTAAAATATAGGGTAAATAACACCATATTTCCCTATACGCCACTTGGCGTGACGGGGGTACTTTACTTTTTTTATTGACTTCATTATGCAGAGGGAGCCATGATAACGCAGTGGTTAGTGAACTGGACTACAAAGGACAAGGGGTAGGGTTTGATCTCAAATGACGGCTTCCGGGTTCACAAAGCCTTAAATGGGTACTGGAATTTTTTCTGGGAAAGTGAAGCGGCACGGGCGTAATACCGACCACATTACCCCAAAAATCATGTGCTGAAGGTCTGTAAAATTTATGGTCACTAACACCATATTCCCTATACGCCACTTGGCGTGACGGAGGTACTTTACTTTTTTTTTTCATTATGCAGAAGTACTGCACAGGTGGCAAAGGCATTGGATGGACACTTTGATCTCAGTTTGACGACCTTGATTTTGCACATGACACAGTTCTTAATAGTTATGTGAACATAATGCAAGAAAAAATAAATGCCTTCATGTCAATAATCTAGAAAAATAAAACTTGAGATCAACTAAGAAAAGACAAAAGTAATTAAAAATCAAATTCGCTCAGAAGAAAAAATGTACCTGGTAGGAAAAACAATATAAGAAGTAGATCACTTTGTATATCTTGGAAGCTCCATAGATCAAGAAGGAGAAAACAAAGAAAGAAATTAGAATAATAATAGGGAAAGGTAGCAATGACTTTCAGAAACCTTGATAAAATATGAAAATTGAAATTACTAAGCAGAAAAATACAGCTCAGGATTTCCAAATCAAATATATTATCCACCCTTACTTATGCATGCTTGAGCTGGAAAACAACTTTCTAAAAAAAATCAAAAATAAATTGGATGCATTTGAAAACAAATACCCCAGGAAAATATTTAATATACAATGGAATTGATTTAAGACTAATGCAGAAATAAAAGAAATGACAAAGCATTAAAAAATATAATCTACTATCAAGAGAAGGTGGGTTTATGTTGACTATGTGATGAAAAGAGGCAGCAAAAGAATCTCAAAGCAAGCCTACAAATGGGAACCAGAGGGTAAAAGAAGAAGAGACCAACCTAGAGAAACATTAAAAAGAATACAGAGGTCTTCTTCTTCTTCTTTCCTTCCTCATTTGCCTTTCAGCGTCGAGGAGAGATATATTTTGCGGTCTTTTGCTCTTCTGTTCATCTCTGCTGCTTTTTTGTTTCCTAGTGCTTCTAATGTTCCATCGACCCATCTTTTTCGTGGTTGACCCATTAGTCTGGTGTTCTCACAACATTTGTTGAAGGCTCATTGTGTTGTTTTGTTCTTTCTGCCTTGTCACGTGGCCAAACCATTTTATCTGTTGTTTCCTTATATATTCTATGGTGGGGGCTATTCCTAGCTTTTTTTCTCAGCTCTTCAGAGGTGAGAGGCAAAAACAGCAGAACTAGTATCAGATCAAGTATCACTAGTATCAGCTCCCTCGCTGAAATCGAGCAACTCTCCCAGAACAGAGATATATTACAAGATACAAAGCAGGTCCTGTGCAAGGTCTGCCATTTGATGTCAAAGATCATTAGACATAGACAATCTACAATTTCTGCCCTATGTGCCATCTTTATCTCAAAAGGACAATAGAAAGATAAGAAAAGAAAACATAAAAAAGGTAAGAAAAGAAAGGATAAGATAAGATAATATAAGAAAAGATAAGATAGATAAGAAAAGATAAGAAAATATAAGATAAAAAATAAGATAGACATTAAAAGATAAGATAAGAAAAGATAAGATAGATAGAAAAATAGAAGAAAATATAAGAAAAGATAAAAAAGATAAGATAGATAAGATAAGATAAAAAAATAAGATAGATCAGATAAATGATAAGATAAGATAAAAAAATATAAGATAGATAAGATATAAGATAAGATAAAAAAGATAAGATAGATAAGTTAAAGATAAGATAAGATAAAAAAGATAAGATAGATAAGATAGATAAGATATAAGATAAGATAAAAAAAGATAAGATAGATAAGTTAAAGATAAGATAAGATAAAAAAGATAAGATAGATAAGATAAAAGATAAGATAAGATAAAAGAAAAGATAAAAGATAAGAAAAGAATAGATAAGATAAGATGGATATGAAAACATAGATAAGATAGATAAGAAAAGAAAAAAGATAAGATAATCTTTTCTTATCTAAAATGGATGGATGGATAGATAGATGAGTTAGATAGATGAGATAGGTAGACGAGGCAGGCAGTTAGGTAGGTAGATGTGATAGGTAGGTATGAAGGTGGGTGGTTATATAGGCAGAGAAACACTTTTAAATAAATGTTAAAAGCTAGTAATATGATACAAATAAATATCTAGCAACAAGGTATCTCATTATAATAACAATAATCTGAAATATCTTATGGCTCCTCAAATCATTATCATGCACAGAATATATTAAACTCATTACCTGTGTCAACAATCTTTTCACTGTTGTGATTTTTATCTTCATTATCTATCTCTTTGTCACTGTATCTCCCCTTTCCCAGGCTAATACTCTCTTCAACTGGCACATTGATTACAAAGAGCACTTTGGCCATGATAAATTACCTTAATTCAATTTAGTCAGCTGTGAATAAAAAAAATTATTAGGTAATTATTGCACATTTGAGAATCTTATATTTAGTATATGAAAATATTAGCAAAACTTAACCCATTTGAAAACATGTATTGCAAGTGGAAACTCATTAAAAATCAATAAAAATGTGGTCGCTGACATTGAGTAGAGAGAAATGTTTTTTCCTCCATGTTTTCTTTTCCCTTATTTTTTCAATTAACTTTGTCTTTAGAGCTTTCTGTATCACGCTTTGTATTTCATTATGATAAAGTCATGGTCCAAATTTCTGGAGCCAACCCATATTATGAAAATTAACTGGAGAAAAGTTGTGCAAAACAAGCTCACTCAGTTAGTCAGTAGTTCTAGATTATGTGATATTTTATTCCTTCATGTTGAAGCAGTTGATTTTGTTTTTGTATACTATTATAGAGATGATATTTTTGTGTGCATTCTATAACAGAACCAAATTAAAAAAAAAAAACCTTAATAAATTTAATGTTTTCATCTTATCTTAGTTCTTGACATCCAATTTAGTATTCTTATAATAATAGTACTATTAACCATATATTGATTTGTAATATTCTTTCTGTTTTTAAAAAATGTGTGTGTATATATGGGCTCTATATATATTTATTTTTCTATCACTTAAATGTGTATATAATGTAGCCCACAATATTTATCTGGCAAGACAGGAAAGTGTCTGCAAGTGTTTCACAATTCAATATGTGATATTATGTAGCAAAATTATTATAATTGTTTGTATCGTTTTTTAAAGTGTACTAAAACTAAACAGCCAGTGGGAAAAACAAAAATGTTAAAATGAACAAAATTTATAATAATCATCAGATTGAGAATGAATATAGTAACGAAGACAAGAAAACTGGAATTCATAAAGTAAAGCAGTAAATTTATGAATAAGCTAAGACTGACACAAACATGGCAACTACTGGAAATTATTCTAAGCATTACAATTATTAAAACATGATAACCCATAAAAAAAAAAATTATAGATATATATGTCTGGAATTTAAGTCTGATGAATATTTCCAGACAAGTATTTGTGTGTGTGTGTAAAATTGGGAATATAAATTTAAATTAATAAACAAAGATTAACTTGCCAGTTTGAAAAACCCAGAGATATTTGAGGAATTTATAGAAATTCACGTTTTTTTCACTATATACTCTGACAACTAAATTGTTACCTTTAAAAAAATAAAATATACATACATATTGTTTACATATTCAAAATTATATTTTAAAAATATCCACAGCTGTTGAAATATTTTTTAACGTGTCCTAAAGATTAATTTCAGGCGCATACCAACTGGGCAATATGAATTTTCCGCCATAGTCGTTCAGGAACCTGAGACAAAGAAGCCACACTCACACACAATAAATACATGCAAATTGATAGTACTAGTATAGTACATACCACGTGGATAATATTTCAAGTATAGATAATAACATATTATTTTAACATGTGCAATGTAAGAGCACGAGTTATTATATAATTTATATTAATCCAGCACGGTACAACATTTTTCAAGTCAGGCAGTAATATTACTAGACTTAAGACTAGTAGTACATGTGACTAGAAGTCGGCGATAGAAAAATTGAACAAGCTGGTTTCTATAGTCCTGGATACGCGATTATATTTTTTAATTAAAGCCAAATTTACCAAAATAATTACAACTATAATCGTAAGTTATATATTATATATGGAATAACCATTAATGATTAACAGAGTTGAACAAAGCAGGTATGCATCCGAAAACATTTTTATTTATGTTGATTTGTAATGTTTAAAACATGTAATAATACGAAAATAGACCTCCTATAGTAGTAGTAGTTATAGTACATGATTCGGTTATGCGTTTACTGTGTCCATAGCCATAAGAGCCTCATTTCCTTCGCCTCTGAATTTTTTATTTATTATTTACCATTATTTATAATTATTATGTTTACAAATCAGAACAAGAAAAAGTTATTCACTAAATCTCAACCGTCAATAATCATTTGATTTAGAATATCTGCATAAGAAAAATTATAGAACGTAACTTACATTTACGGATAGGACACATTTAAGACAGATCTTTATCTTGCCTGCAATTCGAGGCAAATTGTATGTAGAAGTGTACACACAAGTTCAAAACAAATTTTACCTGTAACACCTAGCGCGGGCTTTCACTAATATTAAATCCAATATCAATGTTCATGTTGTACTAGTCTGCTTCGACTTCGTTGAAACACATACTCGTAGTCAATGAAGCATGGACATATGAATAATTGTACACATACACACATATCTGAGTGACAGCCACTTCGCGTTTGCAAGCAGGAACACAAATGTACCGAGCTTATATAGGGGACGTGGACCACTCAAAATAAGAATACAGAGACAAGCCCTGCGTTTTTTGTTTATTTTAAGCAAGCGTTGTATTGGCTCATTCTTTCAGATTCAAGTGGTTAACACGAAGATAGCTACACACGCACACATTATGCTATACGCTACCGTGTTGATGGTACACACAATAGAGAGAAAAATGACGGGAGTTTACCAAGCATGGGGCATAAACGCACCTCCGAAAAAAACACAGGGCTTGCTATACTTACTATATACAACCTCGTTTGTAGGAGAGAGCAAATTACAAAAATATGTCATAATACGTGTCATCATGTGCACCGCAATAAGAGACAATATTTAAGAGACTTTGCACTTGTTAGAGTGCCCATCAGTACTTCAATATGTGTTCTCATCGCTCAGAAAGATCTCAGCACAGAGCACGAACGCCGTACCACCTACGAGAATCCTTGGGTGAAATCATTAACATCAAAAGCCAGCCCACACGACTTACTAATTCATACCACGTGACTATCAGCCAAAACATATGTGAACGAATAACCATGACCTTCGTATATGAAGAAGGACACTGAATAATCATATGTAGATGTTTGGGTAGTTGCACTTTTTGCATTCTCTTATTTTGCTGGGAGTTTAATTTATCAATAGTGTCTTTTTCCATAGGTCTACTTTGAAGTGTTCACACTTTCATATGATTTAACAGCTATATATCGTGTGTGTGTCTGTAAAAAAAAAAAAAAGTTTACAGAAAATGAATCATCCCATATTCTTTTCTCCACATCTACCTTCCAGAGGGGCTTTTGTTTTTCTATTTGGCCGCTGCTGCTATGTTTTCTAGTGTTTCTCAAATTCTATCAATTGATCTTTTTTTATGGTCGGTCCTAGGGTCTGGTGTTCTCGTAGCGTTTCTTCAAGGCTCGTTGCGTTGTATTTTGATCGTACTGTCTTATCTTGAGACGAAACTACTTTATCTGTTGTTCATATTTCTTGTATTCAACTGTGGGAATTATTACTTAATCCCCCCCCCCGCCTCTTTAAATTCTTCACTTCTGATCTTATCTCTCGGGCCTTTCTCTGTCACGTGTCTAACATTAAATTTTAGTAGTGGTTATTTTTTTTTATGTTCGTGAGTCTAAAGTCCAGGTCTGGCACTTATACAGCCTTGGGTGGCCTCGGTAGCCTTGTCGGTAAAACCACCCGACTGGGCTACCGACGTTCGAACAACCCGTGTTCGATTCCCTCTGGAAGCAGTGTCAGTTGTACTCGTAGTTGGAAACAAAATACCCCCGCGGTCGACCCTGCCACTGGCAGAAATTGGTACCAGGGATCGTGAGTTTCGATGCTTCAAGCGACACTGCCCAGAAGTCTCCGAACACTTCTGGATAGGTAGCCGAGCACATATGGATGAAAACTCGTGTGCTAAGACGCCGATTCTAGTCTCGTAATTTACCTTTACATTACTTGTAAATTGGAGCCGCGATAGCTCAGTGGCTAATGAACTGGACTACAAAAGAAAAGAGGTAGGGTTCGATCCTGACCGACGCTTCCGGCTTCAAAACAGCCTTAAATGGGTACCGGATTTTTTCTGGGAAAGTAAAGCGGCACGGGCATAATACCGATCACATTATCCCACAAATAATGTGCCGAAGGTCTGTAAAAATTATAGTTACTAACACCAAATTCCCTATACGCCACTTGGCGTGACGGGGGCTTTTTACTTTTATTTTTTTGTTTACTTGTAAGCACAATAATAAACTATAACAATGAGAACTCTACACCCATGGATATAAAAAGAGTAGTAAGACAAGGATGCATGCATCACCAAGCTTGTTCAATCTATACACTGAGCAAATCTTTAAAAACATCTCAGAGACGCCAGACCTAAACATTAATGGAAAGATAATCAATAACCTAAGATATGCTGATGATACTGTTCTACTAGCAGAAAATCCTAAAGAGCTACAACAATTGCTTAATGTGATAAACAATCCTAAAGACTTACAAATAAATATCACAGTTGAAGGAATACATCTGGAGACAGTTTAGAGCTACAACTACCTTGGACATACTATAACCAATGATGGAAAATGTAAAATTGAAATAAACAAAAGAACAGGTATGGCAAAAAGTAATTTTAATGCCATGAAAAATATACTAACAACAAAACAAATAACAGCAGGGCTGAAACTAAGAATAGCAAAATGTTACATTTTCTCAATGTTCTTGTATGGTGCAGAAACATGGACATTAGACAAGAAAACAGAACAGAGAATTTAAGTCTTTGAAATGTGGATTTACAGAAGAATATGGAGAATTGGATGAAAAGAAAAGTAACGATGAAGTTTTAAAACAACTAAAAATAAAAAGAGAACTACTAAATACAATTAAGACAAGACAAATGTAATTCTTGGGACACGTTAAAAGAAACAACAGCCTACTAAAAGTAATATTGGAAAGCACATAAAAACACTTCGCCCCATAAAACAAGAGAATGGCAAAACCCAAGACCTTTGAAGTTGTGTGTCCATACATTTATCAAACGGATATCTTTTATTGAAATGATATTATGTTGTTGTATTTATATTACGTCTATCATCATCATCATTGAGTGCCGTCTCCGCATCGAAGCTTGGCTACCATGGAGCGCCATTCCGCTGTCTCTTGCTTTGGTAGTGCAAGTTTCCATAGGCTGACTTGTTCATTTTTTTTTATGTTACTCGTCCATGTTTGTCCTGGCCTGCCTCTGCCGTTTTTACCTTTTATTTTCCCTTCCAATATTACTTTTAGCAGAATTGTTCAAATGCACATTTTTTTAAAGGCAGTAAATGTGTCGTGAATGTTAAATGACCGTTATATTCCTACAAGTTTACTGGAATCTCTTCCAACTGCAAAAAAGCCCCATATATATATATAAGAATAGAAATAAGTAATTTGAACAAACATACTAACATCAAAGCAAATAACACCAGGGCTAAAACTAAGAATAGCAAAATGTTATGTCGTCTCAACGTTCCTATATGGTGCAGAAACATGGACATTAGACAAGAAAACAGAAGAGAAAATTAAAGCCTTTGAAATGTGGATATATAGAAGAATAGGTAGTATTGGATGGAAAGAAAAGAAAACAAACGATGAAGTCTAAACAACTAAAAATGAAAAGAGAACTACTAAACACAATTCAAACAAGACAATTGCGATTTTTGGGCCATGTTAAAAGACACAGCAGCCTACTAAAAGTAATCCTGGAGGGGAAAATACAAGGTAAAAGAGGCAGAGGCAGACCAAGAGTAATATGGACGAGTAACATCAAAAGATGGACAAACCAGCCTATGACAACCTGCACCATAAAAGCAAGAGACAGAGCAGAATGGCGCTCCATGGTAGCCAACCTTCGATGCGGAGATGGCACTCGATGATGATGATATATATATATATATATATATATATATATATATATATATATATATAAACCCTGTTATACCACATATAGGGAATTGTTTTATTCACAACGGGCATGCTTTTTTAAATAAAGAAATCTTGAATTTGGTCACAAGTTTTATTTCTAGAAAAATGTATATAATTATATATGGCTCTAAATGGATTTATAGGTATAATTTGGTAGAAAGAAAAGAAAACAAACGATGAAGTTTTAAAACAACTGAAATTGAACAGAGAAATACTAAACACAATTCAAACAAGATAAATGAGATTTTTGGAGCATGTTAAAAGACACAACAGCCTACTAAAAGTAATCTTGGAAGGGAAAATACAAGGTAATAGAGGCAGACCAGGACTAACATGGACGAATAACATCAAAAGATGGACTAGTCAGCATATGACAACCTGCATCACCAAAGCAAGAGGCAGAGTGGAATGACCCCCTATGGTAGCCAACCTTCGATGAGGAGACGGCACTCGATGATGAAATGGATTTGATTATTTCAGAGATGCACGTTTTGTATACTGAAGAGAAATTATAATAAATGAATATTATTATAGAGGGAAACTTCCGAGGCGATAATTCAGCGAATCTGTTTAGTTAGCTGAGTGGCAGTGTTCCTTATCGTTCGGCTTCTCGTGGCAAGGCACAGTGTCAAGGAGTGCGGGTTCGGTTCTGCTTCGGACCTTATATAGTTCTTGGTTTTTTTCTGTTGTTTATTTGTCATATTTTCTGAGTGCTGTAAAACATACCTCTTCCTCCTATGATTCATGTTTTGTATGCATTCGTTAACGATGAATTATTTAAATCCTTGTTCATGGCTTGTGCTTTTGTTTCCTCCTTGACAAGTCATGATCTGGCCATCCTCAGACTTGATCTTCTAGATTATAATAGAACGCTATTGTCATGCAGCAGAACTAAACACACCAAAAAAAAAAAAAACATTAATAAAGTCGTCCCTGGCCGAAATTGTCGCTGATAAGCATTAAGCGAGACTACCCAGAGAAGTAAACTACCAATTACATTTGCAGTCTGCGGCTGTAACACGTCTCTTACAAATACACGTAATTCATCTCCATGGATTATGGTACAACATATAGACCTACTTAGTATCCACATAAGCGTAAAAACTAGTATAGTGGTGTCATTACAACAGGGCAACCGATAATAGAGCCTAGCAGAACCAAAGTTTTCTTCACGCAAGTCTAGAATCGGCAGTAAGTTTCGATTTAACCTGACCATTCTTCCGGTCAGCATTTGTTGCCTGTCCCCAGTCCCCAGTTCCACGTGTTCCTGGTAATCGCTTCCCAGACAGAAAGCAATAGATAGTAACACTTTTGTATTGGAAAAGGGGGGGGGGGGCTCAAAAGCGAGATACAAACTTAGTTAGAGCTACACATTAGCACTGGTATATTTTTATTTATAGCTCTCGGAAAAACCCACAAACAGTAGAATGCAAGCCGAACAAGATTAGGCGCGTTGAGCTGTGGATAGTGTAAGTCTACTGAAGAGGAAAGAATACCGCACTGGTGTAACGTTGACTAGACTGACCGCATAACCCCCACCCCCCCCCCCTCCTCAAAAAATAAATAAATAAATAATAATTCCGTTAAAAAATAGCGAAACAAACAAAATATTGACACGAAGGAGACAGGGTTCATAGAAGAGCCCGATCCTAGCGGAGACACGGTCTAATTCTTCAATTTCAGACTGCGCTATTTTTTCTTGTTTGTGGTGTGTTTTTTTTTTCTTTTCCCGAGAGCAGTGAAAATACCAATGTTCTTGTATAATTTCTGTTCTTCTCAGCTTGTTATAATAATGACCTTTCACATAACATTTGTAGTGCTGGAGTGTTCTTCTCCAGCTTCTATATAGGAATTTTTTTTTCTCCCTCTAAAGATGAAGAGCGCCCTTCAATCGACACAGGTGGCCCAGCCATTTAGAGTGACATTGGGAGACTGAAGATGTTTGGCATCTCAGCACGATCCAGTTATTCAGCACGATCCAGTTTTTCATTGTTATTTTATCTCTCCAGAGAGCCCGCATACATCTCAGGCAGTGCATGTCGAAAGTGTTTATTTATTTTTTAAAATCTTGGTCGTTTCGTTGGCATAGAGTGCGAATTACATATATTTTGTATACAACTTTAGTCTTGGTGATTTTGTGCATTGTATATTCGTCGGTTGTAGTTTCTTCTTCTGTTGCTCCGTACACCTCAAGATGACAGTAGTAATATGTTCGGAGAAAGCATTCGTCGGTTGATGGGATATCCATGCATCTTGTCTAGCCATGGTAGCAATGATGGCCACAAGAGCCTTATGTTCATCATATTTTAATGTAGCAGATGTCTCGCAATGATGGCTGTGCTAGTTACATTCAGCACAGGTTCATATCTTTTTTTTTTCTTCTTTCCTTTTTTTCATTTACCTTTTCAGCGTCAAGGGGAGATATAATTTGCGGTCTTTTACTCTTTTGTTCGCCTCTGCTGCTGTTATGTTTCCTAGTGTTTCTAATATTCATTCAATCCATCTTTTCCGTGGTCGGCCATTGGGTTTGGTGTTCTCGCAATGTTTATTGAAGGCTCGTTGAGTTGTATTTTGATTTTTAACCATGCCACGTGGCCAAACCATTTTATCTGTTGTTTCTTTATATATCCTATGGAGGAGGTTATTCCTATCTTTTATCTCAGTTTATCATTTCTGATCTTATCTTTCAAGCTTGTTCCTGTCATTCGTTTCACACACTTTATCTCAGTTTATCATTTCTGATCTTATCTTTCAAGCTTGTTCCTGTCATTCGTTTCACACACTTTATCTCAGTTTATCATTTCTGATCTTATCTTTCAAGCTTGTTCCTGTCATTCGTTTCACACACTTTATCTCAGTTTATCATTTCTGATCTTATCTTTCAAGCTTGTTCCTGTCATTCGTTTCACACACTTTATCTCAGTTTATCATTTCTGATCTTATCTTTCAAGCTTGTTCCTGTCATTCGTTTCACACACTTTATCTCAGTTTATCATTTCTGATCTTATCTTTCAAGCTTGTTCCTGTCATTCGTTTCACACACTTTATCTCAGTTTATCATTTCTGATCTTATCTTTCAAGCTTGTTCCTGTCATTCGTTTCACACACTTTATCTCAGTTTATCATTTCTGATCTTATCTTTCAAGCTTGTTCCTGTCATTCGTTTCACACACTTTATCTCAATTTATCATTTCTGATCTTATCTTTCAAGCTTGTTCCTGTCATTCGTTGCACACACTTTATCTCAGTTTATCATTTCTGATCTTATCTTTCAAGCTTGTTCCTGTCATTCGTTTCACACACTTTATCTCAGTAGACGTTCGTATCCTTAGGGTGTTGAAAAGGTTGTACTTCAATCTATTCTGGTTTGTTCAGTCTAAAAATTGTTCCTTGTTTTTTTTTTTTCAGTTGAGCTGGTAGTAGGCATCATTTTTCATGTGGCCCTGATGTTCTGTATTCTATTTGTTCATGTATTTGACAAACCTTTAATTCCGCATAATTTGTACTTGAATTTGGCTGGTTTAATTTGCCACCTTCGTTTACCATCCTGTCTACCTCAACGTTTCCAGCAGTGGCGTATTCTCTATGATACCGCAGCTACCGCCGGTAGCCTGAACATATTAACGAAATACAAAAGGAAATGATAATTTATTATATTTTTTTATAATTATATTACAAATTTTTGAATATTCAATTACACATTTCGTAGGCCAATATGATTTATTTGCTTTGATTTGCATTTATTAAAGCAAGATTTTCATCTGGCCACTATAACATTTGTGAATAAAACTGAAACTACTCTACATTGAAACCTCTAGTAGTCAGCGGTACATTTTTCCTCTATCCGGACCTAGTATTAAGGAATGCGGTTTCATGGGTTATTTTTAGCTCTAACCAATTAGAAACGTTAAAAGTGGGAGTGAAACTATGTCTGATTACCGGAACTTCCTTAGCTATTTATAACTACGTTATGCGCATCAGCATCTGTAGAAAAAACTTTTTCCGCTCTCAAGAGAATCAAATCTTATTATCGCTCAACTCAGACACAAGAACGCTTATCTGGTTTGGCAATAATATCCATTGAGAAATCCTTCCCTCAGAAACTTAGAAACCAACCCAACAGTACTTTCAATGATAAAGTCACCAAGACATTTTCGTCCCAAACAAGACGGATATAATTAACATAAATAAGTAAGTAATTTAAAATGTAGTGATGTCATTAGAAAATATTACTTTATGTTAGCCTACTGAATATAATGTATGTTTTTATTTATTATGTCAGCGGTAGCCCAGACCCCAAGACCAGTATACGCCACTGGTGTCCAGGAATGTTGCAGTGAGATGGAATCTACAGAATTGCACTTTTGTATCTTCAGCAAAGCTTATGTTTGACATCCCACCAGCGCGATCCAGTACGTCATCGTTATTTTATCTCTCTAACGAGCCCAAATATACACCTCAGGAAGTGCATGTCGAAAGTGTTTATGTTTATTAATCTTGGCTGGTTCGTTGTCATAGAGAACTAAGTAATGTTTTATATACAACTTATGGAGGCGAAGGCGCGCCCCACCCAGCACCAGAGCTGGAAGTCGTCAGTGACTCATAACTGATGGCTTGCGCCAGGATCGGTGAACCAGAACCATCCAGACCCTGCTACACCTCTCCGCGGTGCCTCCAGAAACAGACTAACCTGTCTAGTCTGGCCAAGCGAGCAGGGATCGAAGTGGGAAGACAAACCCGGTACTCAAAAATGTCGGCTGAAGTCGGATGTGTTGGGCCGAAAGGCGCAGATATCACAGTGTTACACTGCAAACTTCAACACAACGTAACTACTTCCACTTAACGTCCTTTTAAGGGCGGATGACGAGGAGGAAGTCTACGGTTCGTATCCGCTAGAATACCTCAAATCATCGGGCGACCGCATCATCATCATCATCATATACAACTTATAGCGTAAGTGATTTTCTACACAGTGAGATATTTTTTAGGGTGAGATCAAACATGTTGGCGCGGGGGGGGGGGGGGGGGGGGAGAGTTGGGACGACGACGACGACTGGGTGGTCTCGAGGCAAGACGCCGGTCTCGAGACAAAAAGGTTGTGAGCTCAAATCCCGGTTGCAATAATCCCTGATCTCAACAACGAGGCCCTGACATGAAACGTCAACTACTCATCGACCTAAAAAATATGAGTAGGTCCGAAGTCGAAGTTATCTTCCTGTGCGGCGAGAGACCCCCGTGCAGGGGGTGCCAGGTAAAAACGGGTTAACACGCAAAATTCAGTTCCTAGTCTGTAGGGACTTAGCCGGATGTGATAGCTGGCGAACGGGGAATGGGGGGGGGGGGGGGATACATGGCGGGAGCCCAAAAACCTGATCAAACAGTCCATCAGATTCCAGTTTGTTGCCTGTTTGGCCTGCCGCTTCAACTAAAGTGCCTTTTATTTATTTTGTCTCACTTCAACACACAAGAAAACCTGCCAGAAAAAAAAAAAAAAATTGTTTTTAAACTTGCTGGCTACTCTTAAGCTCAGTGTGAATTACTTGCCAGATTGTATCGGGGAGGGGAAAAAAAAAGGGGGGGGGGGGCGGCGGCTAGGTAGTCTAGAGGTAAGACGCTGGCCTCTGGACAAAAAGTTTCGTGTTCGATCCGCACCATAGGCGATGGGAATTTTTTCAAAATTCGAATCCGTGGTGTCTTTGTGGCAATGCCCTCTCCTAGTCTCTGGGTAGTGACATCTAATTTCTAGTCCTTTTGGAAATCGGCGAAAAACAGTAAGTTCACTCGTGTACGTTAAATAACCATTGGTAGTTCATCATCATTGAGTGCCGTCTCCGCAACGAAGGTTGGCTACCATGGAGCGTCATTCCACTCTGTCTCTTGCTTTGATGGTGCAGATTGTCATAGGTTGACTTGTCCATCTTTTGATGTTACTCATCCATATTAGTCCTGGTCTGACTCTGCCTCTTTTACCTTGTATTTTCCCTTCCAATATTACTTTTATTAGATTGTTGTGTCTTTTAACACGCCCTAAAAATTTCATTTGTCTTGTCTGAATTGCATTTAGTAGTTATCTTTTTATTTTTAGTTGTTTTAAAACGTCATCGTTTAATCGCTCTCCTTCTATTATACGATTTTCTAAAGTTCCTTGTTGGTATAAGGTCTCTATATATCCTAACGTTCCATGTACCTATTTTTAGTTCGTTCCTAAAACAATAGTTAGAATTTCTCTTCATGACTTTCTTTGGAATGTCACGTGATGAGGCTCCAATCTCTTTCACGGTGGTCTGCCATATTCGTATTTCATGTTCGTAATTGGTTGTTAAATATAAAAAAAAAAATTAGTAGGCCAAAAAAAAATGACCGCTGTCCGGACAAAAATTGTTAAGCAAATCTACCCACCCAAGCCAAAGACGGATATGTCGGGTCGAAAGGCGCAGATATCGCAGTGTTGCAGTAAATTAGCGACACAATGCATCAACGCCCACTTAAATCTACCTAGAAGAGTACCAAGGAGACGGCGTCCGTTATAAAATCATTATGCTCTGTTATTTCGACGGTTCCTCTTAATAACTAGATAATTTTAAAAATCCGAATTCACATTCATCATCATCATCAAGTACCTGGCCTGCTGGCGTAGGTGATCATGTCTCTCCACAACTTTCGATCTCGGCAGCTATTTATTATTTCTGTTGTTGACCTTCTGCCAAACCATTCTCTTAAGCTGAATTCACATTAACTTTTGTATTTGCTTGCTTGTGTTCGCCCTATGCCTAAAGGAATACACCTCTTCATTATCCGCTCTTAAAAGGACGTTAAGTGGCGTGTATACGTTGTGCAACTACCTTGGACATACGATAACCAGTGATGGAAAATAAAAAAATGAAATAAACAAAAGAATAGGAATGACAAAAAGTAATCTTAATGTCATGAAGAACATACTAACATCAAAACAAATAACACCAGAACTAAAACTAAGAATAACAAAATGTTATGTCTTCTGAACATTCCTATATGGTGCAGAAACATGGACATTAGACAAGAAAACAGAACAGAGAATTGAAGCCTTTGAAATGTGGATATATAGAAGAATATATGGAATTGGATGGAAGGAAAAGAAAACAAACGATGAAATTTAAAACAACTAAAAATGAAAAGAGAACTACTAAACACAATTCAAACAAGACAAATGCGATATTTGGGCCATGTTAAAAGACACAACAGCCTACTAAAAGTAATCCTGGAGGGGAAAATACAAGGTAAAAGAAGCAAAGGCAGACCAAGACTAACATGGACGAATATCATCAAAAGATGGACAAATCAGCCTATGACAACCTGCACCATCAAAGCAAGAGACAGAGCAGAATGGCGCTCCATGGTAGCCAACCTTCGTTGCGGAGACGGCAGTCGATGATGATGATGATGATACGTTGTACTGTGGTGTAGTAAAACTGTGATATTTGCGACTTTCGGCCCCACACATATCCGACTTCAGCATGTTATTTTTGAGTACCAGGTTATCTTCCCTCTTGAATCGTGCTTGGCCAGACTAGACAGGGTAGTCTGTTTCTAAAAGCACAGCGAAGAGGTGGAGTAGGGTCTGGATGGTTTTGGTTCACCAATCCTATCACAGGTCATCAGATAAGAGGTCGCCGACAGCTCTTAGCTCTGCAGCTGTGAGGCGCCTTGCCTCCACTTTTGTTTTTTTTCATTTAATAATGTCTCATTGTAAATTTTCATGTATGCTTGTTTAGGAATTTGACTTATAATAGTTCGACTTACCAAGTAATGTTTTGTTCTGGTAACAGTAAAGTTACTCATTAAACGAATGTTGGGTTTATGTTTCAAGTCCGTTCTTGTATACTGACATTGCTCATGGTTTTCACTAAAACACTGTTTGTTTCGTGTCCTTGTATACGTAACTTTTATGGGGGGATAGGCTGTCAATGTGGGTCGCATGTTTCACGTGGCTGCAACGTGAGTTTGTTTATACGTGATTTTGTAAGAGAATGTATACACCATAAGTTGGCTTAGTACTTCGCCTACGTAAATTCTTTCTGCCAAGGGTGTATACAGACCTCTTTTCTTGTGGCGTTTTCATTGTTCATTTAGAATATCAGTGTTACCAATTACCCATTCGCTCGTGCGCTGCCGGGGCCCGAAAGGGGAGTAAAGAATAGTAGCGCTGTACCCTACCAGGCTTGTTCGTAAGAGGCGAGAAAGGAGACTTCGGCATGGGACTACTGGTTATCCTATACTGTAAAAAAAATAAGCCGAAAAAAACTTCACAAACATGATATACATACTTTCATTAATGGATGCTTACGCAGAATAAAATGATGGAAATGGCAGGACAAAATCACTAACATAGAATTATGGAAATGTACTAGTCAAACACCAGTGGATAAAGAGATACAGCGAAGATGATGGCGCTGGATAAGACACACGCTACGGAAACCAACTGAGAGTATTACACAACAGACCCTTTTTTGGAATCCCCAGGGGAAAAGACAAAGAGGAAGACCAAGGAATTCTTGGAGAAGACAGATAGAAGCAGAGATGAAGATGATGGGGAAGACATGGAATGATCTTAAAAGAATGGCAAAAAACAGAACGACTTGGAAAGTGTTTGTTGAAGACCTATGCTCCACTGGGAGCTAAAAAAGGTAAAGAAGGATGGAATTACTCATTTCCTGCTAACTGAATCTGTGTGCTAACTGAATCTGAATTACCTTCCCCCCATTCCGCCCGGATTATATTAATGATTAAATTTTATAAAATTATACTGTTGTTTTATAGGGCTATATAAATAGGATAAGCTACATAATTATAGTTTTTGTATTCAGAAATTGATAATTCCGGTTATTTTTTTCTTGCCACCACCAACTCCACTCCCTTTTTCATGGTTATGTCGCCGACCTTGACAACTATGACCTCATATTCTGCTTGCACGTGTGGACTCGTGTCCGTTTACACGGCTTGGCCTCGTGTGTTTCGATAGTAAAATTGCTCGCCTTATCAGGCTGATAGTTGGCAGCTATTCATACTTGTCTTTGCCGTTACTCACAAAGGTCATTCATAGGTTCATATCATCATCATGTGCAGTGTCGAAGTCGCACAAGTGGGATATGGACAGTATACAGCAGGCGGGCTAGAAACGTAACCATGCTCACATTATCTATCTCAACAGACCAATCAGAATAAAGGTTACAGTTACAGACACTGAAGTCATGAAAGGCCAAACTGCAAGTATCAACACGTCACAAGTACTGCTCGTGGCACACCAGTGAGATCGGCAGGTCCACCCAATCAACGCACTAAGAATCTGTTGCTGAATGGCGAACTCAGCAGTTTACGACAGCACGATGGACATAAAGAACCAGACTCTATGTAATGAACTGTTGTGTACATTTGTTGTGGTATGTTTTTAATAACATAGATTTTTTTTTACCACAGATGGTAGATGTACAATAGATGTGAGATACAGACTGGCTCAGACAAAAGCAGGTTTCCAAAAGATGAGGAAGATACTGTGCAATCCATTTTTGACAATAGAAAAAAAAACGATTTCTTAAATGTTATGTAGAGCCAGTCTTAGCATATGGATGTGAATCATAGACAATAGGACAACCCAGAAGAAAATTACAAGAGCCTGTAAAATGTGGTTTTACAGAAGAATGTTGACAATACTAATGACAGCTAAGAAGAGTAATGAAAACGTTATGAAAAAGGCCAAAGCAAAAAGTGAGCTAATATCCAATATTATGAATAAACAATCATCATTTTTGGCCATGTAATGAGAAGGAAACACCTGGAATACATTGTAACAACTGGGAAATTTGAGGGACGAAGAGATAGAGGGGAGCAAAGAGAAAAGATACCAGACAGCTTAAATGAATGGCTTGGCAGAAGGTCAACAACAGAAATGATAACTGTCGAGATCAAAAGATATGGAGAGACTTGATCACCTATGCCAGCAGGCATGGTACCTGATGATGATGATGATATTGTTACCATAGGAACACAAGAGTGTGAAGCGTGGATAGATTTTTTTTTTTTTTTTTAAATTAAAATCCATTCCACCGCAATGTTTACATAATTCGATACCACGTGAAAAGAGCATGTCAGTTTTGAACAAACAAAAAAAAACTTAATATTCCAGAAGACGGGTTATAAATGAGCATAAAAGCAGGGAAAATAACATATCTTGGTCGTGGGTGCTGGGTAGGTGAGTCGTCAGCCTGTGTACAAAAGCATTCCCGTTCGATTTCCCACCACGCCAGGTGGGAAGTTTAAAAAAATCAAATTTGCGGTTTCTTCTTGGCCTTACCCTCCAACCTCCAGTCTCTGGTAATGAAGTCCGATGTATAGGCCTCTCTAGGTAGTGAGATCCGATGTCTAGGCCTCTCTAGGTAGTGAGATCCGATGTCTAGGCCTCTCTAGGTAGTGAGATCCGATGTCTAGGCTCTCTAGGTAGTGAGATCCGATGTCTAGGCCTCTCTAGGTAGTGAGATCCGATGTCTAGGCCTCTCTAGGTAGTGAGATCGATGTCTAGCCTCTCTAGGTAGTGAGATCCGATGTCTAGGCCTCTCTAGGTAGTGAGACCCATGTCTAGGCCTCTCTAGGTAGTGAGACCCGATGTCTAGGCCTCTCTAGGTAGTGAGACCCGATGTCTAGGCCTCTAGGTAGTGAGACCCGATGTAGTGAGACCCGATGTCTAGGCCTCTTTAGGTAGTGAGACCCCTCTCTAGGTAGTGAGACCCGATGTCTAGGCCTCTCTAGGTAGTGAGACCCGATGTCTAAGCCTCTCTAGGTAGTGAGACCCGATGTCTAGGCCTCTCTAGGTAGTGAGACCCGATGTCTAGGCCTCTCTAGGTAGTGAGATCCGATTTCTAGGCCTCTCTAGGTAGTGAGACCCGATGTCTAGACCTCTCTAGGTAGTGAGACCAGATGTCTAGACCTCTCAGATAACTGAAACAAAACAGGAGGTCCTGTGTACATTCTGCGCACGTTAAAGAATCATTGGCATTAGAAATCGATAATAGTAAGTAAAAAAGTAAAGATCTCCCGTCACGCCAAATGGCGTATAGGGAAATATGGTGTTAGTGACCATAAATTTTACAGACCTTAAGCATATGATTTTTGGGGTAATGTGGTCGGTATTACGCCCGTGCCGTTTTACTTTCTCAGAAAAAAAATCCGGTACCCATTTAAGGCTGAGTGAACCCGGAAGCCGTCGGTTGGGATCGAACCCTACCCCTTGTCCTTTGTAGTCCAGCTCACTAACCACTGAGCTATCGCAGCTCCAAATCGATAACAGTAGGCTGCACAAATGACCAGTGCCCGGGAAAAAAATGATTGGAATAAATCTACCAAAAACCTTAAAACTCTCGCGATAAAAAAATGAGAGTACCTCTGAAATTGGAGAATATTTGCATGTATGACGAGGGACACCTGAGCACACGGCCGCCTATGTGAAAAATAGGGCGAAAAGTGACGTTCACGCAAAATAACAAACAGCATACCTTGGTCACATAAAAGGACATGATGGCTTAGAGAAGATCAGTTGGAGAGCATGGTACAAGTTAGACGTGAAAGAGGAAAACCAACAAGAAGATCAGTTGGAGAGCATGGTACAAGGTAGACATGAAAGAGGAAAACCAACTAGAAGATCAGTTAGAGAGTATGGTACAAGGTAGACATGAAAGAGGAAAACCAACTAGAAGATCAGTTAGAGAGTATGGTACAAGGTAGACATGAAAGAGGAAAACCAACTAGAAGATCAATTGGAGAGCATGGTACAAGGTAGACATGAAAGAGGAAGGCCAACAAGAAGATCAGTTGGAGAGCATGGTACAAGGTAGACATGAAAGAGGAAAACCAACTAGAAGATCAGTTGGAGAGTATGGTACAAGGTAGACACGAAAGAGGAAAACCAACAAGAAGATCAGTTGGAGAGCATGGTACAAGGTAGACATGAAAGAGGAAAACCAACAAGAAGATCAGTTGGAGAGTATGGTACAAGGTAGACACGAAAGAGGAAAACCAACAAGAAGATCAGTTGGAGAGTATGGTACAAGGTAGACACGAAAGAGGAAAACCAACAAGAAGATCAGTTGGAGAGCATGGTACAAGGTAGACATGAAAGAGGAAAACCAACTAGAAGATCAGTTAGAGAGTATGGTACAAGGTAGACACGAAAGAGGAAAACCAACAAGAAGATCAGTTGGAGAGCATGGTACAAGGTAGACATGAAAGAGGAAAACCAACTAGAAGATCAGTTAGAGAGTATGGTACAAGGTAGACACGAAAGAGGAAAACCAACAAGAAGATCAGTTGGAGAGTATGGTACAAGGTACACGTGAGAGAGGAAAACCAACAAGAAGATCAGTTGGAGAGTATGGTACAAGGTAGACGTGAGAGAGGAAAACCAACAAGAAGATGGGTGGAAGATATCACAGCCAAGCTGGGATTGACTGCTTCAGACTCTCGACATCGTGCGCAGGACACACACAAAAAAGGGGGGGGGGGATGGATGATACTTTTGAGTAGTTGTCATGGGAGTCAAGTTCCAACATAGACAAACTGGATGATGATGATAATGGTGTGGGTGGTGGTGGCAGTAACTATTTTTGGGGCATGTTAAAAGACACTGCAGCCTATACAAGTAATCTTGGAAATGAAAATACAAGGTAAAATAGACAGACTAAGACTAACATGGACGAGTAACATCAAAAGATGGACAAGTCATCCTATGACATCCTGCACAGTAAGAGACAGTGAAATGGCGCCCTATGGTAGCCAACATTCGATGCGGAGACGGCACTCAATGATGATGACATACTCTATTTGAGTGCTTTATTCTGGGGAATGTGAGAGAAGGACTGGTCAGTTTGTGAAGTCCTGAAATCTGTTCTTGCAAGTGACATGTAGTGTCTTAAAGCATAAAATTGATGAACTATTTCATGTTTATAAACAAAAATGTTTAGCCCAATAAAAGAAAGCTAAACCCTCCCAATGATGACTGTCATACATACACCTGCCCGTTGGCGAAGGCGCGCCTCAAATCAGCGGAGCTGGAAGTTGTCAGCGACCCACAGCTGATGACTTACGCCAGGATCGGTGAACCAGAACCATCCAGACCCTGCTCCACTTCTCCGTGATGCCTCCAGTAACAGACTATTTATCTATCTTTCGTTCGCCTGAAGTATTGTCTATATCTGCAATGTCGTTTCCTGTATAAATGTTACTGTCTTTTGTAATTCTTGCAGTGGTCCATCTAGTTTTTGTCTGTAGTAGTGTATCTATGGGCCAATGCGCTTTCCTCAGTCTACAATATTCAGTGTAGTCTTGAAGTATGTGTTCATCAGTTTTTATGCCTGTCCACATGTACAAGTAGTTGATGTGCCGATCTTGAATTGTGTATACATAGGAGTGTGGAGTCGATTGTGTCCTGTTCGGAGGAGTAACAGATTAACCTGTCTAGTCTGGCCAAGCGAGAATCCAAGGGATTCAATAGGAAAGACAACCCGGTACTCAAAAAGGTCGTGCTGCAGTCGGATGTGTTGGGCCGAAAGGCGCAAATATCACAACTATACTGCAAACGATAACAGAACGCAGACACGCCCATCTAATGTCATTTTAAGGACGGATGACGAAGAGGTGTACTCATTTAATCATCGGGCGAACGCAAGAAAGCATACACCTGGCCGACTGGGACACATTCAAGCTTTCAGAGAAGGTCATAATAAACAGAATAAACATAAACAGATTGTCACTTAACACCACCGTACACGTGCTGGCTAAATAATGATCAAACTACAGGATTTCTTTATCAGCATCATGTGCCTGACAGGTTGGCTTAGGCGATCATGCTCTTCCACAATCTTCTGTCCACCGGGCAGCATATCAATTCTGTTGTTGACTGTTTTTCATGCTATGACACCAAACTATCTAATATCTTATCCCTTTGTCGTCAGCGATCTCTCTTTTCCTCTATTTTGCCAGTTGTAACCAAGTATTCCAAATGTCCTATTCTCATGATGTTCCCGAAAAATGTTGATTGTTTATTTCTAGTGTTTTTTTTTTTTAAGGAGCTTCCTTTTTGTGTTGACCTCTGAGAATTTCCTCGTTTGTCTTTTTAGCTGTCCAGGGAGCTTTCAACATTCTTTTGAGAAATCCAATCTCTGTGGCCTCTAATCGTCTTTTTATTTGTGAGAAAAGGATTTATATATAAATAATCTATTTAAAAATGAGTTTGTTCAAAAACGATCATTTATGGCAATTATCTTTAACCTTGTTATGCCCAGCGCCCACTTGTCTTCAACTTTGTTAAGCATAGTGCTTACTTGTCTTCAGGATATTTATTTATTTTTTTCCTTCAAATTTTAATAAATCTTTATATTATCTTTAAATTCCATATTACAGTGCATGAAAACATTTTTACATGAAAAACACAATGGAATAGCATCTCTCACATTCCATCCGTAACATTTAAAAGAAGAAAGAATATTTAATATTTATCACTTTCATTCGCATACTTTCTTGCTTAACAGTTATACAAATAATATTCAGTCTTTTATGCCCAGCGCCCACTTGTCTTCAACCTTGTTATGCCCAGCGCCTACTTGTCTTCAGCCTTTTTATGCCAAGCGCCTACTTGTCTTCAGCCTTTTTATTCCCAGCGCCCACTTGTCTTCAACCTTATTATGCCCAGCGCCTACATGTCTTCAACCTTGTTATGCCCAGCGCCTACTTGTCTTCAACCTTGTTATGCCCAGCGCCTACTTGTCTTCAACCTTGTTATGCCCAGCGCCCACTTGTCTTTAACCTTGTTTTGCCCAGCGCCCACTTGTCTTCAAACCGTGTTATGCCCAGCGCCTACTTATCTTCCACCTTGTTATGCCCAACGCCCACTACGTGTCTTCAGCTTGTTATGCCAACGTCCACTTGTCTTCAACCTTATTGTTCCCAGCGCCTACTTATCTTCAACTTTATTATGCCCAGCGCCCACTTGTCTTCAACCTTTTATGCCCAGCGCCCACTTGTCTTCAACCTTATTGTGCCCAGCGCCTACTTGTCTTCAACCTTGTTATGCCCAGTGTCCACTTGTCTTCAACCTTCTTTTGCCTAGCGGCCACTTGCCTTCAACCTTATTATGCCCAGCGCCCACTTGTCTTCAACCTTGTTATGCCCAGCGCCTACTTGTCTTCAACCTTGTTATGCCCAGCGCCCACTTGTCTTCAACCTTATTATGCCCAGCGCCTACTTGTCTTCAACCTTGTTATGCCCAGCGCCCACTTGTCTTCAACCTTGTTATGCCCAGCGCCCACTTGTCTTCAACCTTATTGTGCCTAGCGCCTACTTGTCTTCAACCTTGTTATGCCCAGCGCCCACTTGTCTTCAACCTTATTGTGCCCAGCGCCTACTTGTCTTCAACCTTGTTATGTCCAGTGTCCACTTGTCTTCAACCTTCTTTTGCCTAGCGGCCACTTGCCTTCAACCTTATTATGCCAGCGCCCACTTGTCTTCAACCTTGTTATGCCCAGCGCCCAATTTGCTAACGTTTCCAATGATAAATGTTCCCTTCCACCTACTAAAGTCTAAACATATTGGAAGCTGAACAGACTCAATGAATCCCATCTTCAGATATTCATGTAAATAGTCGCGAGCATATTTTTTTTGTTCATGAAGATACATACTTTCATCAATGGATGCTTACGCAGAATAAAAGGATGGAAATTGCAGAACAAAATCAGTAACACAGAATTATGGAAATGTACCAGTCAAATACCAGTGGATAAAGAGATACAGCAAAGACGATGGTGCTGGATATGACACACTACAGAAGCCAACAGAGAGTATTACACAACAGGCCCTTTTTTGGAGTCTCCAGGGAAAAAGACGAGGAGGAAGACCAAAGAATTCTTGGAGAAGACAGATGGAAGCAGAGATAAAGATGATGGGGAAGACATGGAATGATCTTAAAAGAATGGCAAGAAACAGAACGACTTGGGAAGTGTTTGTTGAAGACCTATGCTCCACAGGGAGCTAAAAGGTAGAAGAAGAAGAAATTTATGTTTTGGAGACATTGTTTCAGATTTGATAAAATCATAAAGCAATAACTAAAAAGTAGTATGAACAAATCAGAAGTCACATGTTGAGAGCACTCAAATTACATATCCAACAACATCGGATGCTGAACAGGCTGTATTTGTTTTCACGACAATCGTGAACTAAATAAGAATTTTAGCTGTCAATACAAGATTGAGAGAAGGAGAGAGAGAGAAGATGAAACTTTCAGCAAGAGAGGGGTATTTGTTGGTGTTAACAGGATCATACTAACTGCAGATGAGAAAGGGTGGGGCGATTGAAATTGATAAAATGTAAATACAGGTGTAAAGCACTAACTACAGTGGGTTCCCCTCTGACTCGAACCAGATGGACCGGTCTTGTCAATTTAATTTAGGTCGCACCCAGAATATTATTATTATCAGAACAATCAGGCTATTGATATTTTAGAAAATGTAGGGAGAGCATCAAGTTCCTAGATCACACACCGAGAATAGAAGTAAACAAACAAATTTATTCAAGCGTCATAGGCCACACAATGGTTTTGATATAATACACCATAAATAGCTACTAACTGTCTGGCAGATATGCAACTCGATAATGCTGACATAAGACTGTTATGTAATTTATACTGGGAACAAACAGCTATGTTAAAATACAACAGTGACAACTCTGCACCTATCGATATAAACGGATGAGTAAGACAGGGTTGCTTTATATTACTGTGTCTATTCAACTTATACATTTATATAGACTTCATGGAGATCTTTTTCTGTCCTTCTTAATTTGCATTTCAGCATCGAGGGGAGATATAATTTGCGGTCTTTTGCTCTTCTGTTCGTCTCTGTTGCTGTTATGTTTCCTAGTGCTTCTAATATTCCGTAGATCCATCTTTTTCGTGGTCGACCCTTGGATCTGGTGTTCTCGCCATGTTTATTGAAGGCTCGTTGTGTTTTGATCACACTGCCTTATCTCTTGGCCAGACCATTTCATCTGTTGTTTCTTTATATATTCTATGGCGGAGGTTATTCCTAGCTTTTTTCTGTTCTTCATTTCTAAACGTGTCTCTCAGGCTGTTTCATGTCATTTATCTAACACATTTCATCTCAGTAGAGCTGAGCATCATTGACTAAACATCAGTGGATATATATTCAATAATCTAAGATACTCTGAAGATATCGTATTGATGGCAGAAAATCTAGAAGATCTACGACTTGTTAAAAAGTAGACAAAACAAGCAAAGGATACAGATTGGAAATAAATATTAAAAAGACTAAAACTATTATTTTTAACAAAGAAAAGACACAAAATATGCAATTTGATATTGAAGTAGAAGTAAAAAAAAAAGTAAATATAGTTCAAGAATATAGTAGCTAGCTATTTTGGACATATTGAAAGTGATGAAAAATGTAAGACAGAAATAAACAAAGTAATAGGAATTGCAAAAAGCAATTTTAACAACATGAAAAATATACTCACATCAAAGCAAACATCAGGATTAAAACTACGAGTATCAAAATGTTATAGTTAATCAACATTCCTGTAAGGTGCAAAAACATGGACATTAAATAAGCAAACAGAGCAGACAACTGAAGCCTTTCAAATGTGGATCTTTAGGAAAATGGGGAGAATCGCTTTGAAAGAAAAGACAAACAAGGAAATTGTGAATCAGATGAAGATGGAAAAAGAACTACTTAACACAATTCGGAAAAAAAAATTAATTTGTTGGGCTTGTGAAGAGTCATATTACCCTTCTAAAATCATCTTGGAAGGGAAAGTACAAGGTAGACGAAGCAGAGGCAGACCAAGACTAAGTTGGATAAATAGGATCAAAAGACGGACAGGTGAACTTATAACAATATGCATTATCAAGGAAAGACACAGAGTAAAATGGCACTCCAACCTTCTAAGTTGAGACGGCACCCAATAAAATAATGAATTATCCTATTTGATTTTTTTCTTTCAAATTTCCGATAGTTCTTCTTGTTCTTGTTGTTCTTCTCCTTCTGGTTGGAATACCGGTCAATATGTCGAATGGTTCTCATTGAGACATAATCTGAAAAGTATTTCTTCTTGCAGTTTCCTCATATTACAAGTTCGGCTTGCTGCCGGAGCTACTGAGTTTAATGCTCTGTGCACAACCTGAACTGTGTTTCATCCGGATCGTGTTTCGACATTCCGATTGCTTACGATGAATGATGATATCGTATGAAGGACAATTCAGCTGCGTTCACTTTCGGTGCCGCATGGCCTTATGTCTTTTGGCGTGTGCTGTCGCTGCTATGATGGAGACGGCAACTGCCTTTCTTTGTTTGGATCCTTCGTTGAGATGAGATATTAATTCGGATGATTCCACTGGCACGGGCGGTTGAGCAATTATGGATTTTAATTCGTTTGCAGTGATACCGGAGCCTTCGAACTAACTATAACTATATATTTAACTATATATATGACAATTTTTTTCTTTTCTTTCGCCGCGTTTTCTCTGTTTATATGCACCTCTCTGCTTCTTGCTTGAGTTGCAACTTTAGAGTGTTTCAAATTGCCACTTATGTAGTTGGCAATGGTGTTTCCAAAGATTGTGGTCTGCAGCTAACTCTTCTCAGGCTGCAAGGTTTATACTCAGTGTCTTCATGTCTCGCTAACCTTCGACTAACCATAACCATAATCTTCTTCTACTTCTACTTCTTCTTCTTCTTCTACCTCTTCTTCCCATAACCCAGGGGGGTCGTTATTACTCAGTTAACTTCGTCAGCTTTTTCCATTTATTTATATCTTCCCATCTTATTCTCTGCCGACCTGTCCTTCATACCTTGCTCCTTTCACAGTTCTTTGACGTTTTCAAATTGAATACATGTGTTACTACTAAACTCAAGAAAGACCAGGTACTCGACCTCCCCTACCCAAGGGCATAAATTATATAAGATCAGAAGTTAATTGAAAGAAAAAACATCTGAATGTAATAAGTGACTCATAACTGTTCGCTTGCGTCAGGCTCAGTAAACCATAAGTGGCCGAGATCTTACTCGACCTCCTCATGTTGGACCCGAAAACACTGAACATCAAGTAGAGACTGGGAGGGAAGGCGATCCTCTACCCAAATACTGAAGTCGGATAATTTATGCCGAAAGGCATTAATAACCCAGATGTTTGTAAACCATAACACAAGGCATGTAGGTGACTTTTTAAAAGAAATTTGCCCGAGTTGTTTTATACTTTTGGATTGCACTCTCATTGTCTTCTAAAAACGAACCAACAAATTGATAAACGATCTCTGAGTTCAGAAAGATTATGATAAACACTGCCACTCCATGTTTTAATGATAAATTTAGTAGTAATTAATGATTTCGAATTTAGTTTAGAGTCAAGTTTCACTATAGCTCTCCCATCAAAGCAGAAATGACGTGGTACTCTTCATAGAATGCACTCAGGTACTAGTATCTCTCTTTGTCTTGGTGGCTTTCATTACTTCTAAACTAGACACGATCAGTTTAACATCAAAGTCTTCAAGATTATATAAGACCGAACATGTCATTCCAATATTCGGTATTACGTGGTCGGTATTACGCCCGTGCCGCTTTACTTTCCCAGAAAAAAAATCCGGTATCCATTAAGGCTGGGTGAACCGAAAGCCGTCGGTTGGGATCAAACCCTACCTCTTGTCCTTTGTAGTCCAGTTCACTAACCACTGAGCTATAGCGGGTCAACTAGAGAGTGTTCTGTAAATATTATCCCCTAGATTTGATTGTGTAAATGTGCATGCATTTTCCGTATGGAGGCAAGACACCTGACAGGAGTAGAGCTGCTAGCTGATAACTTGCACCAGGATCGGTGAACCAGGCTCTACGCCACCTCTACGTGGTGCCTCTGGTAACAGACTAATCAGTCTAGTTTTGCCAAGCGAGTAAGGTTCAAGAGGGAAGGCAATAGATGCCACGCCGAAGTCGGATATGTTAGGCCGAAAGGAGCAAATAAACCACAACACATCACATCGGCGCTAATTTAACGTCCTTTTAACGCCGGATGACTAAAGCGACTATCCATTTCCTTTAGTAGTCATCGGGTGAACGCCAGAAAAATGAAAATGTTATTTCCAGAATTTGTTTCAGATGGCTGGCACAAGCTTCTATAATATGGAAGAACGTCTTTATTAAAGACTTTAATAAAACTGGGGTCCTCTGTAGCCTAGTTGGGAAAACAACCCTACTGGGCTACCGACGTTCGGACAACCCGTGTTCGATTCCAGCTGGAAGCAGTGTGAGTTGTACTCGTGGTTGGAAAAAAAATACCCCCGTAGTTGATCCAGCCGCTGGCAGAAATGGGTACCAGTGTATTAATCTGGAAAGGCGAGGAGTGCCGCCTCACGTCGTGAGTTTCGATGCTTGAAGCGACACTATCCAGAAGTCTCCCAACACTTCTGGATAGGTGGCCGAGCACATTTGTTTGAAAACTCGCGTGCTAATACGCCGTTTCAAGTCTCGTACTTTACCTTTACTTTATTAAAACTATATATGGCTATGTGTGATCTGCTTGCCTCCCGGCGAGTTCCCTCAAAAATATAAATGATTTACTTTCTATTGCCTTCTGTCTGGGTAGCGTTTGCCCCGAACATATGTAACTGGGGACAAGCAACAAATGATGGTCAGAAAGCAGGCCAACTTAATATGAACCCAGAATACATTCTGCGATGTACGCAGACGACCTGGCGATATGGGCACGAGAAGAATCTATGCTATTGGCCTGCTCCAGAATGCAAGATACCCTATGAAAATTTGAAAGGTGGACGAACACCAGGCTGCTACTCATTAATGAAAAGAAAACTACATATTCAATTTTCAGCCTATCAAGAAACACACTCTCTGCAAATTTGGAGATAAATGACCACACACATCCTATTGACCAAAACCCAACATATCTTGATGTCACCATTGATTGCAGAATGACACGGATAAATCAGATAGATAAAGCAAACAAAAGAGCCAGAAAACAAACATATATTATGAAGAAATTAGCAGGAACGGTCTGGGGAGTAGACAGTAATATCTTGAAACGACTATACTTAGGAAGAGTAAACCAGTCCTAGAGTATGGACTTTTAGCCTGGGCTACAGCTTCCTAATCACAGCTTAGCAAAATTGACAGAACACAAAACCAGGCTGCCCGTGACATCACCAATGCCATGAAATCTACACCTATCGGGACTCTAGAAACAGTAACAGGCCTACAACCTCTGGAAGACACACGGAAAACTGAAGTAATGCAACAAGTAGAGATATACAAAAGGCTCTCTAACCACCCCAAGCACCAAAGAATAACTGGATTCGGAAAAAGAAGACCAAAGAGGTGCAACTTCACGGCCAGCTCCAAAGAATCGACACTAGCAATCCAGTACTGTCCCAAAACAATGACGAAACACATATGCCCGTTCAGTGTGACTCCCCACGGGAAATATAAAATATCACAACTTAATGAAGACATAATAGGAATTATAAAAAAAGCACCCAAACAGACACAGAGAGAAAGCACATAGCACAAAAACTTAGACGACATATACCCACAGTACTACGTCTCACATATACACGGATGGATCTGCTACAAACGTCACCTTAAATGGAGGAGGTGGCGTTCTTGAGGCTGAATAACCAGGACGAGATCACCAGGTCAATAGCTACTGGGATATTCTGAAACAACTGTAAAGCAGAAACTGATGCATTCGAAGACGCTGCAAAACTGGCTATCTAACACAAAAATAACGTGCTCAAGAAATTGGTGATACTGACCGATGCACTGTTAGTCTATCAGCTCTTAAAAAAAACCACAGGAACAGTGAGCTAGATGACTTTAGAACAACCATAGACCAATTGTGCAAAACTCCCAGAGTGGCTACCATCACAGTGTAATATACAAGGAAACGAATGCGCAGACAAACTTGCTAAGGAGGGATGAAGAATACCACAAAAGAACCATCTTGTCAGCTGCGATGAAGATAAATTTATCATCAAAGGCCAGCACCATGAAAAATGGAAACAAGAACACACAAAGTATAATGAGATGAACGGATACAACGAACTATCAAGAAGAGATCAAATCATAATATTTCGCATACGCAATGGCCACAACAGAATGAGAAACCACATGTTCACCAAACTCAAAATAGGAACTACTAGCCTGAGCCATTGTACCCTGGATAATATGACAACAAAAGACGTTATACAGGATTGCTCCCAGTTCACATGCCCCAGGAATACAATGCGGCCCACACCCATCTCCCTAGAATAGAAACTACGGGGCAACCGAATCACTTAAACAGACAGCTGCCTTCACAAGAGAGCCCGGAGTCCTAGTCTGAATGAGCCATGATCGCAGAAGAAAAACAAGAAATTGAAACAGGCTGCCGATTCTAGACGTGCATGAAGAAAAAAAAATATGGCAAAATTCTCACACTGGCTCTATTATCCGTTTCCCTAAAGTAAAAAAAAAAAAAGTAAGTAAAGAGTCCCCGTCACGCCAAGTAGCGTATAGGGAATATGGTAGTTAGTGACCATCATTTTTACAGACCTTCGGCATATGATTTTTGGGGTAATGTGGTCGGTATTACGCCCGTGCCGCTTTACTTTCACGGAAAAAAATCCAGTACCCATTTAAGGCTGGGTGAATCCGGAGCCGTCGTTTGGGATTGAACCCGACCTCTTGTCATTTGTAGTCCAGTTCACTAACCACTGAGATGTCACTGCTCCCTGTTTCCCTAAAGTAACATACCATGTTAATTGTCCACGCTTGTGTAAATACTATGTAGGCTTATATGTTATACTATACTTCACGAATGAGATAAAATACATGTAGTTGTTAGTAAGAGAAATGTTACAACGACAGATCACAAATAGTCTGGTCAGGAGCACTTACTCAACTAATGTTGGTGTTATTGTTTGTTTTTATTTTTATTTTTGTTGCTCTCATTTCTGAATGACAATAACGTTCTATTATAACATAGAAGAGCAAGTCTGAGGATGATCAAATCGTGTCTTGTCAAGGAGGATGCAAAACCACAAGCCACGAACACAAATTTCAATGATTCATCGTTAACGAATGCATACAAAATGTGCATGTTTGATATAATCAAATCCAGTTTATTGAGGATATATATATAAAGAGTTCTTAAATGTTATGTAGAGTCAGTCTTAACATATGGATGTGAATCATGGACAATAGGACAACAAACAAGAAAATCACTGGAGTTTGTAGAAATGTGGTTTTACAGAAGAATGTTGAGAATACCATAGACAGCTAAGATGAGTAATGAAAACGTTCTGATAGAGGCCAAAGCAAAAAGAGAGCTAATTTCCAATATTAGGAAGAAACAATCATCATTTTTTGGCCATGTAATGAGAAGAGAACAGTTGGAATATATTGTACCAACTGGGAAAATTGAGGGATGAAGAGATAGAGGGAAGCAAAGAGAAAAGATACCAGACAGCTTAAGAGAATGGCTTGGCAGAAGGTCAACAACAGAAATGATAAATAACTGTCGAGATCAAAAGATATGGAGAGACATGATCACCTACGCCAGCAGGCCCGGTACTTAATGATTATGATGATGATATATATATATAAGGACATTACTAACCAAAAACCTATATTTGGACATCTTTACCCAAAAACATGAGTGTGGTTAAAAAGAAAATAAGGACATTAACACCAGAATGTTTAGACACGGGAAAGAACATGAAAGATATGTAACGGGACAATCTCACAACCTATGTAACACTTCTAACAGAACATGGGACATCATCATCAGGTGCCATGCCGGTTGGCGTAGGTAATCATCTCTCTCGACATCACAAGGTTCTTCATACTTGTCATCATTTCAGTCGTACATGGGCATAGGATGGCTTTGTGCCGCGACAACGATGGCATTTCAGTCGTACATGGGCATAGGATGGCTTTGTGCCGCGACAACGATGGAGTTCTCACGCTGATGTTCGGGATAGTTAAACATAAAGCGTCAGCCAAAGTCAGCTACCTCAATGAAGTCACCTTACAGCGAGATAGCTGGAAGCTGTCAGCGACTGAAAAGCTGATAGCTTGTGCCATATAATGTGAACCAGAACCATCCAGACCCTACTCCACCACTTCGTGGTGTCTCTAGAAGCAGACTAACCAGTCTAGTCTGGCAAGCAAATAGGAATCGAAAAGAGGAGGCATCCCAGTAGGTTACTTTAAAGTGTTATGCTGAAGCTGGAAGTGTTGGGTCGAAAGGCACACAAATAAACCACAATACAACACATCTATGCCCACTTAACGGGAGCCGTGATAGCTCAGTGGTTAGTGAACTGGACTACAAAGGACAAGAGGTAGGGTTCGATCCCAACTGACGGTTTCCGGGTTCACCCAGTCTTATATAGGTACCGGATTTTTTTCTGGGAAAGTAAAACTGCACGGGCGTAATGCCGACCACATTACCCCCAAAATCATGTGCCGAAGGTCTGTAAAAGATTATGGTCACTAACACCATAATCCCTAAACACCACTTGGCGTGACGGGGGTTCTTTAATTTTTTCTTTATGCCTACTTGACGTTTTTGTAAAGGCGGGTGACGAAGAGGATAATCAATTCCTTTGGTAGTCATCGGATGAACGCGTCAAAAAGAAAGACGCCATCTAAAATGAAATATGGAAAATAAACGCCTATCTTCACAAAATACCAAGGCGGTAATGACTTTCTGACCACACTGTACATTTTGTACTTCCTGTGTGAGTCACCACGTGGGAGTTGGTACTGAGGCGAGTTATAGTTAGCGCCATAACTAGGGAGCTAGAGCTACACCTTAACTTGTAAATATTATTTTAGTAGTTCCTTTAGGGCAGAGGCAGACCGAGACTAACATGGCCGAGTAACATGAAAAGATGGACAAATCAGCCTATGGCAACCTGCACCTTCAAAGCATGAGACAGAGTGGAATGGCGCTGAAAGGTAGCCAACCTTCGTTGCGAAGATGGAAATAGATGATGATGAGTTCCTTTAATCGTTGAGCTAATAAACGCTATATAGGAGGAAAACAAATTCATACTAGCATACAACTATGGTACATACTCATCAGCATCATCAAGTACCATGCCTGTTCCCGTAGGTGATCATGTTTCTCCTTAACTTTCGATCTCGACAGCTTTTTATCATTTCTGTTGTTGACCTTCTGCCAAGCTATTCTCTCATGCTGTCTGGTATCTTTTCCCTTTGCTTCTCTCTATTTCTTTGTACCTCAATCTTCCCAGTTGTTACAATATATTCTAGCTTTCCCTTCTCATTACATGGCCAAACAAGTATGTTTCTTCCTAATATTGGAAATTAGCTCTCTCTTTGCTTTGGCCTCTTTCAGAACCTTTTCATTACTTTTCTTAGCTGTCCATGGTATTCTGAACATTCTTCTGTAATACCATATTTCTACCACCTTCATTGATTTTCTTTTCCGTTGTACTTTTGTCCACGATTCACATCTATATAAGACTGGCTCTACATAACAAAAAGAACTCTTTTCTTGTTTATATTGTCAAAAATAGATTGCACAATATCTCCCTAAATTTTTGGAAAGGTGATTTTGCCTGAGCCATTCTGCATCTCACCTCTGTTGTACATCTATCATCTAAGGTTAACATTGTCCCATATATTTAAATTCATTTACCTGTTTTAATATTATTCCACTTGTCTTTATTGCGCATTGCAGTGATGTATTCTTCTTTGTTGCTACCATTACATCTGTCTTTTTGCTATTAAGGCTGAGTCCTTTATTTTTGCTTTCCTTCACTATAATAGTAAAGTAAATAAAGCAAGGTAAAGAGCCCACGTCACGCCAAGTGGCGTATGGGGAATATTGTTTTAGTGACCATAAATTTTACAGACCTTCAGCACATGATTTCTGGGATAATGTGGACAGTATTACGCCCGTGCTGCTTTACTTTCCCATAAAAATCAGGTACCCATTTAAGGCTCGGTGAACCCGGAAGCCGTCGGTTGGGATCGAACCAACCTATTGTCCTTTGTAGTCCCGTTCACTAAAAACTGAGCTATCGCGGCTACTCCTTCACTATAGTGTCTAACATTTTTTTTTTGCAATTCGTTTCACTCATGATACATACTATCACCACTATTGTCCAACAAGGAAATAACTTTAGAGCCAAACGGACACTCTACAACACAATCTTCATCCCAACGTTGTGCTGTCAATGCCAGTTCTGGACCGTGGATGCAAGAACAATAGGAAAATTAACCTCTACTGAGATGAAAGGTGTTAGACAAATGACAAGAAACAGCCTGAGAGATAAGATCAGAAATGAAGAACTGAGAAAAAAAGCTAGGAATAACCCCCGTCATAGAATATATAAAGAAACAACAGATAAAATGGTTTGGCCACGTGACAAGGCAGAAACATCAAAACACAACTCAACGAGCCTTCAATAAACGTTGCGAGAACACCAAGGACTGAACGAAAAAGATGGATCTACGGAATATTAGAAACACTAGAAAACATAACAGCAGCAGAGACAAATAGAAGAGTAAAAGCCCGCAAATTATATCTTCCCTGGAATCTGTAAGGCAAATGAGGAAGGAAAAAAGTAGATACAATTTACACTCACACACACACACACACAAGAAAAAGAAAGAAAACGTGCCTAGTCTTTGGCATGAAGAAGTTATTGGTAATTAAATCCCTACCAGGACACTAAAACTCTCTGAATTCAACGCTTCTATTTACACAGGCAAGCGACTGGCCAAGAGATTATATAATTGACACTGACAGACGTCCAGTCACGCCCAGATTAATCTAGATACCATAGCAGCTGACCAATAGCTTCTCGTTGTACACTTCTAAAGTAACCGGGAGAACTCGTTGTTTTGAAAGTTCACACACAAGGAATACACTTTATCACTTCACTCGGCGTTTGTTGATTACCCACCGACTTACGGTTGCTCCCCTGCTGATACTGATAACCCGTGAGATAACTATTATTCATCACTCACATATTACGTCGGTTGGCTTACCACGGCAACAGCCGGGGTTCGTAATCCTGGCGAGGACACCTGGGTTTTACTAATTCCCTAAAAATTAGTAGGAGCCGCGATAGCTCAGTGGTTAGTGAACTGGACTACTACGGACAAGGGGTAGGGTTCGATCGCAACCGACGGCTCCGGGTTCACCCAGCCTTAAATGGGTACCGGATTTTTTCCTGGGAAAGTAAAAGCAGCACGGGCGTAATACCGACCACATTACCCCAAAAAATCATGTGCTGAAGGTCTGTAAAATATAGGGTCACTAACACCATATTTCCCTATACGCCACTTGGCGTGACGGGGGGTACTTTACTTTACTTTTTACATATTACGTGGATTCTACGTCTTAAGCTCGTGCTAATTCCACCGGCTTAGGTTATCGTGTACCTCCGAGCTAACTTCTATTCATCGTCATTGAGTGCCATATCCGCATTGAAGGTTGGCTACCATGGTGCGCCATTCCACTCTTGCTTTGATGGTGCAGGCTGTCATAGGCTGACTTGTCCACATCTTGATATTATTCGTCCATGTTAGTCTTTGTCTGCCTCTTTTACCTTGTATTTTCCCATCCAATATTACGTTTAGTAAGCTGTTGTGTCTTTTAACACGCCCCGAAAATTGCATTTGTCTTGTTCTAATTGTGTGTTCAGTAGTTCTCTTTTCATTTTTAAGTTGTTTTAAAACTTCATCGTTTGTTCGCTTTTCTTTCCACTCAATTATACCAATTCTTCTATAAATCCACGTTTCAAAGGCTTCGATTTTCTGTTCGGTTTTCTTGTCTAATGTCCATGTTTCTGCACCATACAGGAATATTGAGAAGATGTAACATTTTTCTATTCTAAGTTTTAGCCCTGCTGTTATTTGTTTTGTTGTTAGTATACTTTTTATGGCATTACAATTACTTTTCGCCATAAAACTTCTATAACAATTAATGATGCTATGATTGCGATTTCATTTCTCTTTCTTTATCTTTCATCTTATTATATTGGGGCTCTTCTGACACATCGTCAATCGTCTACATTTCTCTCTTTCTCGTTAGCTACTCTTTGGAACTCAGCAAAGCCGGGTCCTGTTCATTCTTTCATATTATCTTCCTATCTTCGTCTCTATCTTCCTCTTCTTCTCGCTCCTTTCATAGTTCCCAGGAGAACAGTTTATAACACAAGATCAAAACATTTCATGTTGAGCTTCTTTACAATAGTCACAAGACCCTCGTGTACTCCGACTGCTTGTTGTAAGTAAAAAGTAAAGAGCCCCCGTCACGCCAAGTGTCGTATAAGGAATATGGTGTTAGTGACCATACATTTTACAGACCTTCAGCACATGATTTTTGGGGTAATGTGGTCGGTATTACGCCCGCGGCGCTTTACTTTCCCAGAAAAAAATCCGGTACCCATTTAACGCTGGGTGAACCCGGAAGCCGTCGCTTGGGATCGAACCCTACCTCTTGTCCTTTGTTGTCCAGTTCACTAACCACTGAGCTATCGCGGATTCCTTGATTGCTTGTTGTAACCCTTCGCAAACTTCATTAATTTGTGATACGATCTAAGTAACAGATGCACAAAATCTTACAATCATTCACAAGGATAATGAAGAGGAAATACACACAGTGATAAGAAGGAAATGTCGGGGATGGATTGCCCACTTATTCATGATTGATTCATAATACAGTCAAACATAATCAAATGCGTGAACTTTTTTTTTTTATGTCAATGCATAAAAAAACAGCATGCAAGAATCCTGCAACACCTTGTCCAAAAAGGAAAGTAACAAAAAACAAAAATGGATAACTGACAAAATCTTAGAAAAAATGGAAGAAAGAAGACAAGCGAAAAACACTACCAGATACAAGGATATTGACAATGATATTCAGAGAATGTGCAAAAAGGCAAAAGACGACTGGCCCAACTAAAGATGTCTAGAAGTCGAAACTATGGAAAGTAAACAAAACTTAAGAGAGATGCACACAGAAATAAAGAAAATGACTAATAAAGACAAAAAAGCTGCAGGAAACGGATGTATTGCAAACAAAGAGGGAAGAATGCTAACAAACAACAAAAATATAATATATAGATGGCAGGAATATATAACAGAATTATTTCCTGACGAACGGGACAAAAAGACATTCATAAAATGTACATACAGCTATAAAATCCTGAAATCTGAAGTAGAAAAAGCTATAAAAACAATGACAAAGGGAAAGGCCAGACAATGTACAGATAGAGCTGATACAGGCTCTATAAGATTTTGGCATCGAAGTGATCAAAGACATATGCAATGACATATACCATACAGGATACATACCAAACGAACTAAAAACATAAACTTGCATTGCATTGCCTAGAAAGAATGGTGCAGTTGAATGCAGTGATTTCAGAACAACAAGCCTAATGAGACAGGTAACAAAAATTGTGCTAAAAGTTAGACAGGGAAGGATTCAGAATAAAATCAATACTGAATTAGATGAGCAACAATTTGGATTCATGAAAAACAGTGGCACAAAAAAAGCTATATTTAGCATGAGAACATTGATTGAAAAGTACATAGAAGTAAACAAACCAATATATGCCTGCTGAATTAGATGAGCAACAATTTGGATTCAGGAAAAACAGTGGCACAAAAGAAGCTATATTTAGCATGAGAACATTGATTGAAAAGTACATAGAAGTAAACAAACCAATATATGCCTGCTGAATTAGATGAGCAACAATTTGGATTCAGGAAAAACAGTGGCACAAAAGAAGCCATATTCAACATGAGAACATTGATTGAAAAGTTCGTAGAAGTAAACAAACCAATATATGCCTGCTTCATAGACTACACCAAAGCTTTCGATAGAATACACCATAATCAACGTATAGACTGCCTAAAGGATATAAATCTAGACGACACAGACATACGACTAATATGTAATTTGTACTGGGAGCAAACAGCAATAATAAAATATAACAAGGAGAACTCTACACCCATGGACATAAAAAGAGGAGTAAGACAAGGATGCATTCTATCACCAAGCTTTTTGAATCTATACACTGAGAAAATCTTTAAAAACATCTCAGAGATGCCAGGCTTAAACATTAATGGGAAGATAATCAATAACCTAAGATATGCTGATGATACTGTTCTACTAGCAGAAAATCCTAAAGACCTACAACAATTGCTTAATGTGATAAACATAACAAGCAAAAAATATGGACTAGATATGATTATCCAAAAGACTAAAACTATGATCATAAACAAAGAAAATTCTCAAGACCTACAATTAAATATCACAGTTGAAGGAATACATATGGAGACAGTCCAGAGCTACAACTACCTGGGACATATTATAACCAGTGATGGAAAATGTAAAATTGAAATAAACAAAATAATAGGTATGGCAAAAAGTAATTTTAATGCCATGAAAAATATACTAACAACAAAACAAATATCAGCAGGGCTGAAACTAAGAATGGCAAAATGTTACACCTTCTCAATATTCCTGTATGGTGCAGAAACATGGACATTAGACAAGAAAACAGAACAGAAAATTGAAGCCTTTGAAATGTTATATTATAACATAATATATGCATATATACATATTATAACGAATTATAGAAGATTAGGTAGAATTGGATGGAAAGAAAAGAAAACAAACGATGAAGTTTTAAAACAACTGAAAATAAAAATAGTACTACTAAACACAATTAAGACAAGACAAATGAAATTTTTAGGGCATGTTAAAAGACACAAGAGCCTACTAAAAGTAATATTGGAAGAGAAAATACAAGGTAAAAGAGGCAGAGGCAGACTAAGACTAACAAGGACGAGTAACATCAAAAGATAGACAAGTCAATCTAAGACAGCCTGCACCATCAAAGCAAGAAACAGAGTAGAATGGCGCTCCATGGTAGCCAACCTTCGTTGCGGAGAAGACACTCAATGATGATGATGAACAAAGCACAGGAATGCTGAGATACACGCTATGAACAATGAAAAGGGAAAACAGCTGAATCAGAGATAAACACGTTACAATACGGATGTGTGCCAGGTTTGCATTGAGTTGTGAAGTTCAATGACCGTTAAAGTATATACACGCTTACCTAAACGCGTTCCGGACCGTTCTGGTCGAGAAAACCCTGGTTAATAATAACTTTTTTAGAACATAAATTGTTAGCTATTGTGCGTTCACAAATGCTTTTCGTTGTTTAAACATGTATGTCTCAGCGTAAGTGAAGTAAACATTATTGAAAATACATAATTAAATCATGTCAGGTAATTAGGAAAGATTGTTTCTTCTACGATTTATAGAAATATATCGTAATCATAACAGTCATTAGGGAGCCGCGATAGCTCAGTGGTTAGTGAACTGGACTACAAAGGACAAGACGTAAGGTTCAATCCCAATCGACGGCTTCAGGTTCACCTAGCCTATAATGGGTACCGGAATTTTTTTATGTGAAAGTAAAGCGGCACGAGCGTAATACCGACCACATTACCCCGAAAATCATGTGCTGAAGGTCTATAAAATGTATGGTCATTAACTCCATATTCCCTATACGCCACTTGGCGTGACGGGTCTCTTTACTTTTTTAAAACTTTATAACAATCGAACCTGCAACAGTGATTTCATGTAGAAAATACTTTTTTCATCTTTCCTCGTTTACCTTTTTTTTTTTGGGGGGGGGGGGAGAGAAGAGAGGGGCGTAGGTGGGGATTTACAATAACGCTCTTGTTTGGCCTCTCCTGTTATTATTTCCTAATATTTCTTATGTTCTATGAATCCCTATTTTTTTTCTTGTTTGGCCCATGGATTGGTGTTCTGGTAACGTTTGTTGATGGTTGGTTATGTTGTACTTTATTCTTTCTGCCTTATCACGTGACTGGAAATCGTAAGAAACAAAAGAATAGGAATGGTAAAAACCAATTTTAGTAACATCAAAAAATATACTCTCAACAACGCAAATAACATCAGAATAGCAAAATGCTATATTCACTCAACACTCCTGTATGGTGCAGAAACGATGGACATGAAATAAGCAAACAGAGCAGAAAATTGAGGGCTTTGAAATGTGGATCTATAGGGAAATCGGGAAAATTTGGTGGAAAGAAGAAAAGATAAACAAGTAAATTCTAAATCATCTGAAAATGAAAAAAAAAGTATTACTTAATACAATGCCAAAAAGGCAGGTGATATTTGTTGGACATGCGAACAGACATAATCATCATCATTATCATCATCGTGTGCCTTCTCCGCAACGAAGGTAGGCTACCATGGATCGCCATTCTACTCTGTTTCTTGCTTTGATGGTGCAGGCTGTCATAGATTGACTTGACCATCTTTTGATGTTACTCGTCCATGTTAGTCTTGGTCTGCCTCTGCCTCTTTTACCTTGTATTTTTCCTTCCAATATTACTTTTAGTAGGCTGTTGTTTCTTTTAACATGCCCCAAAAATTTCATTTGTCTTGATTAATTGTATTTAGTAGTTCTCTTTTTATTTTCAGTTGTTTTAAAACTTTAAACAGACATAATACCCTTCTAAAAATCATCATGGAAAGGAAAGTAAAAGGTTGACGATGCAGAGGCAGACCAAGATTAAAGTGGATTGACAATATCAAAAGGTGGACAAGCGAACATATGACAACGTGTACCACCAAGACAAGAGAGAGAGAGAGAGAGAGAGAGAGAGAGAGAGAGAGAGAGAGAGAGAGAGAGTAAAATGGTGCTTCATGTTAGCCAACCTTAGTTATGGAGATGGCACCTAATGAATGAGTATCACGTGACTAAGCCATTTTATCTGTTGTTTCATTATTGTGGACATTACTCAGCTTTTAAAAAAATAATTCCCCGCTTCTTATCCGAAAGCTGATTGTTTCCTGTCACGCGCCTAGCACATTTATTCGTTAGTTGTCGCTGCATTTTAAAGTATACACCATTAGTTAACAATAAACAAGAAGCTACAGAGCGGAAACATTTGCTCGATGGGGACACATTAATGGTAGTAATATATTACCTCTTTGTGGCCGAGATTTCCCGCTCTCGTTCTTTTTTTTCTTTTAGTTAACAATATATACATTTAGAACACAGCTCGTTGGTTAACTCTTTCAGTACGGAAGGCTTTTATCAATTTAGCGATAGACATTTCAAAGACAACATTTTTCATGTTTTAAAATATCACTCTACATATTTATTTGTTATCTAACACTTTAGATATTATATATCAATTTTTAGATAATTGAACAAGGAATTATATTTCACCAATACCAAGATGATACACGACATATAACAATAATATAGTTTGATGACAGTTTACACAAATCAAATTGAGAGTGACGCACTGTGCGTCTAAACGTGCGCGACCGAAATCGGCATGGCGCATGGTGTGTCGAAACGAACGGAAAGAGTTAACTCTTTTCGTACGTTTCACCTCACATTGCGTCACTCTCAACTTGATTAGTGTGAACCGTCATCAAACCTTATCTTTTTTACGTCTTGTATCATCTTGGTATTGATGAAATCTAATACCGTGTTCAATCATCTAAAAATTCATTTATAATATGTTATATAGTAGATAGGTCAGGTCAGGTCATGTAATTTTACCTGTTACTGTATGCAGTAAACAGTACAACCTGTGGCTGCCCTGCTGCCTTGCAGGTATGCTCGGGAGAGTAAAAGGCTAAGGGAGGGTACCCCGAAATAAAACAACCCCACTGCCTTGTGGGTGAGACCTTTTAGTCAAAGGCTAGCGGAGCCAACCGTAAACAAACCGACGGAAGTCAACAGAAAACCACCGTCGTAATTTCTTTGTACAATCATGAATCGCCACAACAAACTCGGACGGAAGATGTACAAAAGAGGTGAGATGCAGAATGGCTCAGGCAAAAGCAGCTTTCCAAAAAATGAGGAAGATACTATGCAATCCATTTTTGACAATAGAAACAAGAAAAAGAGTTCTTAAATGTTATGTAGAGCCAGTCTTGACATATGGATGTGAATCATGGACAATAGGACAACAGCCAAGAAAATCACTGGAGTCTGTAGAAATGTGGTTTTACAGAAGAATGTTGAGAGTACCATGGTCAGCTAAGAAGAGTAATGAAAAAGTTCTGAAAGAGGTCAAAGCAAAAAGAGAACTAATTTCCAATATTAGGAAGAGACAATCATCATTTTTTTGCCATGTAATGAGAAGAGAACAACTGGAATATATTCTAACAACTGGGAAAAAAATGAGGGACGAAGAGATAGAGAGAAGCAGAGAGAAAAAATAACAGACAGCTTAAGAGAATGGCTTGGCAGAATGTCAACAACAGAAATGATAAATAGCTGCCGAGATCGAAAATTGTGGAGAGACATGATCACCTACGCCAGTAGGCAGGGTACTTGATGATGATGATGATGATGATATAGTAGATAAATATAAATATAGGAGCTACTAAATTAAGTGCTATGTTCACACCGCGAGCTGTGTGCCTCATCCGTTTTGATCATGTTTCGATATTCCAATTGTTTACGATGAATGATGATACCGTATGACAGGGAACAGTTGGCTGTGTTCACTTTCTGCTCGGTTTCGCCTTATGTCTTTTGGTTGAGACTGCTACGATGGGGACTACAGTTACCTTTCTTTGTTTTGGAGATGAGATATTAATTCGGATGATTACGCTGGCACGGGCGGTTGAACAATTATGGATTTTAATTCGTTTGCAGTGAAACTGGGGCCTTCCATAACAAAAATAAACAAAATATAAATTTGCAATTTGATTCTTAAAATTATAACAAATTGTGTCTCTGAAATCTCCTTCCTTGCAATAATAAAAAGCTTCCGTACGGAAAGAGTTAACGATAATTTATTACATTTTTCTTGGCGACACGATGGCGGTGTGTAGCTTAAACAATATGTAGGTGGCAACAACATTGCTCAACAGCTTGTAAGCTGTCTGTCACCATCCTTCACAGAGTAACCCTCATCTTCATTTTGAAGTGGCCGCGGAAGAGAAATAAATGAATTATTTTTCAAGTCAACAGAATCATAGAGGAGAGATACTAACAACATACGGAGTAAGCCAACATCTAACCAACCTAATTAAAACCATCTACATCAACAACAGCTGCACAGTCAGAACAGCAGCAGGTAATACAGACCATTTCAAAGTTAGATCAAGAGTACGGCATGGGTGCGCACTAAACCCCCTACTGTTTATTACATACATGGACTATGTATGCAAGTTAGCCAAATATTCAAAGACAGAGGAGATCAACGAGCTTCTAATTGCAGATGATTAGGCACTAATACATGATAAAATAGAAGACCTACAAGAACACTTAAATAGACTCAACAGCACAAGCACTCAATACAACATGAAAATCAATATCAACGAAACAGCAGTCCAAGAATATGACAAAGGAAAACAACCATCAACATAATGATAGATGGCAGACAACTAATACAAGTGGAGCAATTTAAATATTTAGAAAGTCTATTTTTTTTTTATAGTGATAAACGACAATTCACAAGCAGCAAAGATAGACTCAAGATGCAACAAAGCTTGACAAATCATTGCACAGCTATCACCAATATTGTCCAACAAGGAAATAACTAGAGGCAAAAACGGACACTCTACAACACAATCTTCATCCCAACGTTGTACTACCAATGCAAGTCCTGGACTCTAGATGCAAGAACAATAAGAAAAATAACCTTTTTTGAGATGAAATGTGTTAGACGAATGACAGGAAACAATCTGAGAGATAAGATCAGAAATGAAGAACTGAGAAAAAACGTATGAATAACCATCGCAATAGAATATATAAAGAAATAATAGATAAAATGGTTTAGCCACGTGACAAGGCAGAAAGATAAAAAAAAAAAAACAACAACAACACAACGTGCCTTCAATAAACGCAACGAGAACACCAGACCTAAGGATCCACTACGAAAACCAGATGGATTGACGGAATAATGACCGCAAATTATATCTCCCCTCGACACTGAAAGACAAATGACGAAGGAAAGAAGAAGAAGAAACATTACATTTCATTCATTGCATACTAATTACAGTATTTGGAAACTGTAAAAATAAAAAAAAAAAAAAAAGCAACATTGAGAACCGGAAATAACTTGGGAATTTATGAGCAAATAAAAGACGTTAAGTTAAACAACTGTGTGCTCTATCACCAGATTTATTTTATATGAAAAGATAAAAGACTAATAAATTAGATAAGCACAAATAGAAAATATGAAATACTATGCATGGCCGCGAGTAGAGCTACAGAGAATATGTAAAATAAACATAAAATGGTATCTAGTAGCTATTTTAGTAGAGAGATTAGACAATGACTCAGCAATAACCTTCATCTGGTAGAAAACAAAAAATGTTTTTTGTTTTGCTCCTGATGAAGGCTTTTGCTGAAACGTCGTTGTTTGTCTCGTTTCTCCGCTAATTTAGCTACTTGATACAATTATATGTTTATTTTATAAAACAAATAAAGAACATATCCGAAATATCGGTAGGCGGTCTTAAAAGAAACAATTTGAAGCATGGTAATGAGTGGTAGTCTTAATCGTCAACAGTGAAAATATGTTAGCAGAAAAAAACTAACATATTGTTGAGAAGTTCAAATAAAGACCTTCGTAATTAATTACAAATGTAGTAGTCACAATATAAAAACTTTTCTTAATTGCACAATTAAATAAATGAGAAAGTTCCAAGAATAATATTAACTTCCGATGATAGAGTACAGCATTGACAATTAAAAGCAACTTGTAAGGTACAGAATAGCTGAAGTAAAGGTTACATAAGAAAAAGAGTTCTTAAATGTTATGTAGAGCCAGTTTTAACATATGGATGTGAATCATGGGCAATAGGACAACAGACAAGAAAATCACTGGAGTCTGTAGAAATGTGGTTTTACAGAAGAATGTTGAGAATACCATGGACAGCTAAGAAGAGTAATGAAAATGTTCTGAAAGAGGCCAAAGCAAAAAGAGTGTTAATTTCCAATATTAGGAAGAAACAATCATCATTTTTTGGCCATGAGAAGAGAACAGCTGGAATATGTTGTAACTACTGGGAAAATTGTGGGACGAAGAGATAGAGATAAGCAAAGAGAAAAGATACCAGACAGCTTAAGAGAATGACTTGGCAGAAGGTCAACAACAGAAATTATAAATAACTGTCGAGAGTGAAAGTTGTGGAGAGACATGATCACCTACGCCAGCAGGCCTGGTACATGATGATGATGAAAGGTTATATGAAAGGTACAGAATAACTCAAGTAAAAGTTTCATGTAAGGTACTGACCAGCTCAAGTAAATGTTACATGTAAGGTACTGACCAGCTCAAGTAAATGTTACATGTAAGGTACTGACTAGCTCAAGTAAATGTTACATGTAAGGTACTGACTAGCTCAAGTAAATGTTACATGTAAGGTACTGACTAGCTCAAGTAAATGTTACATGTAAGGTACTGACTAGCTCAAGTAAATGTTACATGTAAGGTACTGACTAGCACAAGTAAATGTTACATTTAAGGTACTGACTTCTTCTTCTTCTACCTTTTAGCTCCCAGTGGAGCATAGGTCTTCAACAAACACTTTCCAAGTCATTCTGTTTCTTGCCATTCTTTTAAGATCATTCCATGTCTTCCTCATCATCTTCATCTCTGCTTCTGTCTCTCTTCTCCAAGAATTCCTAGTTCTTCCTCTGTGTATTTTCCCCTGGGGATTCCAAAAAAGGGCCTGTTGTGTAATACTCTCAGTTGGCTTCCGTAGCATGTGTCCTATCCAGCGCCATCGTCTTCGCTGTATCTCTTTATCCACTGGTATTTGACTCGTACATTTCCATAATTCCATGTTAGTGATTTTGTCCTGCCATTTCCATCCTTTTATTCTGCGTAAGCATCCAGTAATGAAAGTCTGTATCTTCGTGATTGCCAATTTTGTTGTTTACCATGTTTCACAGCCATATAATAGGACCGACTTAACATTTGAGTTGAAAATTTTTATTTTTGTACTTAGCCTAATTTCTTCTTTCTTCTTCTTCTTTCCTTCCTCATCTGCCTTTCAGCGTCGAGGGGAGATATAATTTACGGTCTTTTGCTCTTCTGTTCGCCTCTGCTGCTGTTATGTTTCCTCATCATCATGTACCCTGCTGGTTGGCGTAGGTGATCATTTCCCTCCACAATCTTCTATCTACAATGCATCGTATCAGTTCTGTTGTTGACTGTTTTCCATGCCATGACACCCAGCTATCCAGTATTTTCTCTCTTTGTCGTCCGCGATCTCTCTTTCCTTTTATTTTACCAATTGTAACCAAGTATTCCAACTTTCCTCTTCTCTTGATGTGCCCGAAAAATGTTGATTGCTTCTTTCTGATGTTTTTTAAGAGCTCCCTTTTTGTGTTGGCCTCTTTGAGAACTTCCTCATTGGTCTTTTTATCTGTCCAGGGAACCTTCAACATTCTTCTGAGAAATCCCATCTCAAATAGAGGGTTGTGATTTGTCATGATTATTCCAGGCAATTTAAGAAGGTAGTTTGCCATTCCTTTCCTTCTTGGCAGTGACTGTACTAGTCGGACATCGCAGCCATTGTCTCTATACATGAGATCCTCTGCCTGCCATCGCGGTGTGGGGACCATAACCGGCACTACTTGTCGGCTGCTCCCACAACACCATCCACCACCTGCTCCAATGGCTTCACATAACCCTGATAGGGGGGGCTAAACGGGAGCCTCCACCTTGCCTAGGGGTGTCCCGAAGACTAGCGGAGGAAAGGAGACGTCTTACTCCTCCTTTGGTAGGGCAGAACTCTACCCCGCTAACCATTATGTTTCCTAGTGCTTCTAATATTCCGTCGACCCATCGTTTTCGTGGTCGACCCTTGGGTCTGGTGTTCTCACGTTTGTTGAAGGCTCGTTGTGTTGTGTTTTGCTCTTTCTGCCTTGTCACGTGGCCAAACCATTTTATCTGTTGTTTCCTTATATATTCTATGGTGGGGGCTATTCCTAGCTTTTTTCCTCAGTTCTTCATTTCTGATATTACCTCTCAGACTGTTTCCTGTAATTCGTCTAACACATTTAATCTCTGTAGAGGTTACTTTTCTTATTGTTCTTGCATCTAGGGTCCAGGGGTCTGGCATTGGTAGCAGAACGTTGGGATGAAGATTGTATTGTATATTGCTCGTTTTGCCCCCAGAGTTATTTCCTTGTTGGACAATAGTGGTGATAACTGTCTGATGATTTGACAAGCTTTGTTGCATCTTGATTCTATCTCTGCTGTTTAAGAATTATCGTTTGTCACTAGACTTCCTAGGTATTTGAATTCATCTACTTGTTTAGTTATCTGCCTTCTATAGTTATGTTGATGTTCTGTTTATTTTTGGCGACATTCATGATTTGTCCTAATTTCTTTGGATTTCCATTTATTTATACTTACCTGGCACGGAAGAAACTTTGATCATGAAGGTACTGACTAGCTCACGTAAAAACTACATGTAAGGTACAGAATAGCTCAAGTAAAAACTACATGTAAGGTACAAACTAGCTCAAGTAAAAACTGCATGTAAGGTATAAACTAGCTCAAGTAAAAACTACATGTAAGGTACAAACTAGTTCAAGTAAAAACTACATGTACGGTACAGAATAGCTCAAGTAAAAACTACATGTAAGGTACAAACTAGCTCAAGTAAAAACTACATGTAAGGTACATAATAGCTCAAGTAAAAACTACATGTAAGGTACATAATAGCTCAAGTAAATATTACGTTCCAAAGAATACAAAACAACATTATGCAAACGCTTTTTTTGGACACTGAAGATAAGAAACAAATTCGTAAATTCAGTGTTGTGTAAAGTTAGTTTTGGCATGTGAAACTAAGTCTGGGCAATCGAGCATGGCAATCACTGCAGATCATGCACATTTTGTCTTATAAAAGAATGATGATAATACAATGTGCAGCTGTCAGAAGTAAAGAGGATATTCTGTTTTGTTCATTTGTTTGTTTGTGTAAGCCAGTTTTTAAAAAAAATCTCTAGCGAAATGTAGAGGAACTGATTTTTGCGTGAATATCACACTTCTTCCCCCTATTTGTCCACACCGGAAGCTGTGTGCTCAGGTCTCTCCCTCGCCACATAGATAATATTCCTCGACTTCAGAGATACTCTCATTTTTATCGTCGAGTTTTCACGTTTTGGATATATTTTTTAACTAACATTTTTGCCCTGGCAGCGGCCGTTTCAGATTTTCAACTACCAAGGGTTCTTTTACGTGCTCAAAGTGCGCACGAGACCTCTGGCTTCTTGTCATTATTCAAGAGGGATAGACATCGGATCTCACTACCCAGAGCCCGGGGAAAGGTAAAGCCACAGAGAAACCATGTCTTCGATTAAAAAAAAGAAATTCCCACCTCCTGTGATGAGAATCGAACACGGGACTTTCTTGTCCAGAAGTTGACGTCGTCTTACATCTAGACCATTCAGTTCTCCAAAAAGACAACTTAAAAGAGACCAAAGGAAAACATTAATAAGCCACTTTTTGTGCATTATTTTAGAAGCGAGCACAAGGATTATAACCCAACAAGTGGACAAATTGAGGGAGATAAAATAGTGGGAAACAAAGAGAAAAGATAGTGGGAAAGAAAGAGAATAAATTGTTGAAAACAAAGAGAAAAAAATAACAGGAAAGAACGAGAAAAGATAGGGGGAAGCAAAGAGAAAAGATTGTGGGAAAGAACGAGAATAGATAGGGGGAAGCAAAGAGAAAATATTGTGGGAAAGAAAGAGAACAGATTGTGGGAAGCAGAAAGAAAAGATAATGGGGAGCAAAGAGAAAAGATAGTGGGAAAGAAATAGAAATGATAGTAAAAAACAAAGAGAAAGGATATGGTTATGGTTATGGCTATGGAAGGCCCCGGTATCACTACAAATGAATTAAAATCCATAATTGTTGAACCGCAGGGGCCAGTGGAATCATCCGAATTAATATCTCATCTCCAAAACATTTGTTTTAAAGGTAACTGTAGTCCCCATCGCAGCAGTCTCAGCACACGCCAAAAGACATAAGGCGAAACCGCACAGAAAGTGAGCACAGCCAACTGTTCCTTGCCATACGATATCATCCTTCATCGTAAACAATCGGAATATCGAAACACGATCAAAACGGATGAAACACACAGCTCACGGTGAGCACATAGCACTTAACTCAGTAGCTCATGCAACAAGCCGGACTTGGAATATGAGCAAACTGCAATAAGGAACACCTTTTATACATAGCTTTCAATGGTTCATGCCGCCTAACCACGAGGTTCACGTCCTCCTCAAAATAATGATCGTCATATTTTTAAAGACTTTTAGCACTTGATGATGTTGATGTTAGGACATCGTTTTTGACGTCAAATTCGAACATATGAAACACAGTTAAGTCTTCGGATTATCCCCGTCGCACATCAAACAACAGACCGTAAGATCTTCCTGCAATGTCTACATTAGCGTACGGCAGGTCTAGGGATATACGATAAGCCATTATGATGACGTTGCACACACAACAATGGCTGCGCCCATATATTTCCGCTTAGTCTAGTAAATGCAGCTTACAACGAACGAAACACAGTGCAAAATCCCTAAAGTGAAAATTTAGGTTGCCTTGGCTGAGTCCACATTAATGAGTTGTACCATGTAAATAATTTGCGTCAAACAATTCCAACGTCAAACGGCCTTGAAACAGCACTCAATGTGTTGACGTAAACCGCATATTAACTGTAGACGGCGGAAGGTCGCATTCACAACACTTGATTTGTCAAAACGGAATGTTGCCGTGTGTACGACACCGCATCATCGGCGCAGGTTTGTTAAGTATAACATCAGATTGACTTTAACGCAGAAAAGTGCATTGGAGAGCCGAAATTAATCAGTCCCCAAATGCATTTCCTGCAGCGGTCGAGAGAACTTGAACTTCGTTCCACCATCTTGGAAACGGAAGTCCTGATAGAGAAAGGATAGTGGGAAGCAAAGAAAAAAAGATAGTTGGAAACACAGATAAAAGCTAGTGGGAAACAAAGAGGAAAGATAGCGGAAAACGAGAAGAAAAGATAGCGGGAAACCAAGAGAAAAGATAGTGGGAAACAAAGAGAAAAGATACAAGTCGGTTTAAGAGAATGGCTCCGGAACTAAAACGCCCACAAGCTCCTGGGCTGAAAACGGTCTGCGATTCGAAACTGACTACACAAGCCAGGATCTGCAACCGGAGTGTATTCAGACCCTACGCTACCTCCCAGAGGTACTTCTGGATACAGACCAATTAGCTTGACTAAGCATAAAGGAATCGAAGAGGAAGTCCCACACTCTCCGTATTAAAAAAAAGCCATGAGATACGAATGTTTTGGACCGATAGTAGGCGTAGATATCATAGCTTGACTAGCGACACAACGCATCTACGCCAACTAATGTTATTTTAAGGACGGACGATGAAGAGTAGTAGTCAGTGGGTAAACGCAAAAGACGAAATGGTTTGGTAGGTAGTCAACAGCAGGACTTACAAACTGTTGTAGTGATAGAAAGTTGCAGCTGGAAGGTAGTCAACAGCAGGACTTACAAATTGTTTTAGTGATAGAAAGCAGTGGCGTATATTGGTTTTGGGGTCTGGACTACCGCTGACATAATAAATAAACACATATATTATATTCAGTTAACTAACATCAAGTAATATTTGCTAATGACATCACTCTTCTTTCTTTCTTCTTTTCTCTTTTCACTGATACCTAAAAGGTGTCGTGGTTTATATCATTTGTCGTTCTTGAGCTGCTCGAATTGTCTGAATTAGTGATTTTCTTTTGTTACATGTCTCTGTCACTGCATATATCCATCTTCTTCTGGATCTTTCTCTTGGTCTTTTTCCATGCATTCTCGAGAAGAACGCCCTTGATGGTGATTGGTGAGGATTCATTCTGACCAGGTGGCCAAACCATTTAAGTTGTTGTTGTTCTATATATTCTTGGCAGGGTTTTGTTCCTACCATTTTTCTTATGGTTTCATTTGTTATTCTATCTCTTCTTGTGTTGTTTGTTACTTTTCTCAAATATCGCATCTCACATGTATTGTTCTTTCTTAATTGTGATTTAGAAAGGGTCCATGTTTGACTTTCAAAGCACAAAGTTGGTATGAAAATGCTATTTATCATTTGTTGTTTAGCCGGCATAGAGATGTTTGGATGTCTTAGCAATGGTGAAAGCTGGTATGTAACAGCATTTGCTTATTGTATTCTCCTGTAAATTTCTCTGTCTAGTTTTCCATATTCTGTGAACATTGTGCCTAAATACTTGAATTCTTCTACTTGTTTTATTTCTTTACCTTTGATCTTAATTGGGGAGGGGGGTGCCCCTCGGTAGCCTAGTTGGGAAAACCACCCGACTGGACTACCGACGTTCGGACAACCCGTGTTCGATTCCCGCTGGGAGCAGTGTAAATTGTACTCGTGGTTGGAAAAAAAAATACCCCCACGGTCGACCCAGCCGTTGGCAGAAATGGGTACCATGGTATTACCCTGGGAAGGTGAGGAATTTTGCTTCGCATCTGAGTTTCGATGCTTGAAGCGACACTATACAGAAATCTCCGAACATTTCTGGATAGGCGGCCGAGCACATATGGGTGTAAACTCGCGTGCTAAGACGCCGGTTCAAGTCTCATACTTTATCTTTATCTTTGATCTTAATGTTTAATGGGTGTCTTAATTTGCTTATTCTCATAGCCTCTGTTTTTTGCTGTGTTAATTTTCATACTGTAGTTTGTGCAAATATAACATCTCTAGATAAAAGTTACATAAACTACAGTATGAAAATTAACACAGCAAAAAACAGAGGCTATGAGAATAAGCAAATTGAGACACCCATTAAACATTAAAATCAAAGATAAAGAAATAAAACAAGTAGAAGAATTCAAGTATTTGGGCATTAAATGATATCACTACATTTTATATTACTTACTTATTTACATATAAATTCTACCCGTCTTGTTTGGAACGAAAATGCCTCGATGACCTTGTTATTGAAAGTATTGTTGGGTTGGTGTCTAAGTTTTTGAAGGAATGATTTCTCAATGGACATTATTGCCAAACCAGATAAGCGTCCTTGTGTCCGAATTAAGCAACAATAAGACTTGATTCTCTTGAGAGCAGAAAAAGTTCTTTCTACAGGTGATGATGTGCATATCGTAGTTATAAATAGGTTAGGAAGTTCCGGTAATCAGACATAGTTTCACTTTCACTTTGTGACGCTTCTAATTGGCTAGAGCTAAAAATAACCCATGAAACCGCATTTCTGTAGAGGTAGCTCCCGCCGTATTATTTTCACTGGAATTTTTGAATATCAAGGTCATTAATACTAAAGTCCAATAGAGGATAACTGTACCGCTACTTATTAGCGGATTCATGTACTATAATAGAGTACTTTCGGTTTCATTCACAAACGTTATAGTGGGCATAGGAAAACCTTGCTTTAATAAATGCAAATCAAAGCAAATAAATCATATTGGCCTACGAAATTTGTAATAGAATATTCGAAAATGTGTAATATAATTATTAAAAAAATATAATACATTATAATTTCCTTCTGTATTTCGTTACTATGTTCAGGCTACCGGCGGTAGCTGCGGTAACATAGAGAATACGCCACTGGTAGAAAGTTACAGTTGGAAGGTAGTCAACAGCAGGACTTACAAACTTATGTAGAGATAGAAAGTTGCAGTTGGAAGGTAATCAACAGCAGGACTTACAAACTACTGTAGTGAATTGATAGAAAGTTGCAGTTGGGAGGTAGTCAACAGCATGACTTACACACTGATGTAGTGATAGAAAGTTGCATTTTGGAGGTAGTCAACAGCAGGAATTACAAACCGCTGTAGTGATAGAAAGTTGTAGTTGGGAGGTAGTCAACAGCAGGACTTACACACTGATGTAGTGGTAGAAAGTTGCAGTTGGAAGGTAGTCAACAGCAGGACTTACAAACTACTGTAATGAAGTTATAGAAAGTTGCAGTTGTGGAGGGGCATGATCACCTACTCCAACAGGCACGACACTTGATGTTGATTTAGAAACTTGTAGCAGTGGCTTATTAGATCCGCGAAACATTTCAGATGATGAGGTATGTTTACAGCACTCGAAAAAAAAAATCACAAATAATAATATAAAATATACAAAAAATAAAAAATAAAGAACAATATATGGTCTGAAGCAGCATAGAAACTGTACTCCTTGGCACAGCGCCTTGCCACGACAAACCAAGTTTCCCTTTATAATAATATTCATTTATTAATATTTGTCTCCAGTTTATTAGATTGTGAGTTTTTACAGTCCAGTGCATCTGCTTGCTTGATTTCACCCAATGACTAATAAAACACAAATCCTTAGAAGGGCGTTGAGTGGGCGTGTATGTGTTGTGGTTTGCAATAGAACTGTGATATTTGGGCCTTTGGTCTCCAAAGCATCCGACTTCAACGTGGAATTTTGTTAGTACCGGGGTGCCTTTCTTTTCGATCACAACTCACTTGGTCAGACTAGATTGGTTAGCTTGTTACTAGAGGCACAGGGAAGAGGTGAAGTAGGGTCTTGATGGTTTTGTTTTGATTCACTCATCTTTGCCGCAAGCCATCAGCTAAAATTCGCTACAACTTTAGCTCTGTTGCTGTCATGTGTCTTGGCCTCTGTCCAGTACATCCGTCTTCAACACACTTGTTTGGGGCCGCATTCCTAACGTCTTTTTATGTTTGATCCACTTTTCCTATTTCTCGTTCTTTCCTGCCGGTGACATTAATTGTTAATCCTTAGACCATTGTCACTGTACATCGAACAATTTCTATATCAGTGCTAGGATCGCCTCTTCAACAAATCCCTCAGCGTGAAGAGACTGAGAACACAGGTTATTTTTTGGTTTACCAATCTTTTAATGGCACACACGTAGCTCTGGTTTCTGGCAACACCTCTTGTCTTGTCATGTCTTGTTTTGTTTTGTCTTGTCTTGCTTTGATTTGTCTTGTCTTGCTTTGATTTGTCTTGTCTTGTCTTGCTTTGATTTGTCTTGTCTTGTCTTGTCTTGCCTTGCCTTGCTTTGTTTTGTCTTGTCTTGTCTTGCTTTGATTTGTCTGGTCTTGCTTTGATTTGTCTTGTCTTGTCTTGCTTTGATTTGTCTTGTCTTGTCTTGCTTTGATTTGTCTTGTCTTGTCTTGCTTTGGTTTGTCTTGTCTTGCTTTGATTTGTCTTGTCTTGTCTTGCTTTGATTTGTCTTGTCCTGTCTTGCTTTGATTTGTCTTGTCTTGTCTTGTCTTGTCTTGCCTTGCCTTGTCTTGTCTTGTCTTGTCTTGTCTTGTCTTGTCTTGTCTTGTCTTGTCTTGCTTTGATTTGTCTTGTCTTGTCTTATGGGTTTTAACTACTTTTTGTCGAGGCACGATCAGGTCAACTTCAGCTAAGTCTTCTAGGTTATATTTAGACCACAATCGCGATCCAAAAATGAAAATTACAACTTATTTATTGTGGTTGGAGTCCATGCGCAGGTGATCGAAGGTCGTTGCGTGGTCAGCGAATGTGCCAACGCCCCCATTTGACATACAGTTTGTCTTGTATCCCGGTTAAGGTTACTGTTTCGCCATTCGCTGCTGAGTCGTTCACTTGCCCTGTTTCTCACAGTTCATTAAGAACATCAACTTGGTCCATTACTTGGCTACACCCCAGCCACATAAGGTAGTCTATCCGCACATTCATTACCATTAATACCAACATACACTGGCACATTCATTACTATTAACACCCACATGCCCTGGCACATTCCTTACCAATAACACCTACATGTCCTGGCACGCTCATTATCATTAACACCCACATGCCCTGGCACGCTCATTATCATTAACACCCACATACCCTGACACATTCATTATCATTAACACCCACATGCTCTGACACGCTCATTACCATTAACACCCACATGCCCTGACACGCTCATTACCATTAACACCCACATACCCTGACACGCTCATTACCATTAACACCCACATGCCCTGACACGCTCATTACCATTAACACCCACATGCCCTGGCACGCTCATTACCATTAACACCCACATGCCCTGGTACAGAAAAAGAAGTTATTTTTTAGTCTATTTCTCCACAGAGACTCCAGCCACTGTCAACAGGCCAAACCCATTCTGATCATCCTTGGCAAAGGCATACTCATTGACTCTTTAGGAAAGTGCACCTGGGGGATTGATTGTGTCTTCAACCAAACCATTACCTTAGTTACAACCATGACTTCAATAGTCTGCGTGTAGGCACTGCAAATGTATCGCTATCCTCTATCACAGCGGCCCCCCCTCCCCCACCTAGGCAGTGAAAGCCAGACATTGATCTATAAAGATGTTTGTTGAGATATACTGTCAATGTAATTACACATATAAGGATCAATGGTTTGACATCTGGTGATATTAATTACTCTCAAGCATCTCTCACATGTTGAATCTACCACATCTAATGCCTTAGACATATACCATGTTTGATACTGAGAAGAGAGTTTGGAAGTGAAAAATTATCTATTTATTAGTTTGTCATTTTTATTTTTCAATGCTCCTAGTTTTATAGTTTTGTGTTTTACAGAAGAATATTGAGAATACCATGGGCAGCTAAGAAGAGTAATGAAAATATGATGAAAGAGGCCTAAGCAAAAAAAAAGAGCTAATATCCATTAATAGGAAGAAACATTCACCATTTTTTTTTTGCCATGTAATGAGAAGAGAACATCTGGAATATATTGTAACAACTGGGAAATTTGAGGGACGAAGAAATAGAGGGAAGCAAAGATAAAAGTTACCAGACAGCTTAAGAGAATGGGTTGGCAGAAGGTCAACAACAGAAATGATAAATAGCTGTCGAGTTTGAAAATTGTGGAGAGACATGATCACCAATGCCAGCAGGCCCGGTACTTGATGATGATTTTTGTAATATCGAAACTGAAAAGAGGAAAGAAAAGGAAAAAAATGGTCGTGGTTAATGTTTTTTATGTTACCGGAAGTCATTCTTTTATTTACATATCCCAAGGCAGATGTTTTTATTTTGAATTATTTCGCTGACTACTTCAATAATTCAACAAAAGCAGAATTATGTGCACAATATGCCACAAATACAATATAGTTAATAAAGAGGTAAAACATTGTACATATAAGCGCACCGGTATAAATGTGTATTATTAGCCTATTTAATTTCGCTACTTTAAAAGAAAGTTCTTTACACTTTAACTTTAGAGTCTAAGTTAGACTTGGTCAGTTACTTGAGTTACTAAAAGTAAAAGTAAAAAAGTTACTTAAACTTAGTACTTAGGCTAGGGTGACCATTTTTTCCCCATTGTTTCCAGGGACATTTGTCATATTTTTTACATTTCAGAGGATTTTTTTGCTTATTTCTGAGACTGTCCCACAAAATCGGGGACGAACGATATATATTATATTATATATATAATATTATATACATATATTATATATATATTATATATATATATATATATATATATATGTGTGTGTGTGTGTATCTATCTATCTATTGACCTTTCGAGCCGTAACCGGCCCATAGGGCGTAGACCAAGACACACCTTCTCCTATATGAATTTTTTGTTCTAGCAGTTTTCTTTTAAATATATTTTATCAAATCTCGCCATCTGTCTCTGTTCTGTGCAAGCAGCTCTATCTCACTGAGGGAGCCGATTCCTGCTGCTCTTGCCTCTCTCATCAATGTTCTTCTCAGTGTCTCCCTGGGTCTTCCTCTCTTTCTTTTACCTGTTGTTTCCCATATGAGGGCTTGCTTTGCTATTCGGTTATTATTTCTTCTCATCACATGTCCAACGTATGACCATCGTCTTTTCTTTATTACTGAAGATATTAGTGGTTGATTGGCGATTTCTCTAATTTCCTCGTTTGTTTTGAATTCGTTCCATGCTATACCAAGTATTTTCCTTAGACATTTATTTTCGAATGCCTTCAACTTTGTTTCTATATCTCTTGTTGTTTTCCAGCTTTCACAAGCATACGTAAGGGTTGATAGTACATTTGATTTGAATAGCCTAAGTTTTGTGTTTGTGCTGATGAGTTTTGATTTCCACAACTTTTCAAGGCTTCTGAAAGACACTGCTGCTTTAGCCATTCTGATTCTAATTTCTTTACTCGTATCCCCTTCTCGATCAATGTGACTTCCAAGATAGATAAAGTGATCGATCTCTTCTACTGGTTTGTTTTCCATGTATATTTTGTCACTTGTTGGAATTAAACTTTTCATGACTTTAGTCTTTTCATGATTGATCTCAAGCCCAATTATGCTGGCTATTGATGATAGTTCATTTGTGTTTTCCTGCATCGTTTTTATCTGACTGCTGATGAGAACTATGTCATCAGCAAAGTCGAGGTCCTCCAAATGGTCTCCTTATATCCATTCGATGCCTTTATTACCAGTGCAGCATTTCTTCATTATGAAGTCCATAACAATTCCAAATAACAAGGGTGATAAAATACATCCTTGTTTAACCCCAGTTTCTATTGGGAAACATTTGCTCAGTCCTTCCTCTGTTCGAACTGCACATGTGTAACCATCATACATGTCTTTGATAATATTTATGATTTTTGATGGTAAACCATATTGCTTCAGAATTTTCCACAAAGAATCTCTATGAATACTATCAAATGCTTTTTTGAAGTCGATGAAGTTAAGTACAAAAGGTTTTTGCTTTTCAATGTGTTCCTCCAATATAAGTCGTAGAGTGAAAATGTGGTCAAGACAGCTTCTCCCTTTTCTAAACCCAGCCTGTTCTTCACGCATTACTGTATCTATTGAATCCTTTATTCTATTTAGGATCATTTTGCAGAATAACTTTGAGGCAACTGACAAAAGTGTCACCCCTCTCCAGTTGTTACAATCTCTAAGATTGCCCTTTTTTGGGATCTTAACAATGATTCCTTTTTTCCATTTATGAGGCGTCTTCTCTGTTTTCCAAATGATGTTGAACATTTTTTGGAGGTGTATTAGATTATGGCTATCAATTGCCTTGAGGATCTCAGCTGTTAACTTATCCTCTCCAGCAGCCTTGTTATTGGTCATAAGCTTTAAGGTGGTTTCTATTTCACTCAAGGTGAAGTCATCTAAATTTACATCTAATTCTGCTGCTGGTGTTTCAGCTTCAAAATCTATTAAACTGTGGGGTAGTGGACGGTTAAGAATTTCTTTGAAGTGTTCCGCCCAACGGGCTTTTATATCTGCGCTTGTTGTTAGCATTAATCCAGATTTGTCTAGAATTGGTGTTCCACTGGATGTATAGGTGTTTGTCAGCATCTTTTGTACAGTATAAAGAGTTCTGCTGTCTCCTGTAATTACAGCCGTCTCTGCTTTCTCTGCCAAATTGTCTATATAAGCTCTTGTATCTCTTCTTGCTGAACTTTTCACTTTGTTGTCTAATTCTTTGTATGTTGCTTTTGCCAGAACCTTTCCAAGATCTGTCTTTACATTAGTCATGGCTGTCTTCGCTTCTCTTCTTTCTTTGATGTATGTGTGTGTATACATATATATATTTATTGATATATATATTTATAATATGTGGGTGTGGGTGTGTGACTGTGTGCGCAAGAAATTTTGTAGATGCAAAAAAAAAAGATAACTTTAAATTTCATAATAACTGTTCATTTGCTGTTTGATTTTATTTTTGTTAATATTCACGGTACTTATGCGATACACGCACTTAATGACATTACAATAGCTAGTTGTGTTTCTCAATAAAAAAAAATATTTAAAATAAAAAAAATTTAAACAACATATAGATATCAATTGCAGTATTAAAGTAATGTTTACAGTACCTTATTTATACTGAAGAGGTTGTTGCCTCAGCGTGGTACTTGTTTTTTGAGTGTGTCTTTCTCAAGATCTCATGATTTGAAGCAAGTTTTTCACTGAAGCTTTCACACGATAAATTAATGTTAGTTTTTTCTGTTGGCGACTTTGGTGAGATACTTTGGCGTAAGATGTCCGGAAAGGCAGGGGTGGGGGGAGAGAGAATTTTTGGCTTTTTAAAAAAATAAACCCATCCCAATAGAAGTGAGTTGTGGGAATAGAAGTGACGTAGCACCGCGCTTCAAGAGTTCAAAGAGCTATCTCCGATACAACGCGTCCAAGTCTTCTCTTTTATCTTCTTGCTAATGCCGCTCAGTCTGGGATAAAGAAACACAACTCAGTAACGTCCTGAGTCCTAGTGATTACTTTAAAAGAGGGCCGATTCCGTGTATGAACATTTATTTATTCACTGAAATCGGGGACAAATTTCTTCCGGGGACAACTTCTACATTCCGGGGACTGTCCCCGGAAATCGGGGACGAATGGTCACCCTAACTTAGGCATTTTTTTCAAAATAATTTTTAATAATTGAAACCAGGATAGCTAAATAGCCCTCGAAGTGTGTAAAACAATGATACCTGAATCATGTTTGTACAACAATTAGAAAAAAGTTACGATTTTTCAAGTGAATTATTACTGTGTTAAATGATGCAAAGAAGAAAAAACCATAGCACCAGGTTGGCCATGCAGAAAAAAAAGCCAAATTTTAAATAAGAAGCCAAATTTTTTTTATTAAATTAAAATTATTATCATTATATTTGGTGAACATTTTCAAAATAATCATTATATTTGGTGTACAATAAAAAAATAATACTTTTTATTTGATTTGCGTCAAAAATAAGTCATTTAAATTGATTTATATCAAAGTAACGGTAATTTTCAGGAATTTACGTAAAAAATAACAGTAATTCTCTGCAATTTATGTCAGAATAATTATACATTTCTATGATTCACATAAAAATAATACTGAATTTCTGCTAAAGAAGTCACATCATTATTATTATTATTGTTATTTTATGTGTATAAGAAGTATAATTTTTTTTTTATTCATTAAAAAAATATATGTGTTTACAGTATATAAATAAAAAAAAAACTTTCAATTAAATAATTGGAAATATTTATTAATATTAGGCAACTGGAAATACTACATTTTAAATTAAATATAACTAACTATAATAACTAAAAAAAAACGTTGAGTGAGTCTGAGTTAGAGGCACTTGATGATGGTTGAAGAGACCAAGCATGGGGGAAAACCGGAAATTTAGTATAATGATGGTGTGGTCGTTCAAATGCCGATAATTTCAATAGGGGGAGACAGATCCATTTAAAATTTCCCACAAATATGTAGAAGTGGTTATAGAATCAGGTTATCTTTATTATTTAAAGCTTCATTGGCATGACTTTCTTCTGCAATGACTTAAAGTTCAACAGTGGAAATAGTCGCTGATCGGCCATGTTTTTTATATGGAGCAAGCAGGGGCATCAATTTTCGCGATTGCCGCAACATCCTAACACGGATCACTTTGAAATTTCACACACTTATGTAAAAATGGACGCTAAATCTAAATATCCATATTATTTTACTTAATCTTGCTTTTTTCGGATGAAAATATGATGAGACCGTCGTATTTTTTTTTTTTTAAATAAATCTTTATTGTATCTTTAAATTCAATATTACAACATTTTCCCATGAAAAACAAAATGGAATAGCATCTCTCACATTCCATCCATAATATATAGAAGAACATTTAATATCTATCTCTTTCGTTCCCATGCTTTCATGCTCAACAGTAAAACGTATTTATTTTAGTTCCACACGCAAACGTTTACAAAAATAATGTACATTTTTGGTTATTGTTTATCTCTTTCGTTCACTTACGTACTTTCACAACAGCAAACTTTTGCCATTTAAGATATACATTGTTCTTTGGTTAAAAATTGTGTAGAGAAAGATGGGAATTAAAATTCTTACTTTCGTACATAGCCGCATTCCTGCAGGTCCATATTGTATGTCTGTATTCTGATAGTAGTATAAGTAATTTTGTAAAGAGATCTTGTTTTGTTGTTTTTGGCAGTGTGTTAAGCATAATAGATCTGTATGTGTCGACTTTTTGTGTTGTGTGTAATTTTAATATCTGTTGCAGTGCCCTTCTCGCTGGTATGATTGTACTGCATCTATAGAATAGGTGCTCTTCTGTTTCTTGAATTTTTTGTCTGCAGAGGGGGCATCGGGGTGTCCGTCTTAATCTGTGGGTTGGTCTCGCTGTGGTGGGTGTCATGCTATATATAAGTCTGTATGTGACCTCCTTCGCTTTGGGGGTGGTGTGTGAGTTGTGGAGGTTTGAGAATGTGTTGGTGTAGTTTGTGAGAAAGTATTTTTGGCCGGCCTCTCTTGATTCTGTGATGTAGTGGAGGTGTTTGTTCTCTAACTAGATGTTTGTCCCTTGGTGTAGTAAACTGTCATGTCCTTGTATGGCCTGTATACATGTTTTGTAATATGTAGGTGTGGTGCCGAAATGGTGAGGCAAAGAGTTGTTAAGTTTTCTGAATCTGGTTAATCTCAGCCCCATGTAGTAGTGAGCAAAAGTGTTATTGTCTGGTTGTTTGATGATGCGACTTATATGATTTATTCTGAGAGCTTTTATTTTTGTATGTATGTCTTGTAGTGCGTTCCCTCCCTGTTTTTTGTGCTGTATCAGTGTTTTTTGTTTTATGCTATGTATTGTGTGCCCAAATATAAAGGTTCTTATCAGTTTGTTTATCTCTTTGATTGTTGATTGCGGTGGGTTGAAGACTGTGGCTGTGTAAATCAATTTGGGGATGATGTATGTGTTTACTATGATGCTCCGGCCAAAAATTGTTGATGTTTTGTATTTGTATCTCTGTAGCATGTCTGTTGTCTTTGTGACTAGGTTCTGCCATGTTGGTTTGTGTGTTTTATTTGGGTTGCATGGATATGTTATCCCGTATAGTTTTAAGTTGCTGACCGGTGTTAGAGCTGAGGGAAAGTCCGCTTTGCTCTTCCACCTGCCTATACCCATAATAAAAGATTTCTGTATGTTTATTTGTGCCCCGCTGCCCTGTCCAAACTCTGTGAATGTGCTGAGGATGTTGTCTATTGATCTAGTGGTTGATGGAAAGAAAACAGTGTCATCAGCGTAGGCTAACAGCTTCTGTTCTCCTTTCCCTGGTATGAGTGTGCCTGCTATGGAGTTGTTTTGTCTAATGCTTTCTAAGAGTGGCTCTATAGACAGTACATAAAGTAATGGGGATAGAGAGCACCCTTGTCTGACTGATCTTGTTAACCTGAAAGACTCTGTAAGAGTTTGGTTCACTAGGATCCTGCTCTCAGGTCTAGCATAAAGAATGTGAATCCACTGTCTGAAATGTTCTCCTATGTTACAATTAAGCAAAGTCTTGTGGAGGTATGAATGGGCTACTCTGTCAAAGGCTTTTTCTTGGTCAAGAGATAAGATAGAGGATTGACTGTCTTTTTCGTGTGTGTAAGTGATAATGTCTCTTATAAAGTGTGTGTGCTGGTGAATGTTTCTGCCCTGAACACTACATTGTTGATCTGTATGGATGAGAGACGTCATGAAAGGTTTAAGTTTATTTGTCAAAGTTTTTGTTAGTATATTATAGTCTGTGTTGAGAAGTGAAATGGGTCTGTAGTTTTTTAGAAGTGTTTTGTCTGTGTTGTCCTTGGAGAGCAGTGATATGTAGGACATGTTTAGACTTGGCGGTAACTGTTTCTTTGTGTATGAGTTTGTGTACATTTTGAGGAGAAGAGGACCTAGGATAGGAAAGAAGTGTTGGTAAAATTCTACTGTGAGGCCATCAGGCCCTGGTGATTTGTTTTTTTGCATTGATTGTACTGCACTTGTTATGTCTGCTAGTGTGAGTTCTGCATCGAGCTTCCCTTTATCTGAGTCTGTTAGTTTTTTTGTGTATTGCATGAATTTGTCCTGTATGTGTGGTTGTGTGTTACTTTTTGTGTATAAGTTCTGGTAGTAGGTTTCAAATGCTTTGGTAATATTTGGGGTGTCTGTCTGTATATTGCCTTCTGAGTCTACTATTTTCCTTATTTGTCTGTTGCATTGTATATTCTGTTCTATTCCCAAGTATTGTTTGCTTGAGACCGTCGTATGTAGCTGGAACATGCGTTGTAAGACAAAATACAATCGTTTTAGATCACTTCCGACCTTTTAAATAGGCGGACGGAACTCTCATTGTTAGGAAACAACATAAGTTTCGTATAATAGCTTCCGGAAACATCATCGGAAAACGATTTACATACGATGTAAAATTCGGAGGTTTTGCGCACGGCGTGACTGGCCAAATGTTCTTTTGCCTAGCAACGTATCTTCCGGTGACGGCGTCTCTTGGTGACATATAAGTATCCACAGTGGCAGCCAGATGGGTCGTCGAGTACGATTTAATAAAACCAGTAGGCTAGTAGGGTTCCAGTCTGAGAAGATGGGTCTAACGATTTAGTACAAGTAGGGTCCAGCTGCAGTACAGAGGATAAAGTAAAGTAAAGTACCCCCCGTCACGCCAAGTGGCGTATAGGGAAATATGGTGTTAGTGACCCTATATTTTACAGACCTTCAGCACATGATTTTTGGGGTAATGTGGTCGGTATTACGCCCGTGCTGCTTTTACTTTCCCCGAAAAAATGCAGAGGATAAGAGACAAGAAAATAACTGGAGGCTGTAGAAATGTGGTTTTACTGAAGAATGTTGAGAATACTATGGACAGGTAAGAAGAGTAAATCGTAATCAGTAATGAAAACGTTCTCTCTGAAAGAGGCCAAAGCAAAAAGTAGGTACTAAGGTACTTCAATCTAGCTAGATAGCCCTTGATGCAAGCTAAACGATCGGATACCTTAATTATGTATGACGGCAATTTAAATTAGAAAAAAAGTTATGAATTTTTAAATGAATTAATTTTGACTTAAATTGATTAAGAGGAACATACAGGAAAATATCATGGGGCCCGTTGTTTGGATAGTTGTCCATGCCTGGAAATTTGAGAATTGGCCGATTATGATGGTGGCGCAATGGTTTATATTATTAGTTTATAAAGGGGATAGTCCCTGCCATTTAATAATTTAGACTTCCCGATCTCATAGATCACTTTCAAATTTCACACACTTATATTCAAATGGTAAATGAATTTTACAAAATTATTGTTTTTATTAATTAGTTAAGTAATTTAGAAATATTGTTAAAAAAAGCAAAGCTATTCTGAGACATGGGATTTTGACTATTAAATATGGCGGGCAACGTGATTTCTACCCATGGAGGAGATGCTCCATTTAAATTATTATTTGGACATGAACGACAATGCTGCTCGCTTTCAAATGTGTGCATGCTTATATTTAAATGGGTGTTGAATTAAAAAAATCTGTGTTTTGTTAATGCCACATGTAAATTTACTGTTTTAATATTGAAAAAATAATTTAAAATGTACAAATAATGCATTCAATCACAAATATCTTGAAAACGGCTACGAGTATTCGAATAATTCTTTCACCAGACAGTAGGGTATTTCCTGACCTTTCACCTAACATATATAAATAGTAACACAAGTCATGTGACATCTCCTGGAGTTAAAGTGCGTGTCCCTGTGACCAATTTCGGCCAATTTCCGAAAATAGCAGTGATGTAGAAAAAAATTGAATTTGGCTTTTCATAGCTTGCTGAAATGGCCAGATCCAATTTATCAAAGACCCTAAAAAAAGAGAGATAATTTCCAATATTAATATTAGAAGAAACAATCATCATTATTTGGCCATGTAATGAGAAGGGAATAGCTGGAATATATTGTGACAACTGGGAAAATTGAGGGACGAAGAGATAGACTAGAGGGAAGCAACAACAGAAATGATAATGATGTCAAGATTGCAAGTTGTGGAGAGACATGATCACCTCCTACGCCAGCAGGCAGACATGGTATGGTTTTGGTTATGGAAGGCCTCGATATCACTGCAAACGAATTAAAATCCATGATAATTGTTCAACCGCCAGTGGAATCATCCAAATTAATATCTCATCTCCTAAACAAAGAAAAGTAGCTACAGTCTACAGTCCCCATCATAGCAGTCTTAGCCCATGTCAAAAGACATAATACATAATAGTCTGGCGTTATGGGCCCGTGAGGAAAAGATGTCAGTGGACATCTTGAAAAATGGACGAACAGCTGGTTCTTACCAATTAATGAAAAAAAAACTATATATACAATTTTCAGCCTATCAAGAAACATACTCTCTGCAAACTTGAAGATAAAAGACCATACACTCCCTATTGACCAAAACCCAACATATGTTGGCGTCACCATGAATCACAGAATGACTTGGAAAAATCAGATAAACAGAGCAAGAAAAAAGCCAAAAACCGAATTAATATTATGAAGAAATTGGCAGGAACGGACTGGGGAGCAGATTGCAATATCTTGAAAAGACTATACGAAGGAAGGGTCAGACCAGTCCTAGAGTATGGAGTCACAGCCTGGGCTATGGCTTCCAAATCACACCTTAGCAAAATTAACAGAACACAGAACCAAGCTGCCCATATCATCACTGGTGCTATGAAATCTACACCTATCAAAACTCTAGAAACAGTAACATGTTTACAACCCTTAGATGACAGACGGGTCACTAAAGTATTGCAATAAGCAGAGAAATATAGAAGGCTCCTTAGCCACCCCATGCATCAAAGAATTACTAGTTTAGGAATTGTACGACTAAAGAGGAGCAACTTCACTACAATCGCCAATGAACTAACTACTGGAGACCCAGTACTTTCCCAAACAATACCGAAACTCTTGGGCCCATCTGATATGTCTCCTCATGGAAAACATAAAATACCAGAGGCCATCAGAGATGCTGCAACAATGGCTACTCAACTAAAAAATAACATTCACAATAAATTGGTGATTCTGAATGATGCTCATTCAGGTACTATCAGCTCTAAAAAGCCCCAAGAACAATGAACTAGATGACTTGAGAACAACCCTGGACCAACTATGCAGTAACTTCCAAAGAGTAGTCATTCAGTGGATACCATCACACTGTAATATACACGGGAACGAACACGCAGAAAGATGGGCACAGCCAGAAACAAGAAACTTAGTGGGCGTGTAAGAAGACTACCGTGGTGTTTTCAAATGCTTAAAATTTATATTAGTGTTACCTTCACGTTGCTTCTCTTTTTTTTTGGGGGGGGGGGGGGGGGGGGGAGGGGGGGGGTCGGTAGCCGAGTTGGGAAAACCACCCAACTGGACTACCAGCGTTCGGACAACCTGTGTTCGATTCCCACTGGGAGCAGTGTGAATTGTACTCGTGGTTGGAAAAAAAAATTACCCTCACGGTCGACCCAGCCGTTGGCAGAAATGGGTACCAAGGTATTACCCTGGGAAGGTGAGAAATGTTGCTTCGCATCTGAGTTTCGATGCTTGAGGCGACACTATACAGAAATCTCCGAACATTTCTGGATAGGCGGCCGAGCACATATGGGTGCTAAGACGCCGGTTCAAGTCTCGTACTTTACCTTGACCTTGCTTCTCTTTTCAAACTTTTCTCTACAAATAGGGGTCTTCTAATGACAGATTAAAGAAACACTGAATAAAATACAATGCTTACTTAAAGTAACTTAATGTTACTCTTCCAAACTTGAACAATTTGTGTGCTTAAACTAGGACTTTAGCAAATTTTAAAAATCATTTAAAAAAAAATCTAAGTCAATAATAATTGACTGGCCATATCATATGTGTCGAAAGATCTTCATTGCACAATGGATAACTTCATATTACTTTTAAATTCTCTCCACATCAAATCATTAATTGGGTAAAGTCAACGTTTAAGCACATAAATTATTGAAGCCATTTGAAGACCTTAATTGTAGAGAAAAGATTTTACAATGCAAGAGTAAAGTCCTAACTCTAAACCCTAACATATTTTTAGTATTTCACTGTAGTTTTGTTGTGATGTCAACTAATGGGAGATCACTCATTTTGCTGATATAATTTATATACTTTAACTAGGAATAAAAAAAAAAAGTTAATATATAAACACTTTGCTATTTAAAAAAAAATGTAATTAGGTGCTATTGTAAAAATGTCAAAATGCATTATTTTCCAAAATTAAATCATTCAATTGTCTGTACACCAATGAAATAAATGTATGAATTTGTAATTGATTTATTATGATACACAGTTTTCAAAATAGCAGATTGTCTTTCTATTATCAAAAACAATATGTAGGTCATGCCCGTCCATATGATTATCTCAGGTAAATAATATAGTAATGTTATTTAAATGGGAGAGTCTGCCTCTTCATCATTATAGAATATTCTCACCTATTTGTGATCCCATTACAATTTCACAAGATTATACAAAAATGGAATTAAGTCAGTCCTATTATATGGCTTTGAAACATGGAGAACAACAAAAATGACAATCATGAAGATACAGACTTTCATTAACTCTTTCCGTACGGAATCTTTTTATTGACGCAACGGAAGAGATTTCAGAGACAAAATTTTTCATCACTTTAAGAATCAATCTACATATTTATATTTCTCTAACATATAATATATTATATATGAATGTTTAGATAATTGAACAAGGTATTAGATTATACCAATATCAAGATGATACAGGTCATGTAAAAAGAATATGGTTTGATGGCATTCACACTAATCAAATTGAGCGTGGCGCACTATACGGCGAAACGTGCGCTGCTGAAATCATCATGGCACACAGTGCGGCAAAACGTACGGAAAGAGTTAATGGATGCTTACGCAGAATAAAAGGATGGAAATGGCAGGACAAAATCCTAACATAGAATTATGGAAATGTACCAGTCAAATACCAATGTATAAAGAAATACAGCAAAGGTGATTGTGCTGGACAGGACACACACTGTGGAATCCAACTGAGAGTATTACACAACAGGCCCCTTTGTGGAATCCTCTTGGAAAAAACAGAGGAAGACCAAGGAATTCTTGGAGAAGACATAGTAGCAGAAATGAAGATGATGGGGAAGACATGGAATTATCTTAAAAGAATGGCAATAAACAGAAGGGCTTGGAAAGTGTTTGTTGAAGACCTATGCTTCACTGGGAGCAGAAAGTGTTTTTGAAGACCTATGCTCCACAGGGAGCTGAAAGTGTTTGTTAAAGACCTATGCTCCACAGAGAGCTGAAAATGTTTGTTGAAGACCTATGCTCCACAGGGAGTTGAAAGTGTTTGTTAAAGACCTATGCTCCACAGGGAGTTGAAAGTGTTTGTTAAAGGCCTATGCTCCACAGGGAGTTGAAAGTGTTTGTTAAAGACCTATGCTCCACAGGGAGTTGAAAGTGTTTGTTGAAGACCTATGCTCCACAGGTAGCTGAAAGGTAGAAGAAGGAGATACAGAAATGAACAATAAATACAAATGGCTATATCGCCTCCAAAAACCGAGTCAAGATATTGTAAGCCACAAGTGTTAGATTTTGGTTTTCTCTCGCCATTTAAATTGCTACAGAAAACAAGCGATTAGTCAGGTCACTGGAAAATTTCATTCACACATTTATTAATAAATCACTATACATTAAAATACCAATATTGGCTTCTTCGATGTAAATGATCTCGCGTTGTTATTGTCACAAAGTGTGTAAAAAAAAACTTCACATACGAATAGTCTATAACACATACAAATAGCCTGTAACACATACAAATAGGGGAGCCGCGATAGCTCAGTGGTTAGTGAACTGCAGTACAAAGGACAAGAGGTAGGGTTCGATCCCAACCGATGGCTTCTGGGTTCACCCAACCTTTAATGGGTACCAGATTTTTTTCTGGGAGAGTAAAGCGGCACGGGTGTAATACCAACCACATTACCCCAAAAATCATGTGCCGAAGGTGTTGTTGGGAAAAAATACCCCGCAGTCGACCCAGCTGCTGGCAGAAATGAGTATCAGAGTATACTACTCTTGGAAGGTGAGGAATGCCACCTCACATCGTGAGTTTTGATGCTTGAAGCGACACTCTCCGAAGACTTCTGGATAGGCGGTTGAGCACATATGGTGAAACCTCACGTGCTAAGATGCCGATTCAAGTCTCGTACTTTACCTTTACATACAAATAGCCTATAACACATACAAATAGCCTATAACACATACAAATGGTTAATTGCTTCATCTAAATTTAGAAGTGATATTCAGTGGCGTTCGTGTTTGCTTGACCATTCGTTTGCTTGACCATTCGTCAGACACATAGACATTTGACCATCTTTTCCGAATGTTTGGTTAACATCATAACTTCTTTATTGACACATTCAGCCGCTATTGTTGTCTCAAATGAGAGACCTAATTTATCACATAAATAGAGTTTGGCTAATATGATGGAGGTCTAGAGTTTGGCTAATATGATGGAGGTTTAGAGTTTGGCTAATATGATGGAGGTCTAGAGTTTGGCTAATATGATGGAGGTCTAGAGTTTGGCTAATATGATTGAGGTCTAGGGTTTGGCTAATATGATAGAGGTTTAGAGTTTGGCTAATATGATGGAGGTTTAGAGTTTGGCTAATATGATGGAAGTTTAGAGTTTGGCTAATGTGATGGAGGTCTAGAGTTTAGCTAATATGATGGAGGTCTAGAGTTTGGCTAATATGATGGAGGTTTAGAGTTTGGCTAATATGATGGTGGTCTAGAGTTTGGCTAATATGATAGAGGTCTAGAGTTTGGCTAATATGATGGAGGTCTAGAGTTTGGCTAATAAGATGGAGGTCTAGAGTTTGGCTAATATGATTGAGGTCTAGAGTTTGGCTAATATGATGGAGGTCTAGAGTTTAGCTAATATGATGGAGGTCTAGAGTTTGGCTAATATGATGGAGGTCTAGAGTGACATGTATATTTTTGTTGTTACCGTCAGGAGATGAAGATTTGTTGCTGATTATATCCCATTGGTCATTGATTATGTTCCATTGGTCAGTGATTATGTTCCATTGGTCAGTGATAATGTTCCATTGCTCATTGATTATGTTCCATTGGTCATTGATTATGTTCCATTCCTTCCTTCCTTTTACCTTTTAGCTCCCAGTGGAGCATAGGTCTTCAACAAACACTTTCCAAGTCGTTCTGTTTTTTGCAATTCTTTTAAGATCATTCCATGTCTTCCCCATCATCTTCATCTCTGCTTCGATCTGTCTTCTGCAAGAATTCCTTGGTCTTCCTCTTTGTCTTTTCCCCTGGAGATTCCAAAAAAGGGCCTGTTGTGTAATACTCTCAGTTGGCTTCCGTAGTGTGTGTCCTATCCATCGCCATCGTCTTCGCTGTATCTCTTTATCCACTGGTATTTGACCGGTCATCATCATCATTGAGTGCCGTCTCCGCAACGAAGGTTGGCTACCATGGAGCGCCATTTTGCTCTATCTCTTGCTTTGATGGTGCAGGTTGTCATCGGTTGATTTGTCCATCTTTTGATGTTACTCGTCCATGTTAATCTTGGTCTGCCTCTGCCTCTTTTACCTTGTATTTTCCCCTCCAGGATCACTTTCAGTAGGCTGTTGTGTCTTTTAACATGGCCTAAGAATCGCATTTGTCTTGTTCTAATTGTGTTCAGAAGTTCTCTTTTCATTTTTAGTTGTTTTAAGACTTTGTCATTTGTTTTCTTTTCCTTCCATCCATCCAATTCTACCTATTCTTCTATATATCCACATTTCAAAGGCTTCAATTCTCTGTTCTGTTTTCTTGTCTAATGTCCATGTTTCAGCACCATATAGGAATATTGAGAAGATGTAACATTTTGCTATTCTTAGTTTTAGCTCTGGTGTTATTTGTTTTGATGTTAGTATGATTTGACCGGTACGTTTCCATAATTCCACGTTAGTGACTTTGTCCTGCCATTTCCATCCCTTTATTCTGCGCAAGCATCCATTAATGAAAGTCTGTACCTTCGTGATTGTCAATTTTGTTATTCTCCATGTTTCACAGCCATATAATAGGACCGACTTAACATTTGAGTTGAAAATTTTTATTTTTGTATTTAGCCTAATTTCTTTGGATTTTCATATGTTTCCCAGTGCAATGAAAGCTCCTCTTGTTTTTGATATCCTTATTTTGGTATCATTTTCTGTTCCTCCCTCTTTATCTACATTACTGCCCAGATATATGTAAGATTGTACGTCTAGTAGAGGTATTTTTCCTAGTTTGATTTGGTTATTGCCAACTGCATTAATTCTCATAATGTTGGTCTTATCTCTATTAATCTTTAGTCCTAGCTGTTGTGATCTCTCATCTAATATACTCATTTTATCCTGCATCTGTTGATGGCTGTGTGATAGGAGAGCTATGTCATCAGCAAAGTCTAAATCATCAAGTTGTTTGGTCAGTGACCACTGGATCCCATTTCTGTTGTTTTGAGTTATTTTCATAATCCAATCTATGGCCAGTAGAAAGAGAAATGGAGACAGAAGGCATCCTTGCCTTACTCCTGTTCTTATTTCAAATGCTTCTGTAAGCTGTCCTTCATGCACCACACTACATTTTGTTCCTTCATACATTGTTTTTATCAGGTTAATAAACTTTATGGGGATTCCGTAATGACTCAGCTACTTCCAAAGCATTCTTCTGTCTAAACTATCAAATGCCTTTTCGTAATGTATGAATCCAATATAAAGTGGGGATTTTAGTTCTAAACTTTGTTCAACTATTATACGTAGAGTAGTTATTTGATCAGCACATGATCTGTTCTTCCTAAAACCTGCTTGTTCATCTCTCAAGCGTTTCTCTATAGCCTCTTTTAGTCTCTCCAGAATGATTCTGCCTAATATTTTTCCTGGCACTGATAGTAGCATAATTCCACTATAATTTGTGCACTCCTGTAAACTTCCTTTCTTTGGTAGTTTGATCATATAACCTTCTCTCCAGTCTTTAGGTATTTCTTACCTCTCCCAAATTTTATCCAATAGATCATGTAACATCTTGGTAGAGGTGTTAATATCTGCTTTGATGGCTTCCGAAGGAATTTCATCTGGTCCTGTGGCTTTACCATCTTTTAATAGTTTGATGGCTTTCATTATTTCTTCTTTGCTTGGTTTTCCGCAGTTAACGTGTAACTCTTCTTCTGCTGGTAGTATATCTGGAGGATTATTTGAGCCGGGTCTGTTCAAAAGTTCTTGAAAGTGCTCTTTCCATCTCTCCATTTGTTCCCTTATATTACTAAGCAGATTTCCTTTCTTATCTTTGATAAAGGCGTTGATCTGTTTGTATTTTTCACCTAATTTCTTTGTGCTGTTGTACAGTTCTTTCATATTCCCTTTATTTGCTGCTTCTTCTGCCTCTTTAGCTAGTTTATCTATATATTTCCTCTTATCCCTTTTAATGCATCTTCTCACTTCTTTGTTCACCTCTGTGTAAGCTTCCTGTGTCTTGGCTTTATTACTTCTTGTTTTGCTTTTATTTATGTCTGCTTTCTTGTTCTTTCTTTCTTAAATTTTATCCAGGGTCTCTGCTGTCATCCATGCCTTATCCTGGCGTTTTCTTTTCCCCAGTGTTTCTTCACATGTCTCTTTCCATATATTTTTTACCTGTTTCCAATGATCTTCTATATTTATTGTATTTTCTAGTTGTTGGAGGACTTGGTATTTGTTTGATATTGTGACTGTGAATTTATCTTTAATTCCTTGTTCTTTAAGAAACCCTACATTGAAATACTTTCTACCCTTATTCGTTGGAGTATACCTTTTTAATTTAATTTTAAGTTTGGCTAACAGAAGATGATGATCAGAAGCTACATCTGCCCCTCTATATACTTTTACATCCTGTAAGGATGACTTAAACTTATTATATATTATTGATCAGATATGTATTAATAATGTTCCATTGGTCAGTGATTATGTTCCAATGGTCATTGATTATATTCCATTGGTCATTGATTATGTTCCATTGGTCAGTGATAATGTCCCATTGGTCAGTGATAATGTTCCATTTCTCAGTGATTATGTTGTAAAAATTCATAAAATAATAAACATTTTCACATTATTATAATTTTAGGCAGCAGGAAGGATACAATTTGAACTTTTTGCCGATGTGGTTCCAAAAACTGCTGAAAATTTCTGGTAAGTCACGTTATGTCACTTTTTTTATGCCAATTTTAAACACAGGAAGTGGTCAGATTTGCTAAAACCAATGTTGACTTTTTGTTGTGGAGGACACAGTTTGATGAATAGTTGATATCTTTGAGTAATGAGTTGCAGCATGATTATATATATTCCATTTAATATATTTGCTTTATTGTTACACATCTGGCTTGGAGTATTGAAATAGGAGAGAATCTGAGTACAGTGGTGATGGATCAAAGAACATCTGTGTGATCAGGACAGGGATTGGAGCACTAATGGACATTGAGTACAGTGGTGATGGATCAAAGAACATCTGTGTGATCAGGACAGGGATTGGAGCACTAATGGTCATTGAAAACATTGGTGATGGATCAAAGAACATCTGTGTGATCAGGACAGGGATTGGAGCACTAATGGACATTGAGTACAGTGGTGATAGATTTTTTTTGTGTGGAAGCAGCTTTTACCTCTGACGAAGTCCCAAGCAACTAGGAACTGAATTTTGCGTGTTAATCTATTTTTCTCTGGCAGCCGTGAGCACAAGGGTCCCTCGCCACACAGGCAGATAACTCCGTCTTCGGAGGTACTATTTTTTCCGTCAATGAGTAATTGACGTTTCAAACTGGGCCTCGCTGCTGAGACCAGGGGTGGTTGCCACAGAGAGAAATCATAAATAGAAATCCCAAATCCTTGGGTGCAGCCAGGATTTGAACCCATAACCTCTCTGTCTCGAGACCGGCATCTTGCCTTGAGACAACTAGTCCCCAATGATGGATCTATATACAAGGCCATCTGTGTGATTAGTAAAGAAAGTACTAATGGTCTCCGTGCTGATGAGAATTCTACAAGCATGAATTTAGGTTTCAGAAGATGCAATTAAGAAAGGAATAGTCACAGTTCAAGTAGTGGTGGTTGTATATAGAATATTGAGTTATTTGCAGGTCATCATCATTGCACTCTGAACATGTCCATTGCAGGTCATCATCATTGCACTCCGAACATGTCCATAGTTGCTTAGATCCCCTTAGTTGCTCAGATCTCCTCCTCAGCAAGTCCCGTCCAGCTACTAAAGACTCCAGTTTCTGTGTTGGTTGATAAGTCTTCTTACATGCCCACAAAGTTTCTCGTTTCTGGCTGTGCCCATCTCAACTCCCATCTCTTTCATCTGAAGGAGTAACATGGACTCATAAGTATATAGAATAGAGGTGGATAACCACTGAGAGATGAACCTTTAAAATATGAAAATGCAGGAACTTTCACCTACTGCAGCCCATGTAGAAGATCATCGGTGGGCACCAGCTACTGTCATATCTTATAATTTGTGGGAAACAGAGGACAGGCAGAAGGGTGGAAGGAGAAAGAGATAGAATAGTAGCAGCTGGTGTGTAACAAACAGTAGTTGTTGGTGTGTAACAAACAATAGTTGTTGGTGTGTAACAAACAGTATTTATTGGTGTGTAACAAACAGTAGTTGTTGGTGTGTAACAAACAGTAGCAGCTGGGGGTGTGTAACAAACAGTAGCAGCTGGGGGTGTGTAACAAACAGTAGCAGCTGGTGTGTAACAAACAGTAGTTGTTGGTGTGTAACAAACAGTAGTTGTTGGTGTGTAACAAACAGTAGCAGCTGGTGTGTAACAAACAGTAGCAGCTGGTATGTAACAAACAGTAGCAGCTGGTGTGTAACAAACAGTAGCAGCTGGTGTGTAACAAACAGTAACAGCTGGTGTGTAACAAACAGTAGCAGTTGGTGTATAACAAATACTAGTTGCTGGCGTCAGAAAATATTGAGCCAAACTTTCTAAGACCTTAACAACAACATGTGCAAGGTCCATGGAGACTTTGAGCCACAGATAAAATGTTAGAATATTTAAGAGCCACAAATAAAATGTTAGAATATTTGAGAGCCACGGATAAAATGTTATGGGAGCCGCGATAGCTCAGTGGTTAGTGAACTGGACTACCACGGACAAGGGGTAGGGTTCGATCCCAACCGACGGCTTCCGGGTTCACCCAGCCTTAAATGGGTACCGGATTTTTTCTGGGAAAGTAAAGCAGCACGGGTGTAATACTGACCACATTACCACAAAAATCATGTGCTGAAGGTCTGTAAAATATAGGGACACTAACACCATATTTCCCTATACGCCACTTGGCGTGACGGGGGTACTTTACTTTTTTACTTACAGATAAAATGTTAGAATATTTGAGAGCCAGAGATAAAATGTTAGAATATTTGAGAGCCACAGATAAAATGTTAGAATATTTGAGAGCCACAGATAAAATGTTAGAATATTTGAGAGCCACAGATAAAATGTTAGAATATTTGAGAGCCACGGATACAGTGTTAGAATATTTAAGAGCCACAGATAAAATGTTGAAATATTTGAGAGCCACAGATAAAATGTTAGAATATTTGCCTGAAAATTTCAAGAAAAATCAACAAACTTTCATTAAAAAAGAATAATAAAATATTTACTTATTTGTTTTCAGACAACTGTGCACAGGTGAATACGGGAGAGATGGCAAAGCTATTGGTTACAAGGGAGCCATTTTTCACAGGTACAGCTCTGCCAAGTTGACATAATGAAAGAAGCAGAACATGGGCTTGGTTGTGGGATGTTGTCCGTGAAGTTCATGGTCAGGACAACATTCTCTCATCATCATCATGCGCCATACTGGTTGACGTAGATGATTATGTCCTTTCACAATCTTCTATCCTCAGTACATCAATATCAATTCTGTTGTTGACTGTTTTCCATGCTATGACATCAAGCTATCTAGTATCTTCTCTCTTTGTTGTTCACGATTTCTCTTTCCCTGTATTTTGCCAGTTGTAACCAAGTATTTCAACTTTCCTCTTCTCATGATGTGCTTGAAAAATGGTGATTATTTCTTTCTGATGTTTTTTATCAGCTCTCTTTTTGTGTTGGCCTCTTTGAGAATTTCCTCTTTGGTCTTTTTAGCTGTCCAGAGAACTCTCAATATTCTTCTGAGAAATTCCATCTTTGTGGCCTTTAACCGTCTCTTCATTTGTTTACCCCCTGTCCATGATTTGCTTCCGTAGGTGAGAATTGTCTCTATATAGCACTGAAGAACTCTCTTTCTCACTTCTATTGACATAGATTTGTTGCATAAGATGTTTTTCATTTTCTGAAATGCTATTTGGCTTGAGCTATTCTACTTTTTATTTCTGTGGTACATCTTCCATCTGGAGCCGCGATAGCTCAGTGGTTAGTGAACTGGACTACCACGGACAAGGGGTAGGGTTCGATCCCAACTGACGGCTTCCGGGTTCACCCAGCCTTAAATGGGTACCAGATTTTTTTTCTGGGAAAGTAAAGCAGCACGGGCGTAATACTGACCACATTACCCCAAAAATCATGTGCTGAAGGTCTGTAAAATATAGGGTCACTAACAACATATTTCCCTATATGCCACTTGGCGTGACGGGGTTACTTTACTTTTTTTTTACATCTTCCATCTGATGTTATTATTGAGCCCAAGTATTTGATGCTCTCCACTTGTTTCAGATTTGTCCTGTTTATTTTTATGCTGCATGTTGGTGATGATTGTTTCTTCAATATGACAATTACTTTTGTTTTCTTACTATTCAGACTGAGACCTTTTTCATTGCTTTCTTTTACTATCATTTCTTGTAGTTCATTCTCTGTCTCTGCTATTAAGACTGTGTCATCCGCATATCGCAAATTGTTTATGTTGTGACCATAACATTCTCTAGTATTATCTTTAGGTTAGGGAGATTGCTGGTCTTTAGGGAGATTGCTGGTCTTTTGGGAGATTGCTGGTCTTTAGTGAGACCGCTGGTCTTTAGGGAGATTGCTGGTTTAGCAAATAGTTTTCTGCTTCCTGTTTGGTCAACACAATCTTACCTCCACTTGTCTATCCTTTCACATCACATCAACCACTCAACATCATCATACCTCCACTTGACTATCCTCTCACATCACATCAACCACTCAACATCATCATACCTCCACTTGACTATCCTCTCACATCACATCAACCACTCAACATCATCATACCTCCACTTGACTATCCTCTCACATCACATCAACCACTCAACATCATCATACCTCCACTTGACTATCCTCTCACATCACATCAACCACTCAACACAATCTTACCTCCACTTGACTATCCTCTCACATCAACCACAAAACAACATCATACCTCCACTTGACTATCCCCTAACATCACATCAACCGCTCAACACAATCTTACCTCCAATATTACAAGAAGACTTGTATCCATGTCCCATTGATTTCTGTATTGTACGTCTAAACTTGAAGACCCTTCCCACGACCTAGTTTCATGTATGCTGCAGAGACAGCAAATGCATGTTTTTAGCTCTTGATGTCATCTATAACATTTCACCATTGGCTATGGATGTCATCTATAACATTTCAACATTGGCTCTGGATGTCATCTATAACATTTCAGCATTCGCTCTGGATGTCATCTATAACATTTCAACATTGGCTCTGGATGTTATCTATAACATTTCAACATTGGCTCTGGATGTCATCTATAACATTTTAACATTGGCTCTGGATGTCATCTATAACATTTCAACATTGACTCTGGACATTATCTATAACATTTCAACATTGGCTCTGGATGTCATCTATAACATTTCAACATTGGCGCTGGATGTCATCTAAATGTACCCAGCACCAGAGCTGGAAGTCGTCAGTGACTCATAACTGATGGCTTGCGCCAGGATCGGTGAACCAGAACCATCCAGACCCTGCTACACCTCTCCGCGGTGCCTCCAGAAACAGACTAACCTGTCTAGTCTGGCCAAGCGAGCAGGGATCGAAGAGGGAAGACAAACCCGGTACTCAAAAATGTCGGCTGAAGTCGGATGTGTTGGGCCGAAAGGCGCAGATATCACAGTGTTACACTGCAAACTTCAACACAACATAACTACGTCCACTTAACGTCCTTTTAAGGGCGGATGACGAGGAGGAAGTCTACGGTTCGTATCCGCTAGAATACCTCAAATCATCGGGCGACCGCATCATCATCATCATCATCATAACATTTTAACATTGGCTCTGGATGTCATCTATAACATTTCAACATTGGCTCTGTATGTCACCTATAACATTTCAACATTGGCTCTGGATATCATCTATAACATTTCAACATTGGCTCTGGATATCATCTATAACATTTCAATAAATCTAAATAGCTGATCCTGTAACCTTAACCCTAACTGTTTCCCATTCACCACTAGAGGTCCTCTCTCCACCCATAGACCAGAGACATGGGTCTATGTATTTGTTTATTTTATCTGCCATTTGTCATGACCTAAGTATGGACTGACTATTTTCTCTTCAGAGTTTGAAGAGGCCAGTGCACTACCTTCCACAACTCGGTGAGCCAGGTACCCATTAACTGGAGAGCACCAAGCTGCAATGAACCCATGTTTAGTTTATCATTGAGCCACTGTTTAAACAACAGTGAATAGTGAAAACATCCAGGGAGAGACTGAGTCATTGTGTAAACAGTGGATACATCCAGGGAGAGACTGAGTCATTGTGTAAACAGTGAATACATCCAGGGAGAGACTGAGTCATTGTATAAACAGTGAATACATCCAGGGAGAGACAGAGTCCTTGTGTTAACATTGAATACATCCAGGGAGAGACTAAGTCATTGTGTAAACAGTGATTACTTCCAGGGAGAGACTGAGTCATTGTAGAAACAGTGACTACATCCAGGGAGAGACTGAGCCATTGTGTAAACAGTGTATACATCCAGGGAGAGACTGAGTCATTATTCATGACAAAGTTATGAGACAAAGTTATTATTCATAACTGTAATGTCATCATTCATAACTGTAATTTTATCATTCATAACTATAATGTTATCATTCATAACTAATGTTATTATTCATGACTGTAATGTTATCATTTTCATAACTAATGTTATTATTCATGACTGTAATGTTATCATTCATGACTAATGTTATTAATCATGACTGTAATGTTATCATTCATGACTAATGTTATTATTCATAACTGTAATGTTATCATTCATGACTAATGTTATTAATCATGACTGTAATGTTATCATTCATAACTAATGTTATTATTCATAACTGTAATGTTATCATTAGTTGTTTCATTCTCTTGCCACCAGAGTGATAAAATACTTCATGGTTCAGGGCGGTGACTTTGTCAATGTAAGTCAGTGATGTTTGTAACTTGTGTCAGTGATGTTTGTAACTTGTGTCAGTGATGTTTGTAACTTGTGTCAGTGATGTTTGTTACCGGTGGCAGTGATGTTTGTTACCTGTGTCAGTGATGTTTGTTACCGGTGGCAGTGATGTTTGTTACCTGTGTCAATGATGTTTGTAACTTGTGTCAGTGATGGCTGTAACTTGTGTCAGTGATGTTTGTTACCTGTGGCAGTGATGTTTGTTACCTGTGTCAGTGATGGCTGTAACGTGTGTCAGTGATGGCTGTAATATTTCACCTAACAAAGATTGTAAAACAGAGTGCTCATTTAAAGTGACATAAAAACTCACAAATCTTCTTGTGAGGGCCTAACATACAAACACAAAAACACACCTTTTAGAAATGCTGATTTATTATAGTGGTAGGATTTTTAATTTAGAAACTTGTCCCTGAGAGTAGCATACAGCCTACTCTTTACAATGTTCAACTGTCTATTACTGAGCTTGAAGGTAAGGCCGTCTCTATTATGGCTAATGTGCCTAACCACTGGAGAAAGACATCAGAAGCTAGACACCCTTTGAGTTGTGTCAGAATGGCTGGAAACTTTGAGTTAATGTGTCCATTAGACACTCATGTCTCTCCACAACTTTCGATCTCGACAGTTATTTATCATTTCTGTTGTTGACTTTCTGCCAAGCCATTTTATTAAGCTGTCTGCTATCTTTTCTCTTTGCTTCCCTCTATTTCTTCGTCCCTCGATTTTTCCAGTTGTCACAATATATTCCAGCTGTTCCCTTCTCGTTCATCATCATCATGTGCCATACCGGTTGGTGTAGGCGCTAATGTTCTTCCACAATCTTCTATCTACAGTGCATTGTATCAGTTCTGTTGTTGACTGTTTTCCATGCCATGACACCAAGCTATCTAGTATTATCTCTCTTTGGCCCTTCTCCATACATGGCCAAAAAATGATGATTGTTTCTTCCTAATATTGGAAATTAGCTCTCTTTTTGCTTTGACCTCTTTCAGAACATTTTCATTACTTTTCTTAGCTGTCCATGGTATTCTCAACATAATTCTGTAAAACCAGATTTTCACAGCCTCCAGTGATTTTCTTGTCTGTTGTCCTATTGTCCATGATTCACATTCATATGTTAAGACTGGCTCTACATAACATTTAAGAACTCTTTTTCTTGTTTCTATTGTTAACAATTGATTGCATAGTATCTTCCTCATTTTTTGGAAAGCTGCTGGACCCAAGCCACACAAGCTAACGGTTTCTGGTATTTTCCAACATTTTCTCACGTTTTAATTATTTTATTTTAATTAAAATGTTTAGTAAATTGTTGTGTTTAGTTTGGATTTTGTAATGTAGATCGGTATTTAATATTTAAACTGATGGATTAATTTGATAGTTGATCCAGTCATCGTAAGTTACGATCGTCTCCAGTTTATTTGAATTTCTTTTGTTTCTGTTGTCAAAAATGGATTGCACAGAATCTTCCTCATTTTTTGGAAAGCTGCTTTTGCCTGAGCCATTCTGCATCTCACCTCTTTTGTACATCTTCCTTCTGAGGTTAACAAAGTTCCCAAATATTTAAATTTATTTACCTGTCTTAATATTGTTCCACTTGTCTTTATTTTGCAATGAGGTGTCTTTTTCTTTGTTGTTACCATTACTTCTGTCTTTTTGCTATTAAGGCTGAGTCCTTTATTTTTGCTATCTTTCACTATAATGTCTAACATTTCTTGTAACTCATTTTCAGTCTTAGCGATTAAGACTGTATCATCAGCATACCTTACATTGTTTATATTATGACCTTCAATTGTTATTCCAGGCATGTCCCTTATGGATCTTAAAATAATCTCACTATAAATATTAAACAAATCTGGTGACAGCACACAACCTTGTCTAACACCCTGTTTTATTTGTTGAAATATTCCCAATTGGTTTCCAGTTCTTATGGCCGCTGTTTGTTGCCAGTACATGTTCTTTATTATTCTTAGATCTTTGCTGTCTACGCTTATGCTTTCTAAAATTTTGATTATTTCTTGGAGCTTTACTTTGTCAAATGTTTTGGTATAATCTATGAAACATAGGTATAGATCTGTTTTCACCTCTATGGCTCTTTCTACTAAAGATCTTATGATGTGTATGGCATTGCTTGTTCCTTTACCCCTAACAAAACCACACTGTTCATCACAAATCCTCTTTCATCCGAAGGAGTGATGTGGACTCATGGTTGCCAAAGTCAAGTGCTGTTTCCACATCTTGGAGGGCATTGATGATGTCTGCCTGACCCATTGGTTCACCGTCTTCAATGACAGAGCTTCTAGCCAACCTGACCACTTTTTCATTTCACCGTACTCCCAGATGTTCAGGGACGTAGACAATGGTGACCTTATGTATTCCGTAATTTCACAAATATTTTCACTGCACAGCGACTTTATATAGTAGGGTTTCCTTATTCAGGCAGAATTTGTCTCCCTGTAAATTAAGGAAGATAACTTTATGTGCTTGAAAAAGATTTTGTTATATTTTCATATTTTGCCACAAATTAAAGGAAAATACATTTATTTTACTAGATTATATTTTACAGAATTATCTCACGTATGAAATTTTTGAAAAAAATGCATAGATTTTGTGAACTTTTTGTATTTATGAAGCAATATGCAGAATTAAGAAGGCTACTAGAAATTACATTGAGAAATACATCATATAGATAGTTGCAAATTAGGTATAAGTTGCTTCCCCTGTAAGTGAAAGCAGATAACTTAAATTTGCTAAAGCTTATATTAATAATTTCATGTACATGTTTCTTCACCAGGTTTATGAAATTCTAATGAATATTTATAAACCAACCAAATTTGTTTTTTTTTTTCCATTGGATTGTGCTTTTATTTATTGTGTTCTGTGGTGACATATAGGTCACGGAAATATGGAAGTGCCATTATTTGAATTAGATGGTGACTTTGAGGGAAACCTCATTCACAGAAGTGGAACACTTGTTCTCAACATCGCAGGATAAGACATTTCAAAGGTGAACTTTAACCTTCTGCTGGGAGTTCTGTCCGGACCCTTCGGTATCGAACAGAACAGCATCACAACCCTGTACCGCTTGGATAGCCCCTTCAAGTGCTACTTTACACTGAGTTCGGCGGCACATATAATTCACTACAAGAGACTGGAAGGAAAAAAGATCGATTTGGCCTCACCAAAAATCTCAATCAAAATCAGACAAGAAAGGCGACTCATAAAGGAAAGGGAGAGGCAAATAGTTATTGCTGAAGCCGTAGCCAACCAACAAGACCTCCCATCAGAGGAATCGGCCGCTGTCAACCAGACAGTCACAAGAGAAGAGACAGTAGAATACAACAAGACCAAAGTTGACAGTCAGAGAACCAACGAAACACCAAACAGTGACAGTTTCGTCACAGTTCAGGTCGGCAAAAAACGCTGACATTACAGCCAACAGAAGAGAAGTTCTACAGAATCATCAGAGCTCGAGAGCGAGGAAGAGTCAACACATGTGGAAATCCCCACAATGGGGCACTTAATTATTAACACAGACACTGAAGACGACTCAATGCAGGAGATGCCGACGCCATGGAATAAAACGAACTCTAAAAAAGAACAAAAAATTAACTGTTTTTTAAATTCGATAGCATAATGTGTATCGTATGTGTAAATTTTAATTTTCATGGACAGAGACACGTAAGTGTACCATTAGAAAATTTGTATATTCCTATAACCTTTTACGTTACTTTTATATTAACTTGTTGTGAGCACGTGGGTGAATATACATGTTGTATTATAATTATTTGTGAGCATGTGGATGAATGTACAAACTTTATCAAAATTATTTGTGAGCACGTGGGTGAATGTACCTGTTTTATGTTATCTTGTTGTAAACACGTGGGTGAATGTACATGTCTTATTAAAATTATTTGTGAGCATGTGGGCGAATGTACCAATTATATCAAAATTATTGGTGAGCACGTGGTTGAATGTACCTGTTTTATAATAACTTGTTGGGAGCACGTGGGCGAATATACATGTTTTATTATAATTATTTGTGAGCATGTGGGTGAACTAGCTAAAGAAGCAGAAGAAGCAGCAAATAAAGGGAATATGAAAGAACTGTACAACAGCACAAAGAAATTAGGTGGAAAATACAAACAGATCAACGCCTTTGTCAAAGATAAGAAAGGAAATCTGCTTAGTAATATAAGGGAACAAATGGAGAGATGGAAAGAGCACTTTGAAGAACTTTTGAACAGACCCAGCTCAAATAATCCTCCAGATATACTATGTATACGATGTTACATAATCTATTAGATAAAATTTGGGAGAGGGAAGAAATACCTAAAGACTGGAGAGAAGGTTATATGATCAAACTACCAAAGAAAGGAAGTTTACAGGAGTGCACAAATTATAAGGGAATTATGCTTCTATCAGTGTCAGGAAAAATATTAGGCAGAATCATTCTGGAGAGACTAAAGGAGGCTATAGTGAAACACTTGAGAGATGAACAAGCAGGTTTTAGGAAGAATAGATCATGTGCTGATCAAATAACTACTCTACGTATAATAGTTGAACAAAGTTTAGAATAAAATCCCCACTTTATATTGGATTCATACATTACGAAAAGGCATTTGATAGTTTAGACAGAAGAATGCTTTGGAAGTTGCTGAGCCATTACGGAATCCCCATAAAGTTTATTAACCTGATAAAAACAATGTATGAAGGAACAAAATGTAGTGTGGTGCATGAAGGACAGCTTACAGAAGCATTTGAAATAAGAACAGGAGTAAGGCAAGGATGCCTTCTATCCCCATATCTCTTTCTACTGGCCTTAGATTGGATTATGAAAATAACTCATAACAACAGAAATGGGATCCAGTGGTCACTGACCAAACTACTTGATGATTTAGACTTTGTTGATGACATAGCTCTCCTATCACACAGTCATCAACAGATGCAGGATAAAATGAGTATATTAAATGAGCGATAACACAGCTAGGACTAAAGATTAATAGAGATAAGACCAACATTATGAGAATTAATGCAGTTGGCAATAACCAAATAAAACTAGGAGAAATACCTCTACTAGACGTGTAATCTTACATATATCTGGGCAGTAATATAGATAAAAAGGGAGGAACAGAAAATGATACCAAAATAAGGATATCAAAAGCAAGAGGAGCTTTCATTGCACTGGGAAACATGGAAATCCAAAGAAATTAGGTTAAATACAAAAATTAAAATTTTCAACTCAAATGTTAAGTCGGTCCTATTATATGGCTGTGAAACATGGAGAATAACAAAATTGACAATCACGAAGGTACAGACTTTCATTAATGGATGCTTACGCAGAATAAAGGGATGGAAATGGCAGGACAAAGTCACTAAATTAGAATTATGGAAATGTACCGGTCAAATGCCAGTGGATAAAGAGATACAGCAAAGACGATGGCGATGGATGGGACACACACTACGGAAGCCAACTGAGAGTATTACACAACAGGCCCTTTTTTGGAATCCCCAGGGGAAAAGACAAAGAGAAAGACCAAGGAATTCTTGGAGAAGACAGATCAAAGCAGAGATGAAGATGATGGGGAAGACATGGAATGATCTTAAAAGAATTGCTAAAAACAGAATGGCTTGGAAAGTGTTTTGTTGAAGACCTATGCTCCACTGGGAGCTAAAAGGTAGAAGAAGATGTGGGTGAATGTACCAATTTTATCAGAATTATTTGCGAACACGTGGGTGAATGCAAGTGCAGGTCTGTGTGCACTTATATTGTCATAACTATTTCATTTATAAATACTTTTGCATGTATATATGTGCATAGCATTTATTTTTATAAATCATTTGGCAAATGGCAGCAACCATAATCATCTTAACATTAAACATTAGGGGCCTCAGGTCCAAATTAGATCACATCACAACACTCATACACAAACACAAGCCAGATTTCATTTTACTACAGGAAACAAACATACACACAGACAACCATGCATCCTGCATCACAACACAGCTAGGCCTACGGCACACGTGTTTCAGCCTAGCCACAAACAAAACAGGTTCAGGTGTGGCAATTTTACAAACATCAGACAGGTGGACAATCATTAGGAAAGACAGAGATAGTGATGGCAGGACAGCCATAGTTCAAGTAAAAGACGACAACAAACACACATACACCATAGTCTGCATACACGCACCACCACATTACGGACAGCAACCTATCTTTTACGACAGACTAGAGAGCCTGCTTGCAGGCTCATACAGGGGACAAAATATCATTTTAGGGGGAGACTTTAACTGCGTCCTGACAGATATGGACATCATTGGAGGAGAGTTCAGGAAGCAGATAAGGAAAACAAGTAAAGATGACAATCACCAACTGGATATTTTACACACAATAATTGACACTCACGGTTTGACTGATGCATATAGACACACACACCCACATGGCATGGACATCACACACAAAAACCACTCCCACAACAGGGCTACACGGCGAGACAGGATTTATGTCCTGTCTACAAATTTCATCAGCCAGGCCACACATATCACAAACACACTCCAGTTTACAGACCACAAGGCAGTCATTGCAAAATTAACACCACATACACAAACACTTATTCCAGGAGGTCACCTCACTGGAAATTCAAAAACACCCTACTGTAGAACAAAACATATACAAAACATATTAAACAAATTATCCAGTTATACTCTGACGACAAAGACGTAGTCGACATACAGCAACATTGGGAACTCCTCAAAAACACTATACGGGAAAGAACACAGATTCTATCACTACGGATAAACAAAGACAGATTAAGACAAGAAAAATTACTAGAAGAAGCTATCAAATTAACAAAACTAATAGACATCTATCTATCTTTCGTTCGCTCGAAGTATTGTCTATATCAGCAATGTCGTTTCCTGTATGAATTTTACTGTCTTTTGTAATTCTTGCAGTGGCCCATATAGTTTTGTCTGTAGTGTTGTATCTATGGGCCAATGAATTTCCTCAGTCTACTATATTCAGTGCAGTCTTGAAGTATGTGTTCAGCAGTCTGGGGTGCCTGTCCACATGTACAAGTAGTTGATGTGCCGATCTTGAATTTTGTATACATGTGAGTATGGAGTCGATTGTGTCCTGTTCTTAGGCGTATAATGATAACTTGTTCATATCTATTCATATTATGAAAGGCATCCTGATTTGGGGCTTGTGGTCCTTTGATTGATTTGATTATCTGTTTCTTATGATGGTATGTAACTAGTGTATCTAGTTGTGTGCCTGTTGAACCTTCCTTTGCCAACTGATCTTCTTTCTCATTTCCTGGTATTCCACAGTGAGACGGGATCCACTGCAGGGCAACCCTGTGGTGCTTGCAGAGTTCAGTCAATAAGGTCTGCAGATGTGGTAATTTTCTGGATTGTAGTGCCTGGAGTACTGATCTTGCATCTGTCAAAAACACTACAGGCTGTGGGCTAAGATTACTGTTCAGCAGTTTTTCTATTGCCAACTTTATTGCTTGTATTTCTGCATCATAATTGTAACAATATTTCCCTGTTGCTATTTTATTCATATCCCTAGTGTTATTTGGGTACTCTATATATGCACCTGCTCCCCCAAGCATTACTGCATTCTGTGCTGAACCATCTGTGTACACACGGATCCATAGGTCTTGTGGGTATTCTTCATCCAGGAAACTGAGAGTTATTGTTTTTCGCTGTAGACTATTCTGTTCCTCTTTGTCAACTATTCCTTTCACTTCTGTCTGTATTTGAACTGATAATCCTGATTCATCTCTCCAGGGAGTCTGTTCTAGTATGGGCAGTGGGGGGTTAACCACTCTTGGCATGTCTGGTGTTTGTCTGCTAATACGCTTGGCTTGGTGGATAAAACAGCTTCTCTTAAGTCGTCCCAATGCAAGATTTTGGAATTGGTCCTTCATTGGATGTCTCGGCATGCATACAAATAGACAGACATACACCCAACATCCCCACACTAGAGGAGGAGTTGGAACAGCACAGACATCACAAATTTCACGAAGCACTGCTTCACACAGGCTTAAAAACAATCACACAGGAAATTTCCAGCAAACAATACATGGCAATAGAACAGAGCATACAACTAGTAACAGTAACAGACAAATAGGGACAATAATAGACGTAGACGGCAACACACAGACTGACACTTCTAATATAACAAAAGCATTTGAAAACTACTACAGGAACCTTTATACGGAAAGTAACACACATTCAAACATACAAGACAAATTCATGCAATACACAAGCAAACTACCAGACGCTGACAGGGAAAAACTTGACGAAGAACTCACATTAGCTGACATAACAAACGCAGTACAATCAATGCAAAAGAACAAATCTCCGGGACCTGACGGCCTCACAATAGAATTCTTCCAACATTTCTTTCCTCTCCTAGGCCTCTTCTTCTCAGAATGTACACAGACTCATTCACAAAGAAACAACTTCCTCCAAGCTTAAACATGTCTTACATAACATTACTCCGCAAAGACAACACAGACAAGTAGCTTCTTAAAAACTACAGACCCATTTCACTACTTAACACAGACTACAAGATTCTAACAAAAGCTTTAACAAACAAACTCAAACCCTTCATGGCAACACTCATTCACAAAGATCAACAGTGCAGTGTACAGGGCAGAAACATCCACTAGTACACACACTTTATACGAGACATCATAACGTACACTCATGACAAAGACAGTCAGTCTTCCATTCTATCTCTCGACCAAGAAAAAGCCTTTGACAGAGTATCTCATTCCTTTCTCCACAAGACACTACTGAACTGCAACTTAGGAACAAGCTTCAGACATTCTATATTCTAGACCTGAAAGTAAGGTTCTAGTGAACCATTCGTTCACCGAGGCCTTCGGACTAACCAGATCGGTTCGACAGGGTTGTTCTCTCTCTCCTTTACTTTACGCTTTGACAATAGAACCGCTCTTAGAGAGCATCAGACAAGACAATTCCATAAAAGGTACATTCACACCAGGGAAAGGAGAGCAGAAATTGTTAGCCTACACTGACGATACTGTCTTCTTTCCATCAAACATTACATCAGTAGACAACATCCTCAATACATTTACAGAATTTGGGAAAGGTAGCGGGGCACAGATAAACACACATAAATCAGTCATCATGGGCATAGGCAGGTGGAAGAACAAAGTGGACTTTCCCTCTGCTCTAACACCTGTCACTAACATTAAGTTGTACGGAATAACATATCCTTGCAACCCAAACAAAACACACAAACCAACATGGCAGAACCTAGTCACACAGATAACAGACATGCTGTAGAGATAAAAATAAAAAACATCCACAATTTTTGGTAGGAGCATCATTGTAAACACTTACATCATCCCAAAACTAACATACACAGTCTTTAACTCACCTCAACCAACAATCACAGAAATAAGAAAACTAATAAGACATTTTGTTTTTGGACACACTATACACAGCATAAAACACAAAACACTAATACAACACAAAAAACAAGGAGGGATTTCACTACAGGACATACACACAAAAATTACAGTTCTCAGGATAAGCCACGTGAGCAGCATCATCCAACAACCAGACAATCATATTTTCGCACACTATTACATGGGTCTGAGATTACTCAAATTCAGAAAACCAAGCAATTCATTACCACACCACTTTGGCCCCACACCCACATTCTACAAAAATTGCATTCAAGCCATCCAAGGACACTACAACCTATTACATCAAAAAACAAACACCATTTACAAACACCTCATTAAACAACAAGCACCTCCATTACAGCTCAGAATCAAGAGAGGCCAAAAATACTATCTCACAGACTACACCAGCACCTTCTCAACCTCCACAACCCACACATCGCTCCCAAAGCAAGGGAAATCACATACAGACTCATATACAACATGACACCCACAGGACAGGCAGCCAAATGCAAACTTTGCAGATGAAACATACAAGAAACAGAAGAACACATATTCTACGAATGCAGCACAATCATACCAGCAAGAACCGAGTTACAACACACACTACACAGAAGGTAGACACATACAGATCAATCATGCTCAACACACTGCCAAAAACAACAACACAACAATCCTACACTAAATCTCTAATTCTGTTATCGGAATATAGATATTTAGTGTGGGATTGCAGAAATGCTGCCGTTTACCAATCCAAAACATTTAATGCCAATTTGTTTTTACATATTTTTAACAAAAATCTTTGTCCATTTTCAAAAAATTTAATTTAATTTGCAAGAATGAATGGAAGAATGTGAGTGAATAAATTTCCCCTTTCAAGTCTTTTCTCTCCCTTGTCTGCCACACTTGGTGGCGATAAACACCAGACATCAAAGCAAACTATCAATACAACCACCTGACGAGATCCCAAACACAGGTTGGGGTGCTCGAGGCTATTGTCGCCTCGTTTGCTACAATCAGTAGCGACAGGCGATAGATGCCAGGCATAAAAGAAAGTGCTATCTATTAATGTCCATCATTTCTACTATGTGAGGGCATGGTAATGTGGTCACCTATAAGAAATATGATATTAATGTCCATCATTTGTTCTATGGCAGGGCATGATTGTGTGGTCGCCTATAAGAATATGATATTAATGTCCATCATTTGTTCCATGGAAGGACACGGTCGTTATGGTCGTCGGTGAGAAATATGATATTGATCTCTATCATTTGTTCGATGTAAGGGCATGGTTGTGTGGTCACTTTTAAGAAATATAATATTAAACTCCATAATTTCTTCCATGTAGTTCAGTGAGACAAGGATGCCCGCTGCCCCTGTATACTCGCATAGCGCCACTTTTAGAATAAATCAGGTAAGATGCAGCCTAAGGGGCACCTTTATACAAGTCAGGGGAGAACAAAAACTGTCCACCTAAGCAGACGACACTATTTTCTTCCCACCAATAGAAAGATCCATCCAGAACATATAAGAGACGTTCAAAGATGTCAGTCAGGGCAGTGGAGCCAAACTGAACGTCCAAAAAACAACTATTATGGCGATCTGCGAAAAGATATACAAGGCAGACTTCCCCTTTCGACCTGACATAAACAAACATTTAATGTCAACATAACATACAACGTCAACAAATAACATCATCATATAACATAAATGCATAACATTAACACATAACATCAAACTCTATGGCACACGTTTCCATCGAACTCAAAGCGATTTCATAAAACAAAATGGAAGAACATCGTATCCCAGATAACAGCCAACTACACAGATACTAGTTCAAGAAGACCACCATATCTGGAAGTAGCAGCATATTGAGTTGTTTGCAGGTCATCACCATTGCACTCTGAACATGTACATAGGTGCTCAGATCCCCTCCTCAGTAAGTCCCGCAGTGTCCAACGACTGACGACTCCAGTTCTTTGTTGGTTGATAAGTCTTTTTAAACGGCCACTGAGTTTCTCATTTCTGGCTGTGCCTATCTTAACTCCCATCTCTTTCATCTGAAGGAATGAGGGAGACTCATGTTTGTCAAAAGCCAGTCTGTCTGCCCTTTCATTTCCCTGTACTCCTGAATGTCCAGGGATGTAGACAAAGTTGACCCTACATGTTTTTCACTTCTGCAATGACTCTACCCATTTCCTGCATACAGAGCTCGCCTCCACTTTTCTTATCATGTTCATCAAATCACTCAGTATACAGGTGTGATTGTAGTCTTGTGACTCTAACCAAGTGAATGCTCTGGTCACTGCCATCACCTCCATAGTCATTCTATTCGGGGTCATAACGTATGCACCACTGTCTTCCTTGACTATTCTGCCTGCTGAGCATGCTGTAAATGCCCATGCACTCCTTTGGTGTAATTCTACAGATTCATCTATAGAGATGACTGCATCTTTCTCATTGGTGTTATCCCAGATAAGACTGTTGACCTCCGCATTTATCGCAACTGAGTTCTGTTCCCATTTCCTGTCTAGTGTGATAATACACGAGAATGTTCCCCCGTATGATGTAGGCACCGATATCCACTCTTCACCAGCATTGATCTTGGTAGGACCACAGGCCTGTCTGCTGACATCTGCTCGGCCCACCCATGATTGGCCTCATTTTAGCCTCACACCCTTCCCTGTGTTGAGCTTGTGGTGCAATGGATGCTCCTTATCTTCAGGTATGCTTGTGCTATCTAGATCTTGATCCCGTCATCTATGGTTGGAAAGTCAAGAAGATACCTCATTGCTACACTGTTCCTCGTACACCCCAAGATAATGTGTATAGTTTCATTCTGTAGTTTCTCTAGTCTGTCAATTTGTGTCGTGCTTACACTAAGAATTGCTAAGGTGTACTCGATGGTGTGAGGACTAGTTGTCCCTGGAATACAAGGGTAAAAAGCCTCTGCTCAACTTTGAAACCATGAAACAATGGACAGGTCTCAACTTTCAGTTTCAAGGAAAGATCAGAGGTAGAGTGTAAAGGACAACGTTGATGAGGTCTGTCAGTGGTGACCCAACAATCCCCAAGGTTATGGAATGAAAAGGAAGAAGAAAAAGAAATAGTAGTAACAGAAGTAGGAACAAAGGAAGATGTAGAAACAAACAGAAGAAAGATGAAGAGGAAAAAAAAAGGAAGTAAAAATAGAAGAAATGAAAATAAAGGTGATGAAAAAGAGGAAGAAGAAAATAGAAATTAAGAAGATGAATAATAAGAAACAGCAGAACAGAAGATGCAATAGCAGAAGATGAAGATATAGAAAGATCAGTAGCAGAAGAAGAAAATATAGAAGACTGAACATAAACAAGAATAAATTCAACAATTAAAAACTGAAACATTTTATTTTCTTTTATTGTATGATTACTTCCCTTGATTTATGCGAGAGTGTGGTTGTGTAAATGTGTGTGTGTGAGAGCTCGTGTTTGTATAGAATGGTATGCCCAATTCCTAAGACAGCAGCCTCCGAACACTTTAGATAGCAATAAAGTTGTGAGAGACCCCAGTAGCTTCATCTCTTCAACCAAATTTTGAATGGCCTGCGATGATTCCTAGAAATAAACAAACCCATTAATGATGAATGAAATTATTACAGAAGGAAGATAAAGTACTTCTTAGCTCTTCAACTGCAGCTCTTTAAGCCTGTGTTTTATTTTCTGTAATTTCATTAAACTTTTTAGAAATGGTCAAACAATACCAACTGAACAATTCCCAGAAATTGTCTGAGCAGCTCTTTTTTCTCTTCACATTTCCATAATTTAGTTCCTTTCATTTAATAGACAGTAGGTTGTTAATAATAAGTGGGGAAACCATTGTAGAACCTTGTGTTAACAAAATATGGAATCAAAAATGATATGCAAGAAAACCAAACTTAGAATATTCAACTCAAATGTATTAACAACACTTATCTATGTATGGGAAAGCTGGAAAATATCAAAAGAGAGAAAAGTAACCGCTTTTCAATACAAATGTCTTAAGAATAATACTCTGTATACAATGGAATGAATTCTAGACTAATACTGAAATAAAGAAATGGCCATGCAACAAAAGATAAAATCTACAATGGAATCAATTCTAGACTAATATAGAGATAAGAGAAATTGTCATACAATCAAAGATTTCAAATACAATGGAATGAATTCTAGACTAATATTGAGATAAGAGAAATTGTCATACAATCAAAGATTTCAAATACAATGGAATGAATTCTAGACTAATATTGAGATAAGAGAAATGGCCATGCAATCTCAAGACTAATATTGAGATAAGAGAAATGGCCATGCAACCAACGATATCTACATTTAAGGAAAGAAGATGGACACATGTGGTAGGATCAAGATTCAAGGTTGTTAATTCCCCACATTTATGGTAAAGTTTAAAACTTCACTGAAAACTAATTTACATTCATTAATTTTATTTTATAACTTCGGACCACACTACCCAGAGATCAGGGGAGGGTAAAGCCATAGATTCTATCTATCTATCTATTGTCCTTTCGAGCCGAAGACGGCACATAGGGCAGAACCACAATCTCAAAAACAGAAACCTTGCTTGCCAAAGTGGCACATGTTGCAGAGATCACTGCTCTAAAATATATGGCGCTGTTTCCATAACAATACTTTTTACAATGACAGCTTGTCAAGCCATCAATCAATCTCCTTAGTCGCCTCTTACGACATGCCTGGAAGGTCACAGTGTCACTATTCTTTACTAAGCCATAGATTAGATTTTATTAATTAAAATAACTTTTCACCATCAGTTTGAATCGAACCCGGGACATTCTTGTCTTGGGCATTCATTTTCTGTCTTGTCTAGCGGCTGATGTCTTAGACCACCCAGCCCCCCCCCCCCCCCTCCTTCCCCCTAAGATATGCTTGAATTAAAATATTCTATTTGATAGAATTAGTACATTTGTAACATCAGTTATTCACAAAAACAATTCACAAACAGCAGAAATAGACTCAAGATGCAACAAAGCTTGTCAAATCATCAGACAGCTATCACCACTATTGTCCAACAAGGAAATAACTCCTATAGGTAAAATGGGCAATCTACAACCCAATCTACATAACGTTGTGCTATCAATGCCAGACCTGGACTCTAGACTCAAGAACAAATAACAGGAAACAGCCTGAGAGATAAGATTAGAAATGTAGAACTGAAAAAAATGCTAGGCATAATCCCTGCCATAGAATATATAAAGAAACAACAGATAAAATGGTTTGGCCACTTGGTAAGGTAGATAGATCACAACACAACAAGCCTTCAATAAACAATGTGAGAACACCAGACTCAACGGTTGACCACAAAAAAGATGGATTGACGGAGTATTAGAAACACAAAGAAACATAGCAGATGAGACAAACAGAAGAGCGGAAAAATATATCTCTCTTCCAAGCTGAAAGGCACATAAGGAAGGAAAGAAGAAGATTAGTTTTCACAAATCTAAGTACAAAAATGCAGCTCAAACCAGCAGAATAATCAAAAATATAAAAAATTAATACTTCACTGACGTGAGCTGACTTTAACGGCCACAGTCATGACCAGTCAGATCTGACGCAACGCAACATTATAACATAACAGATGTTTTGAGGGCTGTAGAGATCAAACGTTGGTATATGGACAAGGTACTGGGGACAAATCACAACACAGACGGTGGGAACTTTTCACTTTGAAGCCATGGTTTCTTCATTGCATTATCTCCCCTGCTCTCTTGGCAGTGAGATTCAAAGTCTAGACCTGTTGGGTAATGGCAAAAGGCTGGAGGTCTCCATGTGCACTCTGAGCATGTTAAAGAAAACTTGGCAGCTGGAAACAGAAAGGAGTAGGTTGAAATTACCACTGTATGGGCTAAACAGATTGGAAAAAATCTATCCAACATACACAAAAATCCTGGAAGATTAAAAATGAAAGTACCTCTAAAGTTGGAGAATGCCTGCCTATATGGAGAGAGGCACCTAAGCACATGACTACCAGAGTGGAAAAAAAATAGGAAAAAGTGATATTCATACAAGTATTCAGTCCCTGTAGACTTCAGAGATATAAAGCTGGCATGTAAAAAACAAATATGTTTTAATCTGATCTGTCTCTTCTAATAATTTGTTAGAAATAGACTGACCTTCTTCAATAAGAAGTTTAACTACATCTGGTCATTGTATGGCCACAACCAGTGACAGAGGTAACATATGATTCTAGTCCATTATGTTCACATTAGCTCCAGGGGAGAGAAGTAGCCGTATTGTCTGTGAAAACAAGTCATGATATGTGTCAATGTCATGGAACCTTGAGAATCTAAGGGCTTTCATACCCTATTTGGAAAACCACCTGACTGGGCTACCGACGTTTGGACACACCCATGTTTGATTCTCGCTGGAAGCGGTGTGAATTGTACTTGCGGTTGGAAAAAAATATCCTGTGACTGACCCTGTCGCTGGCAGAAATGGGTACCAGGGTAGTACTCTGGGAAGGTGAGAAATGCTGTCTCGCATCATGAGTTTCGATGCCAGAAGCGACACTATCCAGATGTCTCAGAACACTTCTGGATAGGTGGCCAAGCACATATGAGGATAACTCGCGTGCTAAGATGCTGATTCAAGTCTTGTACATTACCTTTATCTTCTTCTTTCCTTCCTCATTTGCCTTTTAGCATCGAGGGGAGATATAGTTTGTGGTCTTTGACTCCTCTGCTGTTATGTTTCATTGTGTTTTTAATATTCCATCAATCCATTTTTTCTCATGGTCAGCCCTTGGGTCTGGTGTTCTCACAATGTTAATTGAAAGCTTTATATGTTGTGTTTTGGTCTTTCTGTCCTGTCACGAGGCCAAACTATTTTATCTGTTGTTTCTTTATGTATTTTATGGCAGGAATTATTTGTAGCTTTTTTCAAGTTCTTTGTTTCTGATCTTATCTCTCAGGCTGTTTCTTGTCTTTTGTCTAACACATTTCATATCTTTAGTGGTTATTTTTTAAATTGATCTTGCAGCTAGGGTACAGGACTGGCATTGGTAACACAACGTTGGGATGAAGATTGTATTGTTGAGTGCCCGTTTTGCCTCTAGAGTTATTTCCATGTTGGACAATAGTAGTGATATGCGACTGATGATCTGACAAGCTTTGTTACATTTTGAGTCTATTCGTAATCATCAGCAATTTGAACATTTTTAGATTTCTTACAAATATTCTCTTTCATCTATCTTGTCTTTCTATTCCAGATTTACCTATTCAGTCCTGAGAAGCACGTGGCTGTGCGTCAGAATCCACTACTCCACTGGCTGGCCTGCGTGCTGTGTTTGAAACCTGCAGTAAATAGAAAGGATTTTTTTCTATCAGGCGTGAAATAAAATGTTGATTCTCACACATCTTTGAGACCGCTTTGACCAAGCGGCCTTTATCTCTCCAGTCCTGTCATGAGGACTCCCTGACATACACCAGCAATGGTAATATGTGTCATAAAGATAGTTTTCTTTTTCTCAAATCTACTCTGGCTATCTTTTAAAATCTTACTTTCAAACACCTGCCTTACTTCTTTCCATCTATTCATACGCCAATCTTTCTTTCTCATTCTTTCTTGTTTTTATCCCATTACTCAAATGAACTGATAGTCCTTTACCTCTTAGATAGACATTAACCCTATATTATACCGCCATAAAAATTACCACACTCAAAAATACAAATTCTTGAAATCTGACAGATTGCTGCCTGCAAGCATCCTAATTACTACTTTCAGTGGCACCCTTCCTAATTACTACTTTCAGTGGCACCCCTCCTAATTACTACTTTCAGTGACATTTGGTTATTGGATTTGTTTCCCATGATGTTGGATCAGCATAAATGTGCAGACCATAAAAAATATGATGCATGTCTGTTCGGGACATGCTTTGTAGCTGAAATGACCTAAGTCACGTTGACACAAATGAGACCCTTCCTCTGACAACAATTCTGCTGTTTCTAACCTACATTCAGAACCTTTCCCCTCTGACAACAATTCTGCTGTTTCTCGCGTACATTCAGAAATTATTAGGTTGTATTGTTGTATAAACAAACATAGATTCTAAATGTTAATATGAGAGATTAAATGTCGTGAGTTAAGCAGATCATAAGATATTATTAATATTATAAATATGATAAAAAATAATATTAACGAACACAAAAACATAGATCCTCTCCGGATACAAGTTTAACAAAATTGGAGTGATAAAAAAAATTATGACATTTACTTTTACTCATAGAAATGATTAAACTTTACTGCTGTATACAAAAATCTAGATTAAAAATGTTAACATGACATTAAATGTTGTGAATTAAGCAGATCATAATATAAAATACATAGTCCAGGTGTAATTTTTCCAGCAGCGGCGGGCTTGAAACATTCTGGTTAAACTTAGTGGGAGGGAATTACATATTTGATGTCACAACTGCATAAAACTATGGTAGATGTTTTAAAGAGCAGGTGTTCACATGTGTATGGTATCATGGACTTACGGCAGCTGCATGAATAGACCACATAACACCTCCAGTAGCCACAGCATGATGGAGTTGAATTTCATTCCATAAATCTAACCCAGGAAATTATTACAGCCTCCAATTCCCATGTCTCTGCTTGGGTAAACACACAGCTGTGTAGCAAAAGTTCAAAGAAAATACTAATTTTAAAATTCCAAATGTAATAATTAAATGGTAGTAATTTTACAACGGTATCATGAAAACAACACTCACAAATCATCATCATTATCGAGTGCCATCCCCGCATCGAAGGTTGGCTACAATGAAACGTTATTCTGCTCTGTCTCTTGCTTTGATGGTGCAGGCTGTCTTGTCCATCTTTTGATGTTACTCGTCCATGTTAGTCTTGGTCTGCCTCTATTACTTTGTATTTTCCCTTCCAATATTACTTTTAGTAAGATTGTGTGTCTTTTAACTTGCCCCCAAAATCTCATTTGTCTTCTTTGAATTGTGTTTAGTAGTTCTCTTTTCATTTTTAGTTGTTTTAAAACATTTGTTCTCTTTTCATCCAATTATACTTCTATAAATCCACATTTCAAAGGCTTCAATTTTATGTTCTGTTTTCTTGTCTAATGTCTGTGTTTCTGCACCATACAGGACTATTGAGAAGATATAACATTTTGCTATTCTTAGTTTTAGCCCTGGTGTTATTTGTTTTGATGTTACATACTTTTCAAGGCATTAAAATTACTGTTTGCTATTCCTATTCCTTTGTTTATTTGAGCTTTATATTTTTCATTGCTGGTTATAGTATGTCCAAGGTAGTTGTAGCTCTGAACTACCTTCAGGTGTATTCCTTCAACTTTGATATTCACTTGTAGGTTTCGAGTATTATCTTTGTTTATGATCATAGTTTTAGTCTATGATATCACTCACAGATATGTCTCGTAATCTAGGTTTAAGTGGGCATTTTTGTATTATTTGGAGCCTTTCAGCCTAACACATATGACCTCAACACAGCATTTCTGAGCACTGGGTTGCCTCTTTGATCCCTTTTTACTTAGCCAAACTGGTTAGTTTATTTCCAGAAGCATCACTGAGGGGTGGAGTAGGATCTTGATCAGCTCCATTTTTTGCTGATCCTGATGCAGGAACTGTCTGCTCTCAACTCAGTTACCGTATGAGCAACTAGGTGCCCACCCACACCGCATTTTCTTTAATACTTCTACATTACATTCGTCAACAGGGGCCAAGACACTGATCCAGCAACTGACCTAAGTACGGTCAGCAACCCACAGCTGACTACATGTGCCAGAATCAATAGAAGAAAAAATTTGCGAGTGATAAACTGTCCACATCTGAATGCCTGAATTTTAAAACCTCTACCATAGTTTTATTCAGCCGTGACGTCAAATACAGAATTCCCTCCTACAATGTCTGACCAGAATGTTTGTCTAGCCTGTCACTCCCAGAAAAATTACACCACCACTATATATTTTATATTACAATCCGCCTAATTCACACAATTTTATCTCACTTATTAACACTGAACACCTATATTTCATAATTTCTATGGGTAGAAGTGAAAGTCATAATTTTTTGGGCCATTTAAATTTTGATAAATTTGTATTTGGAGTAAGTGGAAGTAAAAAGCCCCCGTCATGCCAAGTGGCGTAAAGGGAATATTGGTTATTGGTTATGGAAGGCCTCGGTATCACAGCAAACGAATTAAAATCCATAATTGCTCAACCGCCCGTGCCAGTGGAATCATCCAAATTACTAACTCATCTCCCAAACAAAGAAGGTAACTGTAGTCCCCATCGTAGCAGTCTCAGCACACGCCAAAAGACATAAGGCAAAACCGCGCAGAAAGTGAACACAGCCAACTGTTCCCTGTCATACGATATCATCATTCATCGTAAACAAGCGGGATATCGAAGCAGGATCAAAACAGATGAGACACACAGCTCACGGTGTGCACAGAGCACTTAACTCAGTAGTTCCTGCAACAAGCCGGACTTGGAATATGAGGAAACTGCAAGAAGGAACACTTTTCAGACATAGCCTTCAATGGTTCCTGCCGCCTATCCACCATATACCATGGGAGTTCACGTCCTCCCGAAAATGATGATCGTCATAGCACTTGATGATGTTAGGCCGTCATTGATGACTCCAATTCCAAACATATAGACACACAGTGGTAGTAAGTAATCATTTCCAATCCAACAGAAGCCAGATGACCTGTAGTTAGTAAAACCACAGAGAGAATATGATTTTGTGACCTTCACTGATTCACTATAGATATGGCTCTGCTGATGAAATGCTTGGTGCAACAGTTGTATCAATCATACTGGAGGCTCCTGGTCTGTGGTCATTAATATCACAGACGGCACATGATGTTATATTCAGTATTTCTTTCTGGGGTGTAAATATGTGGCACACACATGGAGAAAAGGGAATATGGTGTTAGTGACCATAAATTTTACAGACTTTCAGCGCATTATTTTTGGGGTAATGTGGTCAGTATAACGCCCGTGCCGCTTTACTTTCCCAGAAAAAAATCCGGTACCCATTTAAGGCTGGGTGAACCCGGAAGCCATTGGTTGGGATCGAACCCTACCTCTTGTTCTTTGTAGTCCAGTTCACTAACCACTGAGCTATTGTGGCTCACGTATTTGGAGTAGGTCTATGTTTTTGTGTAGCTGGGTGGTTAGTGTGCTCAATTATTGATCAGAATGGACCAGGTTTGATCCCAGTAGTGGCGAATTTTATTTTGGACTGACAAGGCTCTGTGGGTCACCCAGCCTCTAAATAAGGGTACCAGAGAATTTTCTGGGAAGTAAAGGTGGCCTGGCAGGATACCGACCACATCGCCCAAAAATGTGCTGTGGTGTGGTCATAAAAAAAGTGGTCACTAACACCATATTCCTGATACATCTAGCAAGATATGGAGGAACCTTTATTTTTTTACTTTTTATGCTATTGTGCTCGCCACGCTGGTGACCATAACTGATTTAATAATATTTTGCGGAAGTGCTTAATTCACGACATTTAGTCACTCATATTAACATTGAACACCTATATTTGTTTATACAATAATATAATTGAATATTTTCTGTGAGTAAAAGTGAAAGCCATCATTTCTTTTTTATGGTTTCAATTTTGTTAAATTTGTCTTGGAAGTTGAACTATATTTTTGTGTTCGCAGCACTGGTAAAAGCGAGGGTCATAAATACTGGGTTATAAGGATGGCAATTGTTATTTTAGTAAATTTGTGAGATAAACTGAAACAACAGACAATGTCAGCAGCGTTACATAAACAATAACTATTTTTATAGCGGAAATGCGGGGAAAGATAATGAAAGCTGCATAGACAGCAATCCTGAATATAAGTTAGAAACTTCTGAATTTTTATCATGGGAAGAGCTTCACTTGTGTCATTGTGACTTGACCTGTACAGGGAGTTTCATCATGGTGAGAGTTACCTTGTACTGTTATGTTAGGCATGTAGCCCAGTGCTTCCGATTTCATTTTGTTTGTGTCTCGCTTTTCCTTGCCCCAGCTCTTTGACCTGTCCAACTTGGGTGATCCCTTTGTTGCACTGCTACCACTTGAACAGCTCTTGGGGATATGGGCAAAGAGGCTCCTCTACCATTAGAACAGCTCTTGGGGATATGGGCAGACAGGCTCCTCTACCACTGGAACAACTCTTGGGGATAATGGCATACAGGCCCTCTACCACTAGAACAGCTCTTGGGGATATTGGCATACAGGCCCTTCTACCACTAGAACAGCTCTTGGGGATATTGGCATACAGGCGCCTCTACCACTTTGTGGTGGAGACATGTCAGAGGAGCAAATTTGTACAGGTGTTTTACTGGTAAAGTTTTAATGCATAAAACCTTTTACAGCTGAACATCTACTGAGTTATAATGTTGTATGGTGTCTGATCTGATCAGTCATGGCTGAGGCTGTAACAGCTGGCTCATGGTGTCAGATCTGATTGGTCATGACTGAAGATGTCACAGGTGGCTCATGGTGTCAGATCTGATCAGTCTTGGCTGAGGAAATCACAGCTGGCTTATGGTGTCAGATCTGATCGGTCATGGCTGAGGGAATCATAGCTCTCTCATGGTGTCAGATCTAATCGGTCACGGCTGAGGGAATCACAGCTGGCTCATGGTGTCAGATCTGATCGGTCATGGCTGAGGGAATCATAGCTCTCTCATGGTGTCAGATCTAATCGGTCACGGCTGAGGGAATCACAGCTGGCTCATGGTGTCAGATCTGATCGGTCATGGCTGAGGGAATCATAGCTGGCTCATGGTGTCAGATATGATCGGTCATGGCTGAGGCCGTCAAAGCTGGCACAGGAAGCTGAAAGGCAGAGGATTATGGAGAAGACATGGAACAACCTTAAGAGAATGGTAAGAAATAGGACGGCTTGGTAAGTGTTTGTTGAAGACCTATGCCCCATGGTATCCTTGTATTAAGTCTACTTTTTGACTGTGGAATGGATGTGAAGAACCCCCACTACAATGATTCCATGGATAGGACAGGATCTGTTCAAGACTTACCAACATGTTTAATGTTGACGTCAACTCATTCATGTAGTCCCCTAGTGCCCACATTTTTCACAGCTGTTTGTCACTGATATTTTAGTTCATTTGCTGATTGGGTGAGTACCACTTTCAACCTGATGCCAAAGTTATGAAAATGCAAGACTAGTCTCAAAATCACAACTTACAATATTTTCCTGAACAAAGGAAACATTTAAAGAATAAAACTGACAGAAGGGATACAACTGAGAAAAGTTATGACAAGAATTATTGTTTACATCCCTCTCAAAATGAGCAGTATTTTATTTATTTTAAAGTGAAGACAAATGCATTCATCTGCGGTGCCAGGTACAGTTTTATGATGGACAAAAACATAGGTCTGGTATGTTGTGATGGTCTCGTTTTATCAGAAGTAATGATAGAGTTCTGATTCAATAAAAAGGACTGATTATGACCCAACATATTATACGGCCTATTATCTATTATAGTCTATACTCTACAATAAAATATACTGTTTGTTTAATTTCCCTCCCTTGCTTTGCTAGAAGTATGGAGAATTTGGTTTTAGTGACAATATTTTTCTATGACCATGGCACATTTTCAGGTGATGTGGTTGGTATAACACAAGGCCACCTTTACTTCCCAGAATAATCTCTTCTACCATTGCTAGAGGCTGAGTGAATCCAGGAGCCTTGTCGGTCAAATAAAAAAATAATTAAAAAAATTCTACTCCTTCTGCGGATCGACCCATGCCCTTATCAGGAAGGGCACTAACCACTCAGCCACCGAGGCTCCATGTAATGACAGAATTCATATAAATTTTTTGGGTTTCATTTTCAGAAATAAAATTACCCAGCAAATCATGTGTTATTATAATAATTTATGGGGTACTGGTTGGTCTCAAGGCAAGACGCTGGCCTCGAGACAGAGAGGTTGTGGATTTAAATCTTGGCTGCATCAGTTGGGATTTTTATTTATCTGCGGCAACCACCCCTGGTCTCAGCAGCGAGGCCCGAATTGAAACGCCAATTACTCATGGACGAAATAAATATATGAATACCTCCGAAGACAGAGTTACCTACCTGTGTGGCAAAGGATCCCTGTGCACACGGCTGTCAGGGAAAAAATGGATTAACACGCAAAATTCAGTTCTCAATCTCTAGGGAATTCGTCAGAGGTGAAAGCTGGTGGGATAAAAAAAAATATTAATCTATATGACTACTTTATATTTATTTATTTTACAACCATATTATAATATCCTATATGACAACTTTACATTTACTTATTTTACAACTATATACTATAATAATCTATATGACTACTTTATATTTGCTGAATAAAGTGCACAGGGATGTTAATCCAAACAGAAATAATTTGGGATGCTATATTATTTTGTGAAAATGAAAGAAAGAAGATAACTTTTGACATCAAATTTCACAAGAAATTCAAATCAACTGGAGACGATCGTAACTTACGATGACTGGATCGACTATCAAATTAATCCTTCAGTTTAAATATTAAATACCGATCTACATTACAAAATTCAAACTAAACACAACAATTTACTAAACATAGAATTAAAATAAAATAATTAAAACGTCAGAAAATGGAAAATACCAGAAACCATTAATTTGTGTGGCTTGGGTCCAAACAATTATAATTATTGTAATAACATAAGATTGATGTTATAATTGTAATGTTGATTTTTACTTTCAATTTTAATTTTTTAAAATTACAAGTGACAATTATGACAAATAAACAATAATAATGAATGCCCATATGTTTTCATTATGAAGATTGAAGTATCTAGAACTGTGATATATTTATTTATAAAATTAACTTGAACACAAGTTGAAGATATTCTTAGTTATTTTGCAAGAGAACCTAAAATGATATAGCCGTGTATCATTCTGAAAATATAATTTGATTATGAACTTACTTCTGCACTTGTTCGAGATAAGATGAAAATAGTCACTTGTTTACACGGGACTACATCTTGTAAACAATTGCTGTGGTTGTCAGATTTTTTATTATCTCATATATTAAATAATAAATAAATAAAAATGTATCAATAATATCATGCATATAAAATATAACAAATAATATTTATAAATAATACCCTAACAAGGATACAAACAAATGTAAATATAATTATGCTATTTTATTTCATGAAATTAGATCTTACATTCAGTGTGAGTGTCCTACCACATAATTTCTAACATGATAACAAGATACTATGCAATCTATTTTTGACAATAGAAACAAGAAAAAGAGTTCTTAAATGTTATGTATAGCCAGTCTTAACATATGAATGTGAATCATAGTCTATAAGACAACAGACACAAAAATCATTAGAGTGCAAAATTGTTGTTTTACAGAAGATTGTTGAGATTATTATGGAAAGCTAAGAAGGATAATGAAAACGTTTTGAAAGAGGCCAAAGCAAAAAGAGAGTTAATTTCCAAAGTTACGACTATGTAATTAGAGGTGAACAGCTGGAACATATTGCAATAACGGGTAAAATTGATGGACAAATTGATAGAGGAAAGCAAAGAGAAAAGATACCAGACAGCTTAATTAAGAGAATGGCTTGGTAGAAAGTAAACAACAGAAATGATAAATAACTTTCGAGATCAAATGTTGTGGAGAGACATGGTCACCTACTTAATGATGATAATGATTATATCCTGTTTTAGTTTCTCCATATCACAGTAAACTCCACATGGAGTACTTACCTTGATTTTTATTTTATTTTTAATAATGCTGTCCTAAATCAATCCACTGAAATCAATCCACTGAAGATTGTCATAGTGACATGAATAGTTTTCACATTGAAAGTCTATATGCATTGCTAAACATGTTTAATGATTAATATATTGTTTAAGAGAGCGCCATTTTGAGTACTAATTGAATTTATGCATACTTGATAATTTTTAATTGCTACCATTTAAAAACAAATTAATTTCGTACAATTTGCACATAACTCGAAAGCACATTTATCTATTATATTAATTTAAATCCATATGCATTGCTGAACATGTCTAATGATTCATGCTTTATAGAATATTATTAACTGTCTAAAAGTTACAAGGAATTACCCCTAGGAACAATAACTTGTACTTTACGAATTTGTAGTGGCTTCCCTTAATAAGCAAGGCAAATAATACTTTTAAAAATCGATATAAAAGTAATATTTTTTAGTTGCATCATAAATTAAAAGCACATACACTTTGGTTGATAAGATTTAATTTTAGTGCATTGTAAGACACCTTGCCTAATATGTTTTTGTTTATTTAAACATAAACATTTTGTAGAAAATATTTTTTTTCAATGATATGCAAAATTGTGGTACTCTTAAAAAATTACAATAGCAAGAGATTTATATAATTAACTATTTTGTATGTAGTTTTCAGTGGCCGGGTTTATGAAATTCTAGTGAATATTTATAAACCAACTGCCCAATTTTTCTCTTTGGCTAAGACGCAAGGCTTATAAACCTTGTCCTAGGTGCAAAGCCGTGTTGCCTGCTCTAGCAACACAGACTGTGTCACGTCGGCTACGTGACACAGTAGTCTTTGGGTACTGCTTTGCTACCTCCCATTATGTCAAAGTTTGAACAGAAAAATTGGGGGGGTGGAAGATGCGTGGTCGGACTAGGGTAACACCCGATGTTCTTAGTGCCGAGATTGCAATCGGCACGTCTGTGTGCTGTTGAATCTGGGCTAGTTTCCACTAGCTAGGCAGCTCTAGCCTAGGGCATCAGTCTTAGTGAGGTGGGGATCCTGGGGACAGCAGCCCTTCCATTTACACAAATGACATGAATGGTTATCCCCTTAACTTCTGTTCCCTACATTTCATGTGGAGTGAAAATACACGAGAATGTGCCCCTGTATGACATAGGCACAGGTAAATCCTCAGACATGTTTGATGACATATGCTCTTATAGGAATTAATGGTGTCTAATTCTTTATAATCTATTTCTGAAGCATTAAGTAAAGTAAGCCTGAGTAGGCAGACGCACAGAAGCGAGAGTATCCAGTAGAGATGTGAATTCTGTGATACGGTGTGTGGCTGGCCGAACGAGATGTGTGATCGCTAACCGCTGTGAATAATTGTACATAGTTGCCATTGTTAGGGTTGTCGGAATAAAGATACATGATCTTTCAAAATCAGCAGTGTGCAGACATTTATTGATAACATTGATTTAATTATAACAGTCACTAACCTATGCCAAGGCGTTGAATCGAACAGAGAGTTGTCGCGGCCCATACAAGACGGAGATTAAACAAAGCAGTTCAGTCAGATTACAGCCGAAGTACTAGTTGAGGACGTAAGAACCTGACAGCTGAGACGGAGAGGTGAGCGCGCGTTCACCGCTGCACGTTTTTGTACCTTGTCAACGTTATCATCGCCTAACCAGTAACAGTAGCCCACACGGAGCGTGTGTACGTACTATCGACACAGCAAAGAAAGAACTCTGTTGACATAAATGGTGTGCTACAGTGGACTGTTATTATAGGCTGTTCAAATGGTGCTGGCAGGTCATTTTCATTGACCTATCATACCATTACCAATATTCATACCATTGTCATTGCCTAACATCGTTTCAAACCTGTTACATGTGAATCATAGGACAACAGACAAAAAATTAAATAAGGTTGTAGGAGGACAGGAGGATGTTGGACCTATATTTCTAGTTTCCTCATGTCTGTCTTAATCTATCCCCATTGGTGGGTCACTCAATTCTCTTGTTAGACCTATATTCCTGGTTTCCTCATGTGTCTTAATCTATCCCCATTGGTGGGTCACTCAATTCTCTTGTTAGACCTATATTCCTGGTTTCCTCATGTCTGTCTTAATCTATCCCCATTGGTGGGTCACTAAATTCTCTTGCTGGACTTATATTCCTGGTTTCCTCATGTCTTGTGCACATTGGAATGGTTGGGCTTGTCTTCAATCGCACATCTTTTCAAGTAGTTTTCTTCTTTAATTGGTAAATCCAATGTTTTATTGATTGTTTTCAGCTCCTTTCTCAGCAAATACAATCTTAACCTCCTGTTGTTTAACTCTTCAATAAAAATAGTTATCTGCATTTGGATATCCTCATTCCTTACACCTGACACCGCGCAAATGAACTTCTCGCTAAACTAATCAATCTGTCTCCATACGTACACACGACTTCCCCTTTTTGCTTCATCTTGTGTAATTTTGTAAATAAATCTTGTGGACTTCTTTCTTCCGCATACCTCTAATGTTTATATGTTTCGCACGCTCCCACGTTTTCCTCGGGTACTGATTCTAACCTTCTTCTTATGAACGCAGACACTTCCTCTGAACTGGTCTGAAATGCTATATTCCTTAGTTCTTTATTTGTCGTTAAGTAAGCTAAATTGTTTCTATATTTTCTATCCACTCTCTAAATTTCGATGGTTCTCCGATTGAACGTGGCAATACTATTGTTAATATTTTGATGGTTCATTGCTATCCTCAATTCATCTACTGTTTCAGTTGCTAGTATCATCGCTTCATTGCCAGGATCTAAGGCTGTTGCCATGTTCTATTATGTTATCTTTAGTACTAATATAATTTCTCACTTCGATCGATTGACTTGCCTGTAAACAAGTTTTCTATCGTCTGCTAATATCTAACTGCTGATTCTATATGTGCAAGAATTAGTTCTATTTCATTTTTTATATAATTATGTAATTAAGATTTTCCTGTTGTGTCCTCTCACAATGTGATTGAAGCGATTCATAGTTTAATATATTCTAACAACACATATTCAATTCATAATACAAAGGTCTTGATTCGTCTCTTTGGAAGGAAAACAAAGTTTATTTTACTTGCTGTGGACAAATTTCAATTCATTATTTTTGTAACTTGAAAATTTATTTCAATTAAATACTATTTTATAACGCGTGTATTCTAGCAAACAATAACAAGTCATTAAGTTCCATTTCAACAATCAATTCAAAAGGACAATCAATCAATTCATAAATGTAATTAACTAAGTAAGAATTTCTTACTTGACGATACTTGGAAAGTGAAAGTACACACGCGATGTTTATGTTTATTAGAGCCAGAAGTAGGTTACACTCACACGGTCACGTGATTGCACACTGTCTCTCCAGACACAACGTTTTAAGTTCGACGATCTCACAATGTCACACTGTTCCCTAGTTAACCTGGATTTGTCGTACGCTAATTGACAATTGACGATTTCAATCTTAAATGTGCTCTGTTTGTCATGCAATATTCGGGAGTTTCTCGCAACACGACGCGCTGAAGTAACTTGAATCTCTAGTTGTGAACTTATTGTTTACATCAACTTGACTTGTCTCGACAACTTGAGCATGCTTTGTCTTGAGCTTTCATGATAACTTGCTATTTTGAATTCTTGATCAGTTAACTTGAATATATATTTGTATATCTGAAACAAATGCAACGTTTCAAATACTTGGGCACAATAATAACATCAGATGGGAGATGCACCACAGAAATAAAAAGCAGAACAGCTCACGCCAAAATGGCATTTCAGGAAATGACAAATATCTTATGCAACAAATCTATGTCAATAAAAATGAGAAAGAGAGTTCACCGGTGCTATATAGAACCAATTCTGACCTATGGAAGCGAATCGTGGACAGTAGACAAACAAATGAAAAGACGGTTAGAGGCCACAGAGATGGGATTTCTCAGGAGAATGTTGAAAGTTCCCTGGACAGCTTAAAAGACCAATGAGGAAGTTCTCAAAGAGGCCAACACAAAAAGGGAGTTCTTAAAAAACATCAGAAAGAAGATATCAACATTTTTCGGGCACATCATGAGAAGAGGAAAGTTGGAATACTTGGTTACAACTGGCAAAATAAAAGGAAAGAGAGATCGCGGGCGACAAAAAGAGAAAATACTGGATAGCATTGTGTCATGGCATGGAAAACAGTCAACAACAGAACTGATACGATGCACTGTAGATAGAAGATTGTGGAGGGACATGATCACCTACGTCAACCGGTATGGCACATGATGATGATATATATATGTGTGTGTGTGTGTGTATATATATATATATAACTTAGCATTGAACGTGATTTTTTTGCTACTTGATTCACTTCGTAGATACACTATCAACCTTTATACTTTTAATATAGTTCAAGAATAGACGCACACATAAGGTTTGACACAGAAGGTAGAGTTGGTTTAGCTTGAGAAGAGACGCATGCTGAAGGTTTGACACAGGAGGTAGAGTTGGTTTAGCTCGAGAAGAGACGCACGCTGAAAGTTTGACACAGGATGTAGAGTTGGTTTAGCTCGAGAACAGACGCACGTTGAAGGTTTGACACAGGAGGTAGAGTTGGTTTAACTCGAGAAGAGACGCACTCTGAAGGTTTGACACTGGAGATAGATTTGGTTTAGCTCAAGTAGAGAAGCACCCTGAATGTTTGACACAGGAGGTAGAGTTGGTTTAGCTCAAGAAGATACGCACTCTGAAGGTTTGACACAGGAGGTAGAGTTGGTTTAGCTCGAAAAGATACGCACTCTGAAGGTTTGACACATGAGGTAGAGTTGGTTTAGCTCGAGAAGAGACGCACGCTGAAACTTTGACACAGGACATAGAGTTGGTTTAGCTCGAGAAGAGACGCACGCTGAAGGTTTGACACATAAGGTAGAGTTGGCTTAGCTCGAGAATAGACGAACGCTGAAGGTTTGACACAGGAGGTAGAATTGGTTTAGCTCGAAAAGATACGCACTCTGATAGTTTGACACAGGAGGTAGAGTTGGTTTAGCTCGAGAAGAGACGCACGCTGAAAGTTTGACACAGGACGTAGAGTTCGTTTAGCTCGAGAAGAGACGCACGCTGAAGGATTGACACGTGAGGTTGAGTTGGCTTAGCTCGAGAATAGACGCACGCTGAAGGTTTGACACTGGAGATAGAGTTGGTTTAGCTCGAGAAGTGATGCACTCTGAAGGTTTGACACAGGAGGTAGAGTTGGTTTAGCTTGAGAATAGAAACAGGCTTAAGGTTTGACACAGGAGGTAGAGTTGGTTAAGCTGAGAAGATACGGACGCTGAAGGTTTGACACATGAGGTAGTGTTGTTTTAGCTTGAGAATAAAAACAGGCTGAAAGTTTGACACAGGAGGTAGAGTTGGCTTAGCTCGAGAATAGACACACGCTGAAGGTTTGACACTGGGGTATAGTTGGTTTAGTTCGAGAAGAGACGCACCCTGAATTTTTGACACAGGAGGGCTGTGTTGGTTTAGCTCGAGAAGAGACGCATGCTGAAGTTTGACACTGGAGATAGAGTTGGTTTAGCTCGAGAAGAGACGCACTCTGAAGGTCTGACACAGGAGTTAGAGTGGTTTAGCTCAAAAAGATACGCACTCTGAAGGTTTGACACAGGAGGTAGAGTTGATTTTGCTCGAGAAGAGACGCACGCTGAAGGTTTGACACATGGGGGTAGAGTTGATTTAGCTCAAGAAGAGACGTATGCTGAAGGTTTGACACATGAGGTGGAGTTGGTTTAGCTCGAAAAGAGACGCTCGCTGAAGTTTTTACACTGGACGTAGAGTTGGTTTAGCTCGAGAAGGGACACACGCTGAAGGTTTGACACATTAGATAGAGTTGGTTTAGCTCGAGTGGAGACGCACGCTGAAGGTTTGACACATGAGGTAGAGTTGGCTTAGCTGGAGAATAGACGAACGCTGAAGGTTTGACACAGGAGGTAGAATTGGTTTAGCTCGAAAAGATACACACTCTGATAGTTTGACCCATGAGGTAGAGTTGGTTTAGCTCGAGAAGAGACGCACGCTGAAGGATTGACACATGAGGTTGAGTTGGCTTAGCTCGAGAATAGACGCACGCTGAAGGTTTGACACAGGGGGTAGAGTTGGTTTAGCTCTAGAAGAGACGCACTCTGAAGGTTTGACACTGGAGATAGAGTTGGTTTAGCTCGAGAAGTGACGCACTCTGAAGGTTTGACACATGAGGTAGAGTTGGTTTAGCTTGAGAATAGAAACAGGCTTAAGGTTTGACACAGGAGGTAGAGTTGGTTTAGCTTGAGAATAGAAACAGGCTGAAAGTTTGATACAGGAGGTAGAGTTGGCTTAGCTCGAGAATAGACACACGCTGAAGGTTTGACACTGGGGGTAGAGTTGGTTTAGTTCGAGAAGAGACGCACCCTGAATGTTTGACACAGGAGGTAGAGTTGGTTTAGCTCGAGAAGAGACGCATGCTGAAGGTTTGACAGAGGAGGTAGAGTTGGTTTAGCTCAAAAAGATACGCACTCTGAAGGTTTGACACAGGAGGTAGAGTTGATTTTGCTCCAGAAGAGACGCACGCTGAAGGTTTGACACATGGGGGTAGAGTTGATTTAGCTCAAGAAGAGACGTATGCTGAAGGTTTGACACATGAGGTGGAGTTGGTTTAGCTCGAAAAGAGACGCTCGCTGATGTTTTTACACTGGACGTAGAGTTGGTTTAGCTCGAGAAGGGACACACGCTGAAGGTTTGACACATTAGGTAGAGTTGGTTTAGCTCGAGAGAAGACGCACGCTGAAGGTTTAACACAGTAGGTAGAGTTGGTTTAGCCTGAGAATAGACGCACGCTGAAGGTTTGACACAGGAGGTAGAGTTGTTTTAGCTTGAGAATAAAAACAGGCTGAAGGTTTGACACAGGAGGTAGAATTGGTTTAGCTTGAGAATAGAAACAGGCGTAAGGTTTGACACAGGAGGTAGAGTTGGTTTAGCTGAGAAAATACGCACGCTGAAGGTTTGCCACATGAGGTAGAGTTGGTTTAGCTTGAGAATAGAAACAGGCTGAAAGTTTGACACAGGAGGTAGAGTTGGTTTTGCTCGAGAAGAGACACACGCTGAAAGTTTGACACAGGGGGTAGAGTTGGTTTATTTCGAGAAGGGACGCCCATTGAAGGTTTGACACATGCGGGTAGAGTTGGTTTGGCTTGAGAAGAGACGCACGCTGAAGGTTTGACACAGGGGGTAGTGTTGGTTTAGTTCGAGAAGAGACGCATGCTGAAGGCTTGAAACAATAGGTAGAGTTGGTCTAGCTCGAGAATAGACATACGCTGAAGGTTTGACACAGTAGGTAGAGTTGGTTTAGTTCGAGAATAGACGCACGCTGAAGGCTTGACACAGGAGGTAGAATTGTTTAGTTCGAGAATAGACGCAAGTTGAAGGTATGGCAACTTTGTAGAATATTGAACCTTTGTGACCCTTGTCGGATGACGGATCTTGCACGAGACAATAAAAAGGCCATTAATAGTTTACAACAACTGGCAGCAGAGGCTAAGATAGCTCAAGAAGAGACGCACGCTGAAGGTTTGACACATTAGGTATAGTTGGTTTAGCTCGAGAAGAGACGCGCGCTGAAGGTTTGACACATTAGGTATAGTTGGTTTAGCTCGAGAAGAGACGCGCGCTGAAGGTTTGACACATTAGGTATAGTTGGTTTAGCTCGAGAAGAGACGCGCGCTGAAGGTTTGACACATTAGGTATAGTTGGTTTAGCTCGAGAAGAGACGCACGCTGAAGGTTTGACACATTAGGTATAGTTGGTTTAGCTCGAGAAGAGACGCGCGCTGAAGGTTTGACACATGAGGTAGAGTTGGTTTAGCTCGAGAAGAGACGCACCCTGAAGTTTTGACACAGGAGGAAGAGTTGGTTTAGCTTGAGAATAGAAACAGGCTGAAGGTTTGACACATTAGGTATAGTTGGTTTAGCTCGAGATGAGACGCACGCTGAAGGTATGACACAGGAGGTAGAGTTGGTTTAGCTCGAGAAGAGACACACGCTGAAGGTTTGACACATGGGGGTAGAGTTGGTTTAGTTCGAGAAGAGACGCACGTTCAAGGTTTGACACATGGGGGTAGAGTTGGTTTAGCTTGAGAAGAGACGCACGCTGAAGGTTTGACACAGAGGGTTGTGTTGGTTTAGTTCGAGAAGAGACGCATGCTGAAGGCTTGAAACAGGAGGTAGAGTTGGTCTAGCTCGAGAATAGACGCAGGCTGAAGGTATGACAACTTTGTCGAATATTGAACCTTTGTGACCCTTATCGGATGACGGATCTTTCACTAGACAATAAAAAGGTCATGAATAGTTTCTAACAATTAGCAGTAGAGGCTAAGATAGAGCGGTGGATTCGGTTCATGAGGGAGGTGGCAGCACATAACTCTATACGTTTTGGTCTCTCTATGCTCGCATGAAGATAGCAACACGTCCTAGAACTAACAATGTCATCAATGAGGGCAGAATTCTCCTCACAGATGAGCAAAGACGCACCAGAGACGCATCTATCCGTTCAATGAGGTACTTACTTGAACAGCGTGGATTAGAGTGCGACATTGTTCTGTTCAGGTCCTGGGTTATTTGAAAGGAAGGAAAGAAAAAATAAATCATCCCTCACATTCAAATTGCGTGTGACCAAAGACAGGCGCCTCGACCGCGGAAAATCCTGGATGGTCGAATCGGAGAAGTCCATAAGGAGAGTATATAATTAGAATGGTGTTAAGCCCGGCAAGGATTGGACAGAAGTAACAACGGAGAAAAGAAGATAACCAAAGTAATAATTCAGCTCGGCAGGGAGTGTCGCAACTGGAAAGAAATAAATACATACTATAATAACATCGTTGTAATACATACAATAGTCTTTGTAATATATATTGAAGCACGTTAATAATTTTCGTTGTTTGAAGGCGAGGTATAAGAATTTAATTAATAAATACAACACTATTATTAGTTGTTTTGCATTTGGATAAAGCTAGAGAAATGATATGGCCAGTACAAAGCAAACTGTCCACACGGGGCGAGGAAATTATGTCAAGAATGCAAACCTTGCTTTTGTTTAACAAACACAGAGAGATGTCATGAGAGCCTAAAGAGCGGAAACCATTGATTAAACAACAGACAATACTTTCAAGACAGAGAATTCTAGTAAATGATATAGAGATCACACATATTTTCAGACAAGAATAAAATAAATTCACAAGGAAAACGAGCCATGCCAAAGAAGATGCCAAGCGCAGGAAGGAAGATAAGCTTAACTACTCAAGCTGTCCAGAACAATTCAGAAGAACGACCGAGAACAGAGTAGGTCCAGATGCCTCCAAAGCCGCCAACTAAGGGGGAATTCCCAAACTACGATATCGACATAGACGAGAAGCACGAGAAAGACACATCTATGGCTAATATCAGCGGTCCAGACGCCTCCAAATTCGTCAGCTAAGTGGGAACTCCTAACCTACGACATAGACGAGAAGCACAAGAAAAACACTTTCATGGCTAATACCAACGGTCAAGACGCCTCCAAAGTTGTCAGCTAAGTGGGAACTCCCAACCTATGACATAGATCAGAAGCACAAGAAAAACACTTTCATGGCTAATACCAACGGTCAAGACGCCTCCAAAATCACCGTCTCCAAGATGACGAGCATCCTCATAGGCCCCGCCGGGGTTATGCCCAACGGAATAAGCACCTCGTACCGCTTCAGTGATACAAGGAAGTGGTTCTTTACGCTAAAACCCGACGCCTATGAACAGAAATACCAGGAGTTCGGAGACAAAACGATCAAGTTAACAGAACCAAACGTCACAATAGAGATAAGTCATCAAGAGAAAGAGCAGTCAAGAGGATGCATCCACTGGATGCCGCCAATGTTGGAAAACAAACAAGTCAAAGGAATTGTATCCGAAATGGCCGGGAACAAGGAGGCCCAGGTCAAACAAGACACTTACAAAGCAGATAGGTGGGCTTTCTTGTACAAACCTGTTACATGTGTGCAGATACCATATTATATAAAAGTAAGACTAAAAGGGAAAATTGCCGAAACGCTCAAGGTCTTCGTTACCCTGCTAGGCAGGAGAACACGATGTTCTCACTGTGGACTCGACACACACTGGGAAAACCGACGCCCCAAGAAGTCAGGCCTGAGATGGCAGACGACAGTCGAGGGACCAGTCATTATAGACACACCGAGCACAGCAGTACAGACCAACGATCTAAAGACAACCACCGGAGAAGCATCAGTCAGCGACACATTTCCACCACCTACAAAAATGAAACGCAGCTCAAAACAAAAGAAGATGGAACAAATAACGAACGAAACAACGCAGCAACAAAGGCCCAGAACAAAAGCCAAGACGGTCACATCAACAGAAACATATGATGAACTTGGAAGCAAAAACTCACAGAAACAAAGAATAACAACCCAAAACCCACACACGAATCTACCCTGAAGGAAGAACAACGATGGACAAACACAACCTGCGAAACGGGGTGGGACGGCTTAGATTTCGATGACGAACATAACCAGCCACCCTACTTCAGCGACTCCGATTACCACCGAGAGTATCAATGATACTACCTGCGTGCCCTTTTCAGGGCAAAATAAATACGAAATTGTTCTAAAATGGTTATATTTAAACAACAAAATTTGTAAATAAAATCCTCTACTAAAGTATTGCTACTACTACTACTACTACTACTACTACTACTACTAGGGAAAAAAAATTTGCTAAGGCTTATATTAATATTTTCATCAACAATTCAACGGTAGAATATGTTCTTGTATTTAAATTGGTTGTTTTAGAACGAGACGTGCCTCAAAATATTATGCAACATTTGTACATGCATTCTTATAAGATTATTTGTCTTCTTTCTTGGGGGATTCCCAAAAATGCATGCCGAGTAATATTCCCAATGGCTTCTGCAGTGTGTGTCCTATCTGATGACATCATCTTCATCGTATTTTGTAGAAGTGGATCCATAATGTTATCTGTAATTGTAACACTCCCACACAAACACAAGCCAGACTTCATTTTACAACAGGAAACAAACATACACAGACGACCACACATACCGCATCACAACACGGCTAGGCTTGCGCGCGTGCTTCAGCCTAGCCACAAACAAAACAGGTTCAGGAGTTGCAGTTCTACAAACATCAGACAGGTCGATGATCATTAGGAAAGACAGGGATAGCGACGGCAAGACAGCTATAGTTCAAGTAAAAGACGACGACAAACACACATACACCATAGTTTGCATACACGCACCACACATTACGGTCAGCAACCTATCTTTTATGACGGACTAGAGAGCCTGCTTGCAGGCTCATACTGGGGACAAAATATTATTTTAGGGGGAGACTTTAACTGCGTCCTGACGGGACATCGTGGTAGGAGAGGTTAGGAATCAGATAAGGAGAGCTAATAAAGAAGACAATCACCAACTGGAGATTTTACAGTCGATAATAGACAGCACGGTTTGGCGGATGCTTACAGACACAAGCACCCACACGGCATGGACCTCACACACAAAAAACCACTCCCACAACATGGCAACACGGCTAGACAGGATTTACGTTCCCGTCCACTCACTTCATCAGCCAGGCCAGACATATCCTGTAGAGTCCATCTCTCTCACCCACTGCCTAGTTTACTACTTTGTCGTGTCATTCAATTTCTTTCTCTTAACCTCTCGCGTGATCTCTCACTTCCATTATTGAGTGATTTATATGTATTGCTTGTTGTGTCCCAGGAGTGTCCTCGTCTATCCCCCCCTCCCCCCCCCCCCTTTTTTTTTTTTCCCGATATTAGATACTTTTGCCCTCTTTACTGACCTGTCTTTGTCACGTGTTGCTTTCTATACACGTTCTCTGCGCTTTTAGTCATTCCGACTTGTTCTAGCATGGATTACAGTTTTCCTGCTCTGAGCTCAGCTAAGTACAATTTATTATACATTTTTCTCTCTCTTTTTCTATTTTATATATTTTGACGCCCATCATACCTCTCATCATGTAAAATTCATTTCTCTCTTTTCTTATTTCTGCATCCTACTTTCCTCGCCCTCCACTTGATCATCTAACATGTAGTAATTGTGCTTCACCGCTTGTTGCCGTTGTCCCTGTATTCTGAAGAAGGCCACAGGCCGAAACGTCAGTATTGTGTTGTGTTCTTTATTTGTAAAGCTGTCACCATACCTTGGAGTGTTTAGCACACCCCACCATTGGCTCCCTACAGACCACAAGGCTTGGGCACAAGGCAGCCATTGCAACCAATAACATCGCACACAAAAACACTCATTCCAGGAGGTCACCTCACTGGAAATTCAACACCCTACTGCAGAACAAAACATATACAGAACATATTAAATAAATTATCCAGTTATACACTGACGACAAAGACACAGACGATATACAGCAACATTGGGAACTCCTCAAAAACACTATACGGGAAAACACAGATTCTAGCACTACGGATAAACAAAGACAGACTAATACAAGAGTAATTTCTAGAAGACGCCATCAAATTAACAAAGCAAATAGACAGACACGCACCCAATATCCCCACACTAGAGGAGTTGGAACAGCACAGACATCATACATTTCACGGAGCACTGCTTCGCACAGGCTTAAAGACAATCACACAGGAAATTCCAAGAAAACAGTACATGGCAATAGAACAGAGCATACAACGAAATAAACAAATAGCGAAAATATAAGACGTAGACGGCAACACACAGACTGACACTTCAAATATAACGAAAACATTCGAAAACTACTACAAGAAACTCTATACGGAAAGTAACACACAATAAAAAAAAAACAAAGACAAATTCATACAATACACAAGGAAACTACCAGACGCTGACAGGGAAAAACTTGAACTCACATTAGCTGACATACAAACACAGTATAAGCAATGCAAAAGAACAAATCTCCGGGACCTAACGGTCTCAACAGAATTCTTCCAACATTTCTTCCATCTCTTAGGCCCTCTTCTTCTCAGAATGTACACAGACTCACTCAAAAAGAAACAACTTCCTCCAAGCCTAAACATGTCTTACTTAACATTGCTCCGCAAAGACAACACAGACAAATCACTTCTTAAAAACTGCAGACCCATTTCACTACTTAACAGACTACATGATTCTAACAAAAGCATTAACAAACAAACTCAAACCTTTCATGGCAAGACTCATTCACAAAGACCAACAGTGCAGTGTACAGGGCAGAAACATCCACCAGCACACACACTTTATACGAGACATTATAAAGTACACTCATGACAAAGACAGTCTTCCATCCTATCTCTCGACAGAAACATCCACCAGCACACACACTCTATACGAGACATTATAAAGTACACTCATGACAAAGACAGCCAGTCTTCCATCCTATCTCTCGACAGAAACATCCACCAGCAAACACACACTCTATACGAGACATTATAACGTACACTCATGACAAAGACAGTCTTCCATTCTATCTCTCGACAGAAACATCCACCAGCAAACACACTTTATACGAGACATCATAACGTTCACTCATGACAAAGACAGCCAGTCTTCCACCCTACCTCTCGACAGAAACATTCACCAGCACACACACTTTATACGAGACATTATAAAGTACACTCATGACAAAGACAGTCTTCCATTCTATCTCTCGACAGAAACATCCACTAGCACACACACTTTATACGAGACATTATAACGTACACTCATGACAAAGACAGCCAGTCTTCCATCCTATCTCTCGACAGAAACATCCACCAACACACACACTTTATACGAGACATTATAAAGTACACTCATGACAAAGACAGTCAGTCTTCCATCCTATCTCTCGACAGAAACATCCACCAGCAAACACACTTTATACGAGACATTATAAAGTACACTCATGACAAAGACAGCCAGTCTTCAATCCTATCTCTCGACAGAAACATCCAACAAACACACTTTATACGAGACATTATAAAGTACACTCATGACAAAGACAGCCAGTCTTCCATCCTATCTCTCGACAGAAACATCCACCAACACACACACTTTATACGAGACATTATAACGTACACTCATGACAAAGACAGTCTTCCATCCTATCTCTCGACAGAAACATCCACCAGCACACACACTTTATACGAGACATCATAACGTACACTCATAACAAAGACAGTCTTCCATTCTATCTCTCGACAGAAACATCCACCAGCAACCACACTTTATACGAGACATTATAAAGTACACTCATGACAAAGACAGCCAGTCTTCAATCCTATCTCTCGACAGAAACATCCACCAGCAAACACACTTTATACGAGACATTATAAAGTACACTCATGACAAAGACAGCCAGTCTTCCACCCTACCTCTCGACAGAAACATTCACCAGCACACACACTTTATACGAGACATTATAAAGTACACTCATGACAGCCAGTCTTCCATTCTATCTCTCGACAGAAACATCCACCAACACACACACTTTATACGAGACATTATAAAGTACACTCATGACAAAGACAGCCAGTCTTCCATCCTATCTCTCGACAGAAACATCCACCAGCACACACACTTTATACGAGACATTATAACGTACACTCATGACAAAGACAGTCTTCCATTCTATCTCTCGACAGAAACATCCACCAGCAAACACACACTTTATACGAGACATTATAACGTACACTCATGACAAAGACAGTCTTCCATTCTATCTCTCGACAGAAACATCCACCAGCAAACACACTTTATACGAGACATTATAAAGTACACTCATGACAAAGACAGCCAGTCTTCCATCCTATCTCTCGACAGAACCATCCACCAACACACACACTTTATACGAGACATCATAACGTACACTCATGACAAAGACTGTGCTCTTGCGATTACAATCCGCCATGTGGGTTTGTGTATTCCAGGGTGCTGATGGAAGATGATGCCGTACACTTTCATGACATTGACCGGGGTCATTTCTCGGTGGCCATCCACTTTGTTCTTCCACCTGACAATTCCCATGATGGACGATTTTTGGGCGTTGATGTTGGCTCCGCTCCGGCTCCGAAATCCATAAACGTTTTGATGATGTGGCACATTGATTCGGTGTTCCTTGGGAAGAAAATTGTGTCATCAGCGTACACTATCAATTTCTTGTCGCCACCACCTGGTGTGAAAGTGCCTCTGATGGTGTCGTCTTGTCGGATTTTCTCCAGCAGAGGCTCGATGGCTAAGACGTTGAGTAGTGGTGACAGGGAGCATACTTGTCTCACTGATCGGGTCAGTTGAGTAGTGGTGACATGGAGCATCCTTGTCTCACTGATTGGGTCAGTTGAGTAGTGGTGACAGGGAGCATCCTTGTCTCACTGATTGGGTCAGTTGAGTAGTTGTGACATGGAGCACCCTTGTCTCACTAATCAGGTCAGTTGAGTAGTGGTCACAGGGAGCATCCTTGTCTCACTGATCGGGTCAGTTGAGTAGTGGTGACAGGGAGCATACTTGTCTCACTGATCGGGTCAGTTGAGTAGTGGTGACAGGGAGCATCATTGTCTCACTGATCGGGTCAGTTGAGTAGTGGTGACATGGAACATCCTTTTCTCACTGATCGGGTCAGTTGAGTAGTGGTGACATAAAGCATCCTTGTCTCACTGATCGGGTCAGTTGAGTAGTGGTGACAGGGAGCATCATTGTCTCACTGATCGGGTCAGTTGAGTAGTGGTGACAGGGAGCATCATTGTCTCACTGATCGGGCCAGTTGAGTAGTGGTGACAGGGGGCATCCTTGTCTCACTGATCGGGTCAGTTGAGTAGTGGTGACAGGGAGCATCCTTTTCTCACTGATCGGGTCAGTTGAGTAGTGGTGACAGGGAGCATCCTTGTCTCACTGATTGGGTCAGTTGAGTAGTGGTGACAGGGAGCATCCTTGTCTCACTGATCGGGTCAGTTGAGTAGTGGTGACAGGGAGCATCCTTGTCTCACTGATTGGGTCAGTTGAGTAGTGGTGACAGGGAGCATCCTTGTCTCACTGATCGGGTCAGTTGAGTAGTGGTGACAGGGAGCATCCTTGTCTCACTGATTGGGTCAGTTGAGTAGTGGTGACATGGAGCATCCTTGTCTCACTGATCGGGTCAGTTGAGTAGCGGTGACAGGGAGCATCCTTGTCTCACTGATCGGGTCAGTTGAGTAGTGGTGACATGGAGCATCCTTGTCTCACTGATCGGGTCAGTTGAGTAGTGGTGACATTGATCATCCTTGTCTCACTGATCGGGTCAGTTGAGTAGTGGTGACATGGAGCATCCTTGTCTCACTGATCGGGTCAGTTGAGTAGTGGTGACAGGGAGCATCCTTGTCTCACTGATCGGGTCAGTTGAGTAGTGGTGACAGGGAGCATCCTTGTCTCACTGATCGGGTCAGTTGAGTAGTGGTGACAGGGAGCATCCTTGTCTCACTGATCGGGTCAGTTGAGTAGTGGTGACAGGGAGCATCCTTGTCTCACTGATCGGGCCAGTTGAGTAGTGGTGACATTGATCATCCTTGTCTCACTGATCGAGTCTGTGTGAAGACGTACTGACTACAGAGCAACTCTTAGAAAGCATTAGACAAGACAACTCCATAGCAGGCACACTCATACCAGGGAAAGGAGAACAGAAGCTGTTAGCCTACACCGATGACACTGTTTTCTTTCCATCAACCACTAGATCAATAGACAACATCCTCAGCACATTCACAGAGTTTAGGAAGGGCAGCTGGGTACAAATAAATATACAGAAATCTTTTATTATGGGTATAGCCTGGTGGAAGAGCAAAGCGGACTTTCCCTCAGCCCCAACACCGGTCACCAACTTAAAACTATACGGGATAACATATCCATGCAACCCAAATAAAACACATAAACCAACATGGCAGAACCTAGTCACAAAAATAACAGACATGCTACAGAGATACAAATACAAAACATCAACAATTTTTGGCCGGAGCATCATAGTATACACATACATCATCCCCAAATTGATTTACACAGCCACAGTCTCCGACCCACCGCAATCAACAATCAAAGAGATAAACAACTGATAAGAACCTTTGTATTTGGCCACACAATACACAGCATAAAACAAAAAACACTGATACAGCACAAAAAACAGGGAGGGATCTCACTACAGGACATACGCACAAAAATAAAAGCTCTCAGAATAAATCACTTAAGTCGCAACATAAAACAACCAGACAACCACACCTTGCACACTACTACTTGGGGCTGAAATTAACCAGATTCAGAAAACTTAATACATTGCCTCACCATTTCGTCACCACGCCCTCTTATTACCAAGCATGTCTACAGGCCACCCAAGGACATGACAGTTTATTACACCGAAAGACAAACAACATCCACAAACACCTAATTAAAGCCCAGGTACCTCCACTACATTACAGAATCAAGAGAGACAAAAAGTACTTTCTCACAGACTACACCAGCACTTTCTCAAAGCTCCACAATCTAAAACATCGGTCCCAAAGCGAGGGAGGTCACATACAAACTCATATATAACATGACACCCATTACAGCGAGGGAGGTTACATACCGTCTCATATATAACATGACACCCATTATATCGGGGAGGTCACATACAGACTCATATATAACATGACACCCATTACAGCGAGGGAGGTCACATATAAACTCATATATAACATGACACCCATTACAGCGAGGGAGGTCACATATAGACTCATATAGACTCATATATAACATTACACCCATTACAGCGAGGTAGGTCAAATACAGACTCATATATAACACGACACCCATTACAGCGAGGGACATAACATACAGACTCATATATAACATGCAAGCCGTTACCGCGAGGGAGATCACATACAGACTCATATATAACACGACACCAATTACAGCGAGGGAGGTCACATACAGACTCATACATAACACGACACCCATTACAGAGAGGGACATAACATACAGACTCATATATAACATGACACCCATTACAGCAAGGGAGATCACATACAGACTCATATATACAATGACGTCATGGGACGCACCAAAATGGCAGCTTATTTATATTCGAGCTATGGACCAAACAATGTTTACATTGAACAACACGATAAATGTTATTGCTGCAAGTTGGCAGATTTTTGAAAATGTTTTCAAGGGTTTGAACATAAATGTTTGTTCACAGTTCGTTAACCTTCGCTGTAGATAAAGTCGTTAATTGGATGGCTTCGTTTCAGACATTTTTGACGTTGGTAGCTAAGGACCTAACTTGTGCAAACGGATGTCATTGGCAAGGATCATTTTGAATCTATGAAGTGGGCTCATTGTGTGTTTAACTCAAACGCATATGTGCTTTTTAACCAAAGACCTTTTTTGGGGACTCAGTGCAGATATCCCCGATGGAAGAATAAATTGTACTATTAGTCCCATAAATGATTCGCTTCCAGAGGTTTATGATGTAAACAAAGCAGTTTTGTCATTGCAAGTGAATAATGTCCACACCTATAATTGGTCAGGATTGTGTAGCAGCAGCAGCTTTATAGCGAACACAGAAAACATCACAGGATTGTGCTGTTCTGAAACAGCTATGCCATGCTACCCTAGAATTGCCTTTAATGGGATTACTGTGACCACAAACCACTCTCCATGTGTTTGCCACATATTTACACCCCAGAAAGAAATACTGAATATAACAACACCATGTGCCGTCTGTGATATTAATGACCACAGACCAGGAGCCTCCAGTATGATTGATACAACTGTTGCACCAAGCACTTCATCAGCAGAGCCATATCTATGGAATGTTAATCTGACATTGTTCTTGAATGATGTCCAAGTTAATGAGACATCAGAATCGTGTGGCAGCAGCTACAAGAAGGGAGCGGAGAACATCAAGTTCTGCTGCTATAAAGGAGACTTGCCTTGCTATCCCAGAATTGCCTTAAATGGAATCACTGTAGTTGAAAACTTCTCCTCTTGTGTAAACTACACATTCACATCTAAGAGTGAATCAGTGAAGGTCACAAAATCATATTCTCTCTGTGGTTTTACTAACTACAGGTCATGTGGCTTCTGTTGGATTAGAAATGACAAATTACCACCACTGTGTGTCTATATGTTTGGAATTGGAGTCATCAATGACGGCCTAACATCATCAAGTGCTATGACGATCATCATTTTCGGGAGGACGTGAACTCCCATGGTATATGGTGGATAGGCGGCAGGAACCATTGAAGGCTATGTCTGAAAAGTGTTCCTTCTTGCAGTTTCCTCATATTCCAAGTCCGGCTTGTTGCAGGAGCTACTGAGTTAAGTGCTCTGTGCACACCGTGAGCTGTATGTCTCATCCGTTTTGATCCTGCTTCGATATCCCGCTTGTTTACGATGAATGATGATATCGTATGACAGGGAACAGTTGGCTGTGTTCGCTTTCTGCGCGGTTTCGCCTTATGTCTTTTGGCGTGTGCTGAGACTGCTACGATGGGGACTACAGTTACCTTTCTTTGTTTGGGAGATGAGTTGGTAATTCGGATGATTCCACTGGCACGGGCGGTTGAGCAATTATGGATTTTAATTCGTTTGCTGTGATGCCGAGGCCTTCCATAACCAATAACCAATAACCAATATACAATGACACCCATTACAGCGAGGGAGGTCACATACAGACTCATATAAAACACGACACCCATTACAGCGAGGTAGGTCACATACAGATTCATATATAACATGACACCCATTACAGCGAGGGATGTCACATACAGACTTTTATATAACATGACACCCATTACAGCGAAGGAGGTCACATACAGACTCATATATAACATGACACCCATTACATCGAGGGAGGTCACATACAGACTTATATATAACATGACACCCATTACAGCAATGGAGGTCAAATACAGACTCATATATAACATGACGCCCATTACAGCAAGGGTGGTCACATACAGACTTATATGTAAAATGACATCCATTACAGCGAGGGATCTAACATACAGACTCATATATAACATGACACCCATTACAGCAAGGGAGGGCACATACAGACTCATATATAACATGACACCCATTACAGCAAGGGATGTTACATACAGACTCATATATAACATGACACCCATTACAGCGAGAGAGGTCACATACAGACTCATATATAACTTGACACCCATTACAGCGAGAGAGGTCACATACAGACTCATATATAACTTGACACCCATTACAGCGAGAGATGTTACATACAGACTCATATATAACATGACACCCATTACAGAGAGAGCGCTCACATACAGAACCATATATAACATGACACCCATTACAGCGAGGATGTCAGATATAGACTCATATATAACATGACACCCATTACAGCAAGGGAGGTCACATACAGACTTATATATAACATGACACATATTACAGCAAGGGAGGTCACATACAGAATTCTATGTAACATGACACCCATTACAGCGAGGGAGGTCACATACAGACATATATAACATGAGTCCCATAACTAAAAGGGAGGTCACATACAGACTCATATATAACTTGACACCCATTACAGCAAGTGAGGTTACATAGAGAATAATATATAACATGAAACCCATTACAGCGAGGGAGATCACATACAGACTCATTTATAACATGACACCCATTACAGCAAGGGAGGTCACATATAGACTCATATATAACATGACACCCATTACAGCGAGGGAGCTCACATTTAAACTCATATATAACATGACACCCATTACAGCGAGGGAGGTTACATACAGACTCATATATAACATGACACCCATTACAGCAAGGGATGATACATATAGACTCATATATAACATGACACCCATTACAGCGAGAGAGGTTACATACAGACTCATATATAACATGACACCCATTACAGCAAGGGATGATACATAAAGACTCATATATAACATGACACCCATTACAGCGAGAGCGCTCACATACAGACTCATATATAACATGACACCCATTACAGCGAGGGAGGTCACATATAGACTCAGATATAACATGACACCCATTACAGCAAGGGAGGTCACATACAGATTTATATATAACATGACACACATTACAGCAAGGGAGGTCACATACAGACATATAGAACATGACACCCATTACAGTGAGGGAGCTCACATACAGACTCGTATGTAACACGACACTCATTACAGCGAGGGAGATCACATACAGACTTATATATAACATGACACCCATTACAGCGAGGGAGGTCACATACAGACATATATAACATGACACCCATAACAGAGAGGGAGATCACATACAGACTTATATATAACACGACACCCATTACAGCCAGGGAGGTCACATACAGCAAGTGAGGCTACATACAGAATAATATATAACATGAATCCCATTACATAGAGCGAGGTCACATACAGACTCATATGTAACATGACACCCATTACAGCTACGGTAGTCACTTACAAATTTTTATATAACATGACATCCATTACAGCAAGGGAGGTCACATACAGACTCATATATAACATGACACCCATTACAGCAAGGGAGGTCACATACAGATTCATATGTAACATGACACCCATTACAGCAAGGGAAGTCACATACATACTTATTTATAACATGACACCCATTACAGCAAGGGAGGTCACATACTGGCTCATATATAACCTGACACCCATTACAGCAAAGGTCACATACAGACATATAACATGACACCCATTACAGCGAGAGTGGTCACATAGTCTTATATATAACATGACACCCATTACAGCGAGGGAGGTCACATACAGACATATATAACACGACACTCATTACAGCGAGGGAGGTCACATACAGACATATATAACATGACTCCCATCACAGCGAGACCAACCCACAGATTAAGACGGAAAATCCGATGCCCCCCTGCAGACAAAACATTCAAGAAACAGTAGAGCACCTATTCTATAGGTGCAGTACAATCATACCGGCAAGAAGGGCACTGCAACACACACTAAAATCACATAGCACACAAAAAGTCGACACATACAGATCTATTATGCTCAATACACTGCCAAAAACAACAACACAAGATATCTTTACACAATTACTTATACTACTATCAGAATACAGACATATAATGTTGACCTGTAGGAATGAGGCTATGTACGAATGTCAGAATTTTAATTCCTATCTTTTCCTGCACATTTTAAAACAAATAATGCCCATCTTAAAATAAACAAGTTTACTGTTGTGAATGAACAGTATGTGAACGAAAGAGATATACAATTTAAAAAATGTACATTATTTTTGTAAACGTTGCGGGTGGAACTAAAATAAACAATTTTTACTGTTGAGCATGAAAGCATGTGAACGAAAGAGATAAACAATAAAAAAAAATGTACATTATTTGTGTAAACGTTGCGGGAGGAACTAAAATAAGTTTAACTGTTGAGCATGAAAGTATGTGAATGAAAGAGATCTGTACTAAATGTTCTTTCTTCTTTGAAATGTTATGGATGGAATGTGAGAGATGCTATTCCATTTTGTTTTTCATGAATGTTATCATGCACTGTAATATTGAATTTAAAGTTACAATAAAGATTTATATTTAAAAAACGACAGAAATGTTAGACGAGAGCAGAGGAGATTAGATACCTGCCTCAAGGCAGAAGATAGAATTAAGAGTCAGGCATTTTATAACAGTCGTCTAGAGATTTTGTGACAAACATTTTGGATTTATAAAGTTCTCAAGTTAGTATGATATGCATATATTGAGGAAGAACATTAATACGATCACGAAGCTACTTATGATAATCATCGCCGATAGACTCCATCACGTAACGCTATAGTAATGTCACATTTATAAGAAAATTTAGAACTTGTTGATTGTATGAGAGACTTATTGCCAAACCACATGTGAATGTCATTAATAGAGAATAATGTCTTGTCCTGCGTATGTGAATGTCGATTCACTAGGTGTTCGTAGAAATGGGGCTGATCTCGTTGGTGAGGTGGTGCATGAATGTTAACTGTCGTGTATGTGTGTCAGTCGTCTTTAGCTTGCACTATGACTGTACTGCCATCACTGCCTCTGCACATCTTCCCAAGAATCCACTTGTCGGAGGTCTGGAGTATAGCGACACCGGACCCTAAGGTTTGGACCGCCAAGCTGAAACTGGCATGTTTTAGGCCTAACTGTGTTGTTATTTGTTGTGCGTGGTAGTCTGTGTGTATGTTCGTTTCTTACACTAAAATGAAGTCTGGTTTGTTCTGGTGTATTAGTGAAATATGCTGTGTTTTGGCCCTTACGCCCCTAATGTTGATGGATACAATCTTAATGTTAGCCATGGTCAACAAATTTACTAAAATTTAACCTTCTGAATTGTATATGTATATTGTTTATTTATGTTTAGTATAGTCTATTGAATAATCTAAAATCTAATTAATGTGTTCTGTTCTTTTGCGCCTCGCTCTTTTTTTATGGCGATGTTACTTTTATCCATGCTGAAGATGGGAGCAATCTATGTCAATCAACAGCAGGCCATGAGTAGCGAGAGCCTTCAGTGTATCGTCTTCACTGTCTGTGTCTGGAGCTCCACGTGCCTGAATCTTATGCTCAGGCGACTCAATTACTTGTCTGAGCTGACGGTGTTTTCTGCCGGTCAACGCCTCTGTGGAAGTCCCTGGGGTTTCCACTGTTTTATGTGGCAATGATGGCGGCAGCCAATTTATGTGCCCAGTGCTATGCTCTTTCTCTATCTGTTGCAACTTTATGGAGATTTGTGGAGATTTCAGGTGGAGTTCTTTGTCATATATTTTTTTATAGTGGGTTAGATGGGCTGCTGCCGATAATGTAAAAAGAAAAAAAAACTACTTACGAGGTTTGCAAAGTGGTATAGCGTGGCCTCGCCGCTTCTTCCGATGCCGACTGGCCTCATCAACATAAACATCAAGGTTGAGTGGATCATTGTATGGGCTTCTGGCCCGCTGATATCCGCTACTACAGTCCCTTTTACGTGAATCTTTCCACCTTCGAGACCGACATCGTGGATTGGGAAGTATCGTGTGAATTCAGCTGAAGTGGCAGCCACGTGGTTGAGACTCTTAGGCAAATCGTGTCACTTGTGGGTTTCTGTAAAATGGTCGTCTAGTCGATTTCTGGCACAAAAATTAACTAAATCGTGATAGCATTGAAAACACTTACTGGGCTCCTTTACTCGAGACCTCGGGAGACATGGTGTGTATTCCCAAGAAAAACAACAACAGTTTTGAGAAAACAAAGTTGTAGTTAAATATCTATATTAGATCATAGACCTCTAAACTCTTTCTAGATCTGGTCTAAATCCTGTAAATCCTATGTGCTTAAGCTTAAATACTCCAGTTTCATTCTCCCAAGCTCCCTAGCTCAACCAATCAACATTCGACACGCTGAATTATCTTTGTCTCTAATTTATAAAAACAACACGTCACTACTCAACTTTGCCCAACCTTCGAAGTCTCCAGACAACTCAACCTTGAACTTTTGGCCTCGATAATCTCACGGATTTAGTCTGCCTGTTGTCGACCTATTCCCTACGTGTCACCAGCCACGTACTGTTCTATTAACAGCTTTCCCATGCTTTAGGAAAATTCCATTCTCATCTGACTCCGTTACTGTTATACCATTACTTGATGTCGCTATGCTGTTACACAACGACCATCATCCAAATAAAAGACGTCAGACAGCGATACACCATGGTCAACATCCACTCACCACAATACCGGCACAACAACAACAACAATTCTATGAGGACCTCTCCCTCCTAGTAACGAGGAAATACACGGGATAGAAGACCATCCTTAGTGGGAGATTTCAACTGCTTCCTGTCAATGAACGATGTGGAAGGAGACGCATACAGCACACATACTAACCGCCCCAACGCTCTGTACGCCATAATAATCGTCTCACAAGTGTGTTCTCACATGCTTTTGAAAGTTAAAACCTGCTGTACACCTTATTACCTTATTGTATGTATTTATTTATGTATATATTATGTTTTACCTTATTGTATGTATTTATTTATGTATGTATTATGTTTTACCTTATTGTATGTATTTATTTATGTATATATTATGTTTTACCTTATTGTATGTATTTATTTATGTATGTTAGTATTATGTTTTACCTTATTGTATGTATTTATTTATGTATGTATTATGTTTTACCTTATTGTATGTATTTATTTATGTATGTATTATGTTTTACCTTGTTGTTTCTTTCATGTATGTGTTCGTCTATGAATATGCGTGGTATGAAAGTGAGAAAACCCCAAATATAGCTCTCAACTTTTATCTGGGAGTGGATAACACACAAAAAGCGATACTTATAGATTCTCGTGTTTGTGTAAACATCGGTGATTTTAACTGACTTAAATGTGTAAAGCTGTCAAAACAATTATCACGCCTGTACGGCTTCACGTTTGTGTGTGTAAACGTAGGTGATTTTTAGATTATGTAGCACATTATGTTTTTTAAAAAAATAAGAATCTTTATTTCATTTTCAAATTCAAAATCATCACAGTACACAACAATAATTACATTGATACGATTCAATAATTGGAGTGAAAGATGTTACACATATTTTAGATGTAATTAACAGGTCAATAAGATATGACAGCACACGATCAAGGATTTCCAGGAGCACCAGAGGCGACATGAAGACAAAAGCACCCCGACATCTCAGTTCATTTAAGGGGTGTGTGACGTTACAGTTTATTTTGGGAGGTGTGACGTCTCGTCGGCATCTGTAAAGCAAAATTGACCGATGACTGGCGCCTTCCGCCTATCACCAACAAATGTAGCAAACAAGGGAAAGGAAAGACTTGAAAGATGTGTCTTTCTAAATGAATATTGGAAATTCATTCTCACAAATTAAATGATGTTGTTTTAAAGATAGACATTGATTTTTGATTATAAAACTGTACAAACAGGTTGGCATTAAACGTTTTGAATTGGAAAACGTCATCATTACTACAGGTCCACACTAAATTTCTAATTTCTGAATTAGCGCTTTAGTATAGGATTCTTGTGTTGTTTTTGACAGTGTGTTGAGCATGATAGATCTGTATATGTCTACCTTCTGTGTGTTTCTAGTGTAAGTTGTAACGCCGTTCTTGATGGTATGATTGTGTTGCATTCGTAGAATATGTGTTCTTCCGTTTCTTGTATGTTTCGTCTGCAAAGTTGGCACTTGGCTGTCTGTTCTGATATGTGAGCTTCTCTTTCTGTTGTGGGTGTCATGCTGTATATGAGTCTGTATGTGACTTACCTTGCTTTGGGAGTGATGTGTGGATTGTGAAGTTTTGAGAAGGTGCTGGTGTAGTCTATGAGAAAGTGGCCAGGAAATCTGGCAAGTGTAGCATTACGGTGTCCAGCATGAGAACGCAGATAGAAGCAGCAACGGTGGAGACAACAGGGTTGGTTACACAGAACGTGGATCACGCAGTCTTGGTGACCGACTATCAAAGTATGCAACAGAAGATTGATAGAGAATGTCTGCAGCAGGAGTGGATGCAGCTCCCGGCAGAATCCAATAATGGGAAAATACCATAAAGATAGTTTTCAGAAAGATCCGTCAACACTCATTGTCACTGATATTTTCGTTGATTTGCTATTTGTCTCTTTTGAGAAATGCATATCCTTTGTCTTTTGTACATTCAAGTTGATTGCACGAATTTATATATCTTAAATAATGAGAAAATTTGGCGTTGAAAAATTAATTATTTCAAAACAGAACCTGTCAAATTTGACAATTTTGGAAGAAAAAACAATGATAATTACTAGTTTTATCTACTAAAACATCATTCATGCACATATTAATTAAGCCACACGTTTGGAGCCTCGTTGGCTGAGTGGTTAGTGTGAACATTGCTTGATTAGAAGGATCTAAGTTCGATTTCCAGAAGTGGATATTTTCGGACCGACAAGGCTTCAATCTTCACTCGGTCTCTGTAAATGGGTATCGGATGTTGTTTTTTTTCCGGGAAGTATAGACGGCCTGGAGTGATACCGACCACCTCACTAAACAATTTGCGTTGTCATGGAAACATATGGTCACTGACACCATATTCCACACATGCCTAGCAAGGCAGGGAAGTGAACCGTAACTTTTACTTGTTAGCTACTCTAGAAGCTTCACTTGTGTGTGTGTATGAGTGTTTGTGTGTGTGTGTGTGTGTCTGGTGTCACACATTGAAACCACACCCATAAAATATACATTTTTGACTGGGCAAAATGTTGTAGACTCAGGTCATCTTCACTTATTAAAGCTGCAAACGTTTCAATGATGGAATTAAAATGCCACTTTAAGATTGAAACAAGCAGCTGTGCCGTAGCTTTGACTTTAGAACGAAATGGCTTCACTACAGTCTGGGCACCTCCATATCTGCTCAACCAGCAACCAACAAAATGTCCATCTCGATCATTCATACTTTTCCATAGAACACGCCGAGTTCTTCTGTCAAAATTGTGTGCTACTTGATGCATAGAAAACTGTGTGATATTGAACGCGCTGAACTCTGTACAAAAGGCGTGCAGCTCATAATGGACACACCCGAGTCACTGTAACGTCCGTCACAAGCAGCATAACTCTATGTGTCAGCGACAAAACCGTGGATTAGTGAGCATGCCACAACAATAGTCGCTGTCCCAACAAATGAAGTCAGACCACCACTTCCGTGAAACATTTGATCCAACCGCGGTCCAGCTTGTGACAAATTTTTAATTGGAAACAGACAAATCATACACCCCGTACCAAGGCAAGGCCGAGGCCTGTTACCGTTCTCCTAAAATCAAGAGCCAGTGGCACTGCAGCACTATCTCATCTCGTTGGCACGCGAAATTCATGTCACGGGAGAGGGAGAGTGGCAGTTTAAAATCGTAACATTAAGAGAGAGAAAGAGAGAGAGAGAGAGACAGTTCAAAATCCTAACATTAAGAGAGAGAGAGCTAAAAAACAGAGATGCAGTTTAATATATTAAACATTAAGATATAAATAGGAGAGAGAGAGAGAGAGAGAGAGAGAGAGAGAGAGAGAGAGAGAGAGAGTTAGTTTAAATTTCTAGCAGTAATACGAGATCTCGTATATAGAGATCAAAATTAAAATGAAGGAGTTAAGAGATATGAGAAAGTTTATACTTATAGCATCAAAAGTTAACCATTTAAAAATCCTAGAATGACCAGAGAGACAATTTCAAATACAAGCACGATGTGGAAAGCAGATTATAATATTGGTATGAAAAGAGATACAGTAAAAAAAACCTACTATTAATAAAGAAACAGTTAGAAACACTAACAAGAAAAATAAAAGCAGCTTAAAATAATGTTATGAAAAGAGAGATAGACATATCAAACATTAAAGTAGTGAGAGACAATCATTCTTTTTTATTTTATTTTTAAACTGAGAATCAAGTTCAGAATAATTGATCAAAGTTGTAGAATAAAGTGTAATATGGGGTGTTTATAATGTCGCTATGGAGTGACATTATCAATATTCTTGAAATGAAATCACCGATTGATGAAACTGACATCCCATTCTGTGTCCACAATCCCGTCACAAACATAACACAGTAAGCCGCTATTATATTCACGGTTTCATTGCTGAAGGGAAATGCTGTTATACAATGGAAACATGATATTTTTTTTAAAAATACGTCTTTGGTAATGATAGCAAATATAGAGAAGAAGTTATTCAACAATTTGTGTTGAAATGTCCAGACTCACAAGTCTCCCACCTCAATGAGGCTATGACTTTGATTGACAAGTTTCGTGCTACGGATAGTGTCGTAGATGCATATGGATCTGGAGGGCCTTCAACTTCAGAAGACACAGAACTTGATATGCAGACCAGAATTACAATGAGCCCTAATAAATCTTTAAGGTGGTTGTCTCAACATGCAAACTTTTCCAATGAATACCGTCCACAGGGTTCTGAAGTGTTAGCTGCACTATCGTCCTTACAGATTAATTGAATCGTCTTAATTACATGCAAGAAATTGTGTATCCAGATTGAACTACTGCATGTGGGTTCAGAACCTTATCTCTGAACAAGGTGATGAAGTCCTTGACGTGACACTCTTCACTGATGAGGCACGGTTTCATCTCTCCGGTTGCGTCAACATGTAAGAACAACCGTATGTAGAGCAGTAAAAAAAAAAACCCGCATGAATTACATCAAGTACCGCTTTACGTTCAGAAAGTCGTAAGCGGATAATTGGGAAACATTTTTTTCAATGCAAAAATCAACGCAGAACATTACCGTACTTTAATGCTGGAATCATTCATAGCCCACCGTTCAGAGCGGGAAATTAAAGAAGCTCGGTTTCGGCAGGATGGGGCAACAGCACACACAGCCGCAACAACATCACTTACTTATTAGGAAAGCGTATTAGCAAGTCGCATTATTTCACTTGTAATCTGGCCTGCTCGTTCACCAGACCTAACCCCGCCTAATTATTACCTGACCTAACCCCGCCTAATTATTATCTGTGGAGGTGATGTTCCAAAAGAAATGTTTATCGAATATTCTGAAGACAGATAATGACCTGAAGGCGGAAATCGTCACCCAGAGACAACAAATATCACGGGTCATTATCCAGAAGGTTTTTATAGACAAACACCAGGCATACAACGAGTTGTTAACCCCCTACTGCCCATACCAGAACAGACTCCCTTAACAGAGGAATCAGGATTTTCAAAACAAACACGGACAGAAATGAAAGGAATACCTGACACGGATGAACAGAATAACCTGCAGCGTAAAACAATAACTCTCAGTTTCTTGGATGAAGAATACCCGCAAGACCTATGGATTCATGTGTACACAGATGGGTCACTACAGAATACAGTAAAGAATGGGTGAGCAGGTGCATACATAGAATACCCAAATAACACTAGTGATATGGATAAAATAGCAACAGGGAAATATCGTCGCAAATACGATGCAGAAATCAAAGCAATGTTGGCAATAGAAAAACTGCTGAACAGTATTCTTAGCTCACAGCCTGTAGTGTTTTTGACAGATGCAAGATCAGTACTCCAAGCACTGCAATCCAGAAAGTTGCTACATCTGCAGACCTTTATGACTGAACTCTGCAAACACCACAGGGTTGCCCTGCAGTGGATCCCACCTCACTGTAGAATACCAGGAAATGGGAAAGCAGATCAGTTGGCAAATGAAGGTGTAACAGGCACACAACCAGATGCACCAGTTACATACCATCATAATAAACAGATAATCAATTTAATCAGCAGACAACATGCCCCAAATCAGGATACTTTTCATAATATGAATAGATGGGAACATATTATCATTATACACATTAGAGCAGGGCACAATCGACTCCACCTTCACGTGTATACACAATTCAATATCGGCACCTCAACTACATGTTCATGTGGACAGTCGCCCCAGACTGCGGAACGCATATTTCAAGAATGCATTGAATATAGTAGACTGAGGAAAACCCATTGGCCCATAAAAACAACACCACAGTCAAGTCTATATGGGCCACTGCACGAATTACTAAATACAGTAACATTTATACAGGAAATGACATTGCAGATATAGACAATATTTCAGGCAAACGAGAGATAGATCCAGAAGGTTTTAGAAAATATGAAGAGTTGAGTTACAGAATATCTTGAGGCCTGCAGTGGATATTTTGAACGCATGCTGTAAACACAACTCCATCTTGTGAACAACTTCTTTTTAATAGCCTTGTTTTCTTAGATGACATTTTAGTAACTAAAAGTGGGTAACTTTTATTTTTTTAAAGAAATTATAAATAATTGATATTTGCAACCACAAATGAAAGGAAGATACATTTCTTTTAATATGGTTCTTCAGAAATTGAACTTTTCTTTTAGATATTTGCAAAAGAACGTGCACATTTAATGATCATTCTTTTTTGGGAAGGCAATATGCATATGAATGACACTTTAGACAATTTACAATATGCTGATATATCAAGAATTGTTTCAAAAAATCTAACAGGAGTTGCTTTCCTTTTAATAAAAAAAAAAAAAAACAACTTTTAATTTCTAAAGCAGATAAGAAATATACTTTGTATACTTTATATTTTAAACACAAAACCAACCACCAACACACAAAATGTCCGGACGAGGAAAAGGAGGAAAAGTCAAGGCAATTGACACAGATGTCATGAGAGTCTAAGAAACTGAAAAAGAACAATGATTTAAAAGAACAGACGATTTGTTGCAAGACAGAGAAATCTATTAAATGAAATAGAGATTACACAAGAATAAGAATAAAATAAACTCGCACGGAAGACGAAATAATGCCGAAGAAAACGCCAAACACAGGGAAGAAGACAATCCCAACTGCCCAAGCCTTCCAGACGAATTCAGAAGAAAGAACAGAGCAGATCAAGATTACCCAAGCCTTCCAGACGACTTCAGAAGAGAGATCCAGAACAGAGCATGTCTAGATGCCTCCCAAGCCGTCAGATAAAGCGGAACACGAAATTCACGATATTGAAATAGACGAGAAGCATGTGAAAGGCACATTGACGGCAAATGTCAGCGGCCCGGACGCCTCCAAAATCTCACTTTCCATGATGACGAGCATCCTCGTAGGCCCCGCCGGAGTTATGCTCAACGGTATAAAGACTTTGTACCGTTTCAGCGACGCAAGAAAATGGTTTTTTTTACCTTAACACCTGATGCACACAAGCAGAAATACAAAGATCTTGGCGACAAAACTATACAACTAAAGATCCAAACGTCACAATAGTGATATGCCATGAGCGAGCAAGAGGATGCATCCACTGGATGCCACCAACACTAAACAACCAACAAGTACAGGATATTGTACACAGAATGACCGGGGATAAAGAGGCCCAAGTTAAACAAGATACATACCAAGCCGACAGATGGACCTTTTGGTACCAGCCATCTCCAGAGGTGGATATACCACACTATCTCAAAATAAGACTTAAAGGAAAAATTAACGAAATCATCAAAGTTTTCGTGACCCTGCCAGGCAGGAGAACACCATGCTCCCACTGCGGACTCGACACGCACTGGGAAAACAGGTGCCCCAAGAAACCAGGCAGGAGAGTCAAGGCAGTCGAGGAACCAGTCCTTACTAAACCGGCCCAGACCATCGTTTCAAATACAACAAATGCAGCACCAGCAGCCAATGACACAGCCCCACCAACTACAAAAAAGAAGCGTAACTCTAAACAAAAGGAAACAAAACAAACAACAAAGGAGGACATGCAACAGCAAAATTCCAGAACAAAAGTCCAGACGGCCACATCAACATCAACAGATTCAGAAGATGAACCCAGAACACGGAAACCCTCACAAATACAGAAGTACAACAAACAACCCACACAAAAAAATCTACAAAACGAAGAACAACAACAGACATACATAGACTACTTCACAGATACGGAGTACAACGACTGGGAAGTGCAGTTTGACGACCCGCAGCACGGTTTCAACAACCCCGAATACAGCTACCAATGATGTCCTTCTGAGGACAACAAAGACAAATGTCTTAAAGAATGGTTTCCCCTCTTCTACAATAAATAAAATTTGGCAAATAAAAGTCCCAAAATTAAATGTTTACCCTACTACTCCTACTACTACAACTATTTCCACTACTACTACTACCTATTACTACTACTACTACTTCTAAAACAAAAAAAAACAAAAAAAAAAAAATTAAAAAAAAAAGATAAGAAATATATTAACATTTTCATTAATATTTCAACGGCAGAACATTTTTTGCATTTAAGTTTGATATATTAGGACGAACCGTTCCTGAAAATATTACGCAACATTTGAATATATATTCTACAAAGTATTATTTGTTTTCTTATCTGGTAATCAACTGATTAAAGTTTCAAAGCATTTTTATACACTACAGATGCAAAAGAAGTTAATTTACAAAAAGTAACCGACGCTGTCTAATCACTTCACTGTAGAGTCTAGAAGAGATAATTTGTTAGAGAGAGATGTATCAATAACACAAAGAAAATACTATGCAGTTGAAATTTCAAATTTGTAGTAGAAAAAGGGAGGGGAGTTGGAGATAGAGAACTGCACGAAATTCATGTCACCGGAAGAGGCAGTTTCAATTTTTAGCAGTAATAGATAGAGATTAAAATTTAAGAGTTAAGAGAGTTAAGATAGTTTATATTTCTAGCATAAAAAGTTATCCATTTAAAAAACCTAGAATGGTCAGGACTCAAGGATGCATCCTATCACCAAGCTTGTTCAATCTATACACTGAGCAAATCTTTAAAAACATCATAGAGATGCCAGGCCTACAAATTAATGGAAAGATAATCAATAACCTAAGATATGCTGACGATACTGTACTACTAGCAGAAAATCCTAAAGACCTACAACAATTACTTAATGAAATAAACACGACAAGCAAAAAATATGGACTAGATATGAATATCAAAAAGACTAAAACTATGATCATAAACAAAGAAAATACTCAAAACCCACAAGTGGATATCAAAATTGAAGGAATAGACCTTGAGACAGTTCAGAACTATAACTACCTTGGACATACTATAACCAGTGATGGAAAATGTACAACTGAAATAAACAAAAGAATAGGAATGGCAAAAAGTAATTTTAATGTCATGAAGGACATACTAACATCAAAACAAATAACACCAGAGCTAAAACTAAGAATAGCAAAATGTTACATCTTCTCAATATTCCTATATGGTGCTGAAACATGGACATTAGACAAGAAAACAGAACAGAGAATTGAAGCCTTTGAAATGTGGATATATAGAAGAATAGGTAGAATTGGATGGAAGGAAAAGAAAACAAACGACAAAGTCTTAAAACAACTAAAAATGAAAAGAGAACTTCTGAACACAATTAGAACAAGACAAATGCGATTCTTAGGCCATGTTAAAAGACACAACAGCCTACTGAAAGTGATCCTGGAGGGGAAAATACAAGGTAAAAGAGGCAGAGGCAGACAAAGATTAACATGGACGAGTAACATCAAAAGATGGACAAATCAACCGATGACAGCCTGCACCATCAAAGCAAGAGATAGAGCAAAATGGCGCTCCATGGTAGCCAACCTTCGTTGCGGAGACGGCACTCAATGATGATGAGAATGGTCAGAGAGACAGTTTAAAATAACACCACCTAATTATTATCTGTGGGATGAGCTGAGAAAAATAGTTTATCAAATATTCTGAAGACCGATAATGACTTGAAGGCAGAAATCGTTACCCTGAGCGAACAATATCACCGGTGATTATCCAGAAGGTATGTGTAGACAAACACAGACATATCAAGTGTTGTTAACATTCTACTGCCCACACCGGAACAGACTCCCTTAACAGAGGAATCTGGATTGTCAATACAAATGCGTACAGAAGTGAAAGGAATACTCGACAAGCAGGAATAGAATAGTCAACAGTGTAAAACAACCACTTTCAGTTTCCTGGATGAAGAATACACACACGACCTATGGATTCGTGTGTACACCGATAGGTCAGCACATATTGCAGTAAAGAATGTGGGAGCAGTTGCCTACATAAAGTACCCAAATAACACTAGTGACATAAATACAAAAGCAACAGGGAAATATTGTCACAATTACGATGCAGAAATGCAAGCAAAAACGTTGGCAATAGAAAAAACTGCTGAACAGTAATCTTAGCCCACAGCCTGTAGAGTTTTTGACAGATGCAAGATCAGTGCTCCAGGCACTGCAATCCAGAAAGTTGCTAATCTGCAAACTTTATTGACTGAACTCTACAAACACCATAGGATTGTCTTGCAGTGGATCCCATCTCACTATGGAATACCAGAAAACTAGAGAGCAGATCAGCTTTCAAAAGAAGGTACAACAGGCACACAACCAGATGCGCCGGTTACATACCATCATAAGATACAGATAATCAAATCGATCAGAAGACCAAATGCTTCAAATCTGGATGCATTTCATTATATGAATAGATGGGAACATGTTATCATTATACGCATTAGAACAGGACACAATTGACTCCACGGTCACGTGTCTACAAAATTCAAGATCGTTACCTCAACTACATGTACATGTGGACAGGCGCCCCAGACAGCGGAACGCATATTTCAAGAATGCACCGAATATAGTAGACTGTGAGGAAAGTTCTCTTATACCATTAATACAACACTACAGACAAGACTATATGCACCACTGCAAGAATGACAAAAGACGGTAACATTTATACAAGAAACGACATTGCAGTTATAGACAATACTTCAGGCGAACGAAAGATAGATATATAGATCCAGAAGGTTTTCGAAAATAGTAAGAGACAAGTCTCAGAATATCTTGAGGCCTGTTCTGGATATTTTGAACACATGCTGTAAACACAGCTTCATCGCGTGAACAGCTTCTTTATCTTATACAAGCCAGCCAACAGCAGTAGTATCTAGATGAATAACACAAATTGTATATACAATTTCACGTAATTTCATAAATATGTTCACTGCACCGAACTTTATATAGCCACGTTTTCTTATTTATGACAGAAGTTGACTTTTTGTGAGCAAAGAAAGATAACTTTGAATCTTTGAGAGAAATTAAAAATAATTAATATTTGCACTACAAATTTAGGAAAGGTACATTTCTTTTAATTAGATACTTTAGGATTTGCAATTTCTTATAGAAATTTTCAAAGATCTTGCACACTTTATGAGAAAATTATTTTGTGGGAAACAATATGCATTTGTATAAAAGTTTTGACAATTGACAATTACAATATATCAACGTATAAAGAATTCTTAACTATTAATATAACATGAGTTGCTTCCCTTTAAACAAAAATGAATTTTAATTTTAATTTCTAAAGCATATAAGTTTATATTAACATTTTCATCAAGAATTCAACGGTAGAACACATTTTTTGCATTTAAGTTTGATATGTTCGAACGAACCATGCCTGTAAATATTAGGCAACATTTAAATATATATTCTTCAAAGAATTATTATATTTCTTAACTGATAATCAACTGTTTAAAGTTTCTAAACATTTTTATAGATCACAGGACGAAAGATGTTAATTTACAAACATTAGCTGATGCCGTCTCATCAGTTTACTGTAGAGTCTAGAAGAGATAATGTTAGAGAGAGAGAGAGAGAGAGAGAGAGACAGAGATAGAGAGAGAGGGGGGGTAAAAAAGAAAACTAGTAATATATTATGCAGTTGAAAATTAAAAATTGTAGTAGAAAAAGGGAGAGGAGTTGGAGTTAGACAATTGCACATAATTCATGTCATTGGAGAGGTAGAGAGGCAGTATAAAATCCTAACATTAAAAGAGAGAGAGAAAGAGCGAAAATGAGAGATGCAGTTATATATATATTAAACATTAAGATATAGATAGAAGAAAGAGAATGAGAGATAGGCATTTTAAATTTCAAGAATTAATAGATAGAGATTAAAATGTATGATTTAAGTGAGTTGAGAGAGTTTATATTTCTAACATCAAAAGTTAACCTTTTGAAAATTCTAGAATGACCAGAGAGACAATTTAAAATACTAGCATGAAGATAAAAGCAGTTTAAAATTTTAATATGAAAAGAGATACATTGAAAAGTCCTACTATTAAGAAAGAAACAGTTAATAATGCTAATATGAAAATGAAAGCAGCTTAAAATCCTGTTATGAAAATAGCGATAGACAATTACATCTCAAGCATTAAAATTGAGAGACAGTCATTCTTTTTTTATTTTTTAATTGAGAATGAAGTTCTGAATAGTTTATCAAACTTGTAGTAACATGTGTTATATAGGGTGTTTATAATGTCTCTGTGCGGTGACTCGATCAATATATAGAAAAGAAAGGGGAAGCAGGGGTCTACATAGAGTACCCAAAAAATAACACTAGGGATATGGAAAAGATAGCAACATGGAAATATTATCACAATTACGATGCAGAAATGCAAAAGCAATAACGTTGGCAATAGAAAAACTGCTGAGCAGTAATCTTACCCCACAGCCTGTAGAGTTTTTGACAGATGCAAGATCAAATCCAGAAAGTTGCTAATCTGCAAACTTTATTGACTGAACTCTACAAACACCATAGGATTGCCTTGCAGTGGATCCCATCTCACTATGGAATACCAGAAAACTAGAGAGCAGATCAGCTTTCAAAAGAAGGTACAACAGGCACACAACCAGATGCGCCGGTTACATACCATCATAAGATACAGATAATCAAATCGATCAGAAGACCAAATGCTTCAAATCTGGATGCATTTCATTATATGAATAGATGGGAACATGTTATCATTATACGCATTAGAACAGGACACAATTGACTCCACGGTCACGTGTCTACAAAATTCAAGATCGTTACCTCAACTACATGTACATGTGGACAGGCGCCCCAGACAGCGGAACGCATATTTCAAGAATGCACCGAATATAGTAGACTGTGAGGAAAGTTCTCTTATACCATTAATACAACACTACAGACAAGACTATATGCACCACTGCAAGAATGACAAAAGACGGTAACATTTATACAAGAAACGACATTGCAGTTATAGACAATACTTCAGGCGAACGAAAGATAGATATATAGATCCAGAAGGTTTTCGAAAATAGTAAGAGACAAGTCTCAGAATATCTTGAGGCCTGTTCTGGATATTTTGAACACATGCTGTAAACACAGCTTCATCGCGTGAACAGCTTCTTTATCTTATACAAGCCAGCCAACAGCAGTAGTATCTAGATGAATAACACAAATTGTATATACAATTTCACGTAATTTCATAAATATGTTCACTGCACCGAACTTTATATAGCCACGTTTTCTTATTTATGACAGAAGTTGACTTTTTGTGAGCAAAGAAAGATAACTTTGAATCTTTGAGAGAAATTAAAAATAATTAATATTTGCACTACAAATTTAGGAAAGGTACATTTCTTTTAATTAGATACTTTAGGATTTGCAATTTCTTATAGAAATTTTCAAAGATCTTGCACACTTTATGAGAAAATTATTTTGTGGGAAACAATATGCATTTGTATAAAAGTTTTGACAATTGACAATTACAATATATCAACGTATAAAGAATTCTTAACTATTAATATAACATGAGTTGCTTCCCTTTAAACAAAAATGAATTTTAATTTTAATTTCTAAAGCATATAAGTTTATATTAACATTTTCATCAAGAATTCAACGGTAGAACACATTTTTTGCATTTAAGTTTGATATGTTCGAACGAACCATGCCTGTAAATATTAGGCAACATTTAAATATATATTCTTCAAAGAATTATTATATTTCTTAACTGATAATCAACTGTTTAAAGTTTCTAAACATTTTTATAGATCACAGGACGAAAGATGTTAATTTACAAACATTAGCTGATGCCGTCTCATCAGTTTACTGTAGAGTCTAGAAGAGATAATGTTATAGAGAGAGAGAGAGAGAGGGGGGGTAAAAAAGAAAACTAGTAATATATTATGCAGTTGAAAATTAAAAATTGTAGTAGAAAAAGGGAGAGGAGTTGGAGTTAGACAATTGCACATAATTCATGTCATTGGAGAGGTAGAGAGGCAGTATAAAATCCTAACATTAAAAGAGAGAGAGAAAGAGCGAAAATGAGAGATGCAGTTTATATATATTAAACATTAAGATATAGATAGAAGAAAGAGAATGAGAGATAGGCATTTTAAATTTCAAGAATTAATAGATAGAGATTAAAATGTATGATTTAAGTGAGTTGAGAGAGTTTATATTTCTAACATCAAAAGTTAACCTTTTGAAAATTCTAGAATGACCAGAGAGACAATTTAAAATACTAGCATGAAGATAAAAGCAGTTTAAAATTTTAATATGAAAAGAGATACATTGAAAAGTCCTACTATTAAGAAAGAAACAGTTAATAATGCTAATATGAAAATGAAAGCAGCTTAAAATCCTGTTATGAAAATAGCGATAGACAATTACATCTCAAGCATTAAAATTGAGAGACAGTCATTCTTTTTTTATTTTTTAATTGAGAATGAAGTTCTGAATAGTTTATCAAACTTGTAGTAACATGTGTTATATAGGGTGTTTATAATGTCTCTGTGCGGTGACTCGATCAATATATAGAAAAGAAAGGGGAAGCAGGGGTCTACATAGAGTACCCAAAAAATAACACTAGGGATATGGAAAAGATAGCAACATGGAAATATTATCACAATTACGATGCAGAAATGCAAAAGCAATAACGTTGGCAATAGAAAAACTGCTGAGCAGTAATCTTACCCCACAGCCTGTAGAGTTTTTGACAGATGCAAGATCAAATCCAGAAAGTTGCTAATCTGCAAACTTTATTGACTGAACTCTACAAACACCATAGGATTGCCTTGCAGTGGATCCCATCTCACTATGGAATACCAGAAAACTAGAGAGCAGATCAGCTTTCAAAAGAAGGTACAACAGGCACACAACCAGATGCGCCGGTTACATACCATCATAAGATACAGATAATCAAATCGATCAGAAGACCAAATGCTTCAAATCTGGATGCATTTCATTATATGAATAGATGGGAACATGTTATCATTATACGCATTAGAACAGGACACAATTGACTCCACGGTCACGTGTCTACAAAATTCAAGATCGTTACCTCAACTACATGTACATGTGGACAGGCGCCCCAGACAGCGGAACGCATATTTCAAGAATGCACCGAATATAGTAGACTGTGAGGAAAGTTCTCTTATACCATTAATACAACACTACAGACAAGACTATATGCACCACTGCAAGAATGACAAAAGACGGTAACATTTATACAAGAAACGACATTGCAGTTATAGACAATACTTCAGGCGAACGAAAGATAGATATATAGATCCAGAAGGTTTTCGAAAATAGTAAGAGACAAGTCTCAGAATATCTTGAGGCCTGTTCTGGATATTTTGAACACATGCTGTAAACACAGCTTCATCGCGTGAACAGCTTCTTTATCTTATACAAGCCAGCCAACAGCAGTAGTATCTAGATGAATAACACAAATTGTATATACAATTTCACGTAATTTCATAAATATGTTCACTGCACCGAACTTTATATAGCCACGTTTTCTTATTTATGACAGAAGTTGACTTTTTGTGAGCAAAGAAAGATAACTTTGAATCTTTGAGAGAAATTAAAAATAATTAATATTTGCACTACAAATTTAGGAAAGGTACATTTCTTTTAATTAGATACTTTAGGATTTGCAATTTCTTATAGAAATTTTCAAAGATCTTGCACACTTTATGAGAAAATTATTTTGTGGGAAACAATATGCATTTGTATAAAAGTTTTGACAATTGACAATTACAATATATCAACGTATAAAGAATTCTTAACTATTAATATAACATGAGTTGCTTCCCTTTAAACAAAAATGAATTTTAATTTTAATTTCTAAAGCATATAAGTTTATATTAACATTTTCATCAAGAATTCAACGGTAGAACACATTTTTTGCATTTAAGTTTGATATGTTCGAACGAACCATGCCTGTAAATATTAGGCAACATTTAAATATATATTCTTCAAAGAATTATTATATTTCTTAACTGATAATCAACTGTTTAAAGTTTCTAAACATTTTTATAGATCACAGGACGAAAGATGTTAATTTACAAACATTAGCTGATGCCGTCTCATCAGTTTACTGTAGAGTCTAGAAGAGATAATGTTAGAGAGAGAGAGAGAGAGAGAGAGAGAGAGAGAGGGGGTAAAAAAGAAACTAGTAATATATTATGCAGTTGAAAATTAAAAATTGTAGTAGAAAAAGGGAGAGGAGTTGGAGTTAGACAATTGCACATAATTCATGTCATTGGAGAGGTAGAGAGGCAGTATAAAATCCTAACATTAAAAGAGAGAGAGAGAAGAGCGAAAAATGAGAGATGCAGTTATATATATTAAACATTAAGATATAGATAGAAGAAAGAGAATGAGAGATAGGCATTTTAAATTTCAAGAATTAATAGATAGAGATTAAAATGTATGATTTAAGTGAGTTGAGAGAGTTTATATTTCTAACATCAAAAGTTAACCTTTTGAAAATTCTAGAATGACCAGAGAGACAATTTAAAATACTAGCATGAAGATAAAAGCAGTTTAAAATTTTAATATGAAAAGAGATACATTGAAAAGTCCTACTATTAAGAAAGAAACAGTTAATAATGCTAATATGAAAATGAAAGCAGCTTAAAATCCTGTTATGAAAATAGCGATAGACAATTACATCTCAAGCATTAAAATTGAGAGACAGTCATTCTTTTTTTATTTTTTAATTGAGAATGAAGTTCTGAATAGTTTATCAAACTTGTAGTAACAGTGTTATATATGGTGTTTATAATGTCTCTGTGCGGTGACTCGATCAATATATAGAAAAGAAAGGGGAAGCAGGGGTCTACATAGAGTACCCAAAAAATAACACTAGGGATATGGAAAAGATAGCAACATGGAAATATTATCACAATTACGATGCAGAAATGCAAAAGCAATAACGTTGGCAATAGAAAAACTGCTGAGCAGTAATCTTACCCCACAGCCTGTAGAGTTTTTGACAGATGCAAGATCAATCCAGAAAGTTGCTAATCTGCAAACTTTATTGACTGAACTCTACAAACACCATAGGATTGCCTTGCAGTGGATCCCATCTCACTATGGAATACCAGAAAACTAGAGAGCAGATCAGCTTTCAAAAGAAGGTACAACAGGCACACAACCAGATGCGCCGGTTACATACCATCATAAGATACAGATAATCAAATCAATCAGAAGACCAAATGCTTCAAATCTGGATGCATTTCATTATATGAATAGATGGGAACATGTTATCATTATACGCATTAGAACAGGACACAATTGACTCCACGGTCACGTGTCTACAAAATTCAAGATCGTTACCTCAACTACATGTACATGTGGACAGGCGCCCCAGACAGCGGAACGCATATTTCAAGAATGCACCGAATATAGTAGACTGAGGAAAGTTCTCTTATACCATTAATACAACACTACAGACAAGACTATATGCACCACTGCAAGAATGACAAAAGACGGTAACATTTATACAAGAAACGACATTGCAGTTATAGACAATACTTCAGGCGAACGAAAGATAGATATATAGATCCAGAAGGTTTTCGAAAATAGTAAGAGACAAGTCTCAGAATATCTTGAGGCCTGTTCTGGATATTTTGAACACATGCTGTAAACACAGCTTCATCGCGTGAACAGCTTTTTTATCTTATACAAGCCAGCCAACAGCAGTAGTATCTAGATGAATAACACAATTGTATATAAAATTTCACGTAATTTCATAAATATGTTCACTGCACCGAACTTTATATAGCCACGTTTTCTTATTTATGACAGAAGTTGACTTTTTGTGAGCAAAGAAAGATAACTTTGAATCTTTGAGAGAAATTAAAAATAATTAATATTTGCACTACAAATTTAGGAAAGGTACATTTCTTTTAATTAGATACTTTAGGATTTGCAATTTCTTATAGAAATTTTCAAAGATCTTGCACACTTTATGAGAAAATTATTTTGTGGGAAACAATATGCATATGTATAAAAGTTTTGACAATTGACAATTACAATATATCAACGTATAAAGAATTCTTAACTATTAATATAACATGAGTTGCTTCCCTTTAAACAAAAATGAATTTTAATTTTAATTTCTAAAGCATATAAGTTTATATTAACATTTTCATCAAGAATTCAACGGTAGAACACATTTTTTGCATTTAAGTTTGATATGTTCGAACGAACCATGCCTGTAAATATTAGGCAACATTTAAATATATATTCTTCAAAGAATTATTATATTTCTTAACTGATAATCAACTGTTTAAAGTTTCTAAACATTTTTATAGATCACAGGACGAAAGATGTTAATTTACAAACATTAGCTGATGCCGTCTCATCAGTTTACTGTAGAGTCTAGAAGAGATAATGTTAGAGAGAGAGAGAGAGAGAGAGAGAGACAGAGATAGAGAGAGAGAGAGAGAGAGAGAGAGAGAGAGAGAGGTAAAAAAGAACACTAGTAATATATTATGCAGTTGAAAATTAAAAATTGTAGTAGAAAAAGGGAGAGGAGTTGGAGTTAGACAATTGCACATAATTCATGTCATTGGAGAGGTAGAGAGGCAGTATAAAATCCTAACATTAAGAGAGACGGAGAGAGAAAGAGCGAAAAAGAGAGATGCAGTTATATATATTAAACATTAAGTTATAGATAGAAGAAAGAGAATGAGAGATAGGCATTTTAAATTTCTAGCATTAATAGATAGAGATTAAAACGTAGGAGTTAAGAGAGTTGAGAGAGTTTATATTTCAAACGTCAAAAATTAACCTTTTGAAAATTCTAGAATGACCAAAGAGACAATTTAAAATACTAGCATGAAGATAAAAGCAGTTAAAATTTTAATATGAAAAGAGATACATTGAAAAGTCAAACTATTAAGAAAGAAACAGTTAATAATGCTAATATGAAAATGAAAGCAGCTTAAAATCCTGTTATGAAAATAGCGATACACAATTACATCTCAAGCATTAAAATTGAGAGACAGTCATTCTTTTTTTATTTTTTAATTGAGAATCAAGTTCTGAATAGTTTATCAAACTTGTAGTAACAAGTGTTATATATGGTGTTTATAATGTCTCTGTGCGGTGACTCGATCAATATATAGAAAAGAAAGGGGAAGCAGGGGTCTACATAGAGTACCCAAAAATTAACACTAGGGATATGGAAAAGATAGCAACATGGAAATATTATCACAATTACGATGCAGAAATGCAAGCAATAACGTTGGCAATAGAAAAACTGCTGAACAGTAATCTTACCCCACAGCCTGTAGAGTTTTTGACAGATGCAAGATCAGTGCTCCAGGCACTGCAATCCAGAAAGTTGCTAATCTGCAAACTTTATTGACTGAACTCTACAAACACCATAGGATTGCCTTGCAGTGGATCCCATCTCACTATGGAATACCAGAAAACTAGAGAGCAGATCAGCTTTCAAAAGAAGGTACAACAGGCACACAACCAGATGCGCCGGTTACATACCATCATAAGATACAGATAATCAAATCAATCAGAAGACCAAATGCTCCAAATCTGGATGCATTTCAATATATGAATAGATGGGAACAGGTTATCATTATACGCATTAGAACAGGACACAATTGACTCCACAGTCACGTGTCTACAAAATTCAAGAACGTTACCTCAACTACATGTACATGTGGACAGGCGCCCCAGACAGCGGAATGTATATTTCAAGAATGCACCGAATATAGTAGACTGAGGAAAGTCCACTTATACCATTAATACAACACTACAGACAAGACTATATGCACCACTGCAAGAATGACAAAAGACGGTAACATTTATACACGAAACGACATTGCAGTTATAGACAATACTTCAGGCGAACGAAAGATAGATATATAGATCCAGAAGGTTTTCGAAAATAGTAAGAGACAAGTCTCAGAATATCTTGAGGCCTGTTCTGGATATTTTGAACACATGCTGTAAACACAGCTTCATCGCGTGAACAGCTTCTTTATTTTATACAAGCCAGCCAACAGCAGTAGCATCTAGATGAATAATACACATTTTATATACAATTTCACGTAATTTCACAAATATGTTCACTGCACCGGACTTTATATAGCCACGTTTTCTTATTTATGACAGAAGTTGACTTTTTTGTGAGCAAAGGAAGATAACTTTTAATCTTTGAGAGAAATTAAAAATAATTAATATTTGCAACTACAAATTATAGAAAGGTACATTTTTTTAATTAGATACTTTAGGATTTGCAATATCTTATAGAAATTTTCAAAGATCTTGCACACTTTATGAGAAAATTATTTTGTGGGAAACAATATGCATATGTATAAAAGTTTTGACAATTGACAATTACAATATATCAACGTATAAAGAATTCTTAACTATTAATATAACATGAGTTGCTTCCCTTTAAACAAAAATGAATTTTAATTTTAATTTCTAAAGCATATAAGTTTATATTAACATTTTCATCAAGAATTCAACGGTAGAACACATTTTTTGCATTTAAGTTTGATATGTTCGAACGAACCATGCCTGTAAATATTAGGCAACATTTAAATATATATTCTTCAAAGAATTATTATATTTCTTAACTGATAATCAACTGTTTAAAGTTTCTAAACATTTTTATAGATCACAGGACGAAAGATGTTAATTTACAAACATTAGCTGATGCCGTCTCATCAGTTTACTGTAGAGTCTAGAAGAGATAATGTTAGAGAGAGAGAGAGAGAGAGAGAGACAGAGATAGAGAGAGAGAGAGAGAGAGAGAGAGAGAGAGAGGTAAAAAAGAACACTAGTAATATATTATGCAGTTGAAAATTAAAAATTGTAGTAGAAAAGGGAGAGGAGTTGGAGTTAGACAATTGCACATAATTCATGTCATTGGGGAGGTAGAGAGGCAGTATAAAATCCTAACATTAAGAGAGACGGAGAGAGAAAGAGCGAAAAAGAGAGATGCAGTTATATATATTAAACATTAAGTTATAGATAGAAGAAAGAGAATGAGAGATAGGCATTTTAAATTTCTAGCATTAATAGATAGAGATTAAAACGTAGGAGTTAAGAGAGTTGAGAGAGTTTATATTTCAAACGTCAAAAATTAACCTTTTGAAAATTCTAGAATGACCAAAGAGACAATTTAAAATACTAGCATGAAGATAAAAGCAGTTTAAAATTTTAATATGAAAAGAGATACATTGAAAAGTCAAACTATTAAGAAAGAAACAGTTAATAATGCTAATATGAAAATGAAAGCAGCTTAAAATCCTGTTATGAAAATAGCGATACACAATTACATCTCAAGCATTAAAATTGAGAGACAGTCATTCTTTTTTTATTTTTTAATTGAGAATCAAGTTCTGAATAGTTTATCAAACTTGTAGTAACAAGTGTTATATATGGTGTTTATAATGTCTCTGTGCGGTGACTCGATCAATATATAGAAAAGAAAGGGGAAGCAGGGGTCTACATAGAGTACCCAAAAATTAACACTAGGGATATGGAAAAGATAGCAACATGGAAATATTATCACAATTACGATGCAGAAATGCAAGCAATAACGTTGGCAATAGAAAAAACTGCTGAACAGTAATCTTACCCCACAGCCTGTAGAGTTTTTGACAGATGCAAGATCAGTGCTCCAGGCACTGCAATCCAGAAAGTTGCTAATCTGCAAACTTTATTGACTGAACTCTACAAACACCATAGGATTGCCTTGCAGTGGATCCCATCTCACTATGGAATACCAGAAAACTAGAGAGCAGATCAGCTTTCAAAAGAAGGTACAACAGGCACACAACCAGATGCGCCGGTTACATACCATCATAAGATACAGATAATCAAATCAATCAGAAGACCAAATGCTCCAAATCTGGATGCATTTCAATATATGAATAGATGGGAACAGGTTATCATTATACGCATTAGAACAGGACACAATTGACTCCACAGTCACGTGTCTACAAAATTCAAGAACGTTACCTCAACTACATGTACATGTGGACAGGCGCCCCAGACAGCGGAATGTATATTTCAAGAATGCACCGAATATAGTAGACTGAGGAAAGTCCACTTATACCATTAATACAACACTACAGACAAGACTATATGCACCACTGCAAGAATGACAAAAGACGGTAACATTTATACAAGAAACGACATTGCAGTTATAGACAATACTTCAGGCGAACGAAAGATAGATATATAGATCCAGAAGGTTTTCGAAAATAGTAAGAGACAAGTCTCAGAATATCTTGAGGCCTGTTCTGGATATTTTGAACACATGCTGTAAACACAGCTTCATCGCGTGAACAGCTTCTTTATTTTATACAAGCCAGCCAACAGCAGTAGCATCTAGATGAATAATACACATTTTATATACAATTTCACGTAATTTCACAAATATGTTCACTGCACCGGACTTTATATAGCCACGTTTTCTTATTTATGACAGAAGTTGACTTTTTTGTGAGCAAAGGAAGATAACTTTTAATCTTTGAGAGAAATTAAAAATAATTAATATTTGCAACTACAAATTATAGAAAGGTACATTTTTTTAATTAGATACTTTAGGATTTGCAATATCTTATAGAAATTTTCAAAGATCTTGCACACTTTATGAGAAAATTATTTTGTGGGAAACAATATGCATATGTATAAAAGTTTTGACAATTGACAATTACAATATATCAACGTATAAAGAATTCTTAACTATTAATATAACATGAGTTGCTTCCCTTTAAACAAAAATGAATTTTAATTTTAATTTCTAAAGCATATAAGTTTATATTAACATTTTCATCAAGAATTCAACGGTAGAACACATTTTTTGCATTTAAGTTTGATATGTTCGAACGAACCATGCCTGTAAATATTAGGCAACATTTAAATATATATTCTTCAAAGAATTATTATATTTCTTAACTGATAATCAACTGTTTAAAGTTTCTAAACATTTTTATAGATCACAGGACGAAAGATGTTAATTTACAAACATTAGCTGATGCGTCTCATCAGTTTACTGTAGAGTCTAGAAGAGATAATGTTAGAGAGAGAGAGAGAGAGAGAGACAGAGATAGAGAGAGAGAGAGAGAGAGAGAGAGAGAGGTAAAAAAGAACACTAGTAATATATTATGCAGTTGAAAATTAAAAATTGTAGTAGAAAAAGGGAGAGGAGTTGGAGTTAGACAATTGCACATAATTCATGTCATTGGGGAGGTAGAGAGGCAGTATAAAATCCTAACATTAAGAGAGACGGAGAGAGAAAGAGCGAAAAAGAGAGATGCAGTTATATATATTAAACATTAAGATATAGATAGAAGAAAGAGAATGAGAGATAGGCATTTTAAATTTCTAGCATTAATAGATAGAGATTAAAACGTAGGAGTTAAGAGAGTTGAGAGAGTTTATATTTCAAACATCAAAATTAACCTTTTGAAAATTCTAGAATGACCAAGAGACAATTTAAAATACTAGCATGAAGATAAAAGCAGTTTAAAATTTTAATATGAAAAGAGATACATTTAAAAGTCCTACTATTAAGAAAGAAACAGTTAATAATGCTAATATGAAAATGAAAGCAGCTTAAAATCCTGTTATGAAAATAGCGATACACAATTACATCTCAAGCATTAAAATTGAGAGACAGTCATTCTTTTTTTATTTTTTAATTGAGAATCAAGTTCTGAATAGTTTATCAAACTTGTAGTAACAAGTGTTATATATGGTGTTTATAATGTCTCTGTGCGGTGACTCGATCAATATATAGAAAGAAAGGGGAAGCAGGGGTCTACATAGAGTACCCAAAAATAACACTAGGGATATGGAAAAGATAGCAACATGGAAATATTATCACAATTACGATGCAGAAATGCAAGCAATAACGTTGGCAATAGAAAAACTGCTGAACAGTAATCTTAGCCCACAGCCTGTAGAGTTTTTGACAGATGCAAGATCAGTGCTCCAGGCACTGCAATCCAGAAAGTTGCTAATCTGCAAACTTTATTGACTGAACTCTACAAACACCATAGGATTGCCTTGCAGTGGATCCCATCTCACTATGGAATACCAGAAAACTAGAGAGCAGATCAGCTTTCAAAAGAAGGTACAACAGGCACACAACCAGATGCGCCGGTTACATACCATCATAAGATACAGATAATCAAATCAATCAGAAGACCAAATGCTCCAAATCTGGATGCATTTCAATATATGAATAGATGGGAACAGGTTATCATTATACGCATTAGAACAGGACACAATTGACTCCACAGTCACGTGTCTACAAAATTCAAGAACGTTACCTCAACTACATGTACATGTGGACAGGCGCCCCAGACAGCGGAATGTATATTTCAAGAATGCACCGAATATAGTAGACTGAGGAAAGTCCACTTATACCATTAATACAACATACAGTCAAGACTATATGCACCACTGCAAGAATGACAAAAGACGGTAACATTTATACACAGAAACGACATTGCAGTTATAGACAATACTTCAGGCGAACGAAAGATAGATATATAGATCCAGAGGGAAATCCGACATATCCTAATAGACTACCTACAGAATATTATTGACCACTGCGAGAATAACAAAGCGGTAACAGCTTTATACAGGAACGACATTGCAGTTATAGACAATAGCTTCAGGCGAACGCAGATAGATATCTAGATCAGTAATTTCAAAATAGTTCACAAGTCTCAGAATTTTATAGGCCTGTTCTTATATTATGAACACATGCTGTGACACAGCTTCATCGCGTGACAGCTTCTTTACCTAATACAAGCCAGCCAACAGCAATAGTTCTAGATGAATAAGGTACATTTTTTATTTAGATATTTAGGACGCAATTCTTATAAAATTTTCAAGATCTTGCACACTTTATAGAAAATTATTTGGGAAACAATATGCAAGTTGAGTTTTGACAATTGACAATTACAATATATCAACGTATAAAGAATTTTACTATTAATATAACATGAGTTGCTTCCCTTTAACAAAAATGAATTTTAATTTTAATTTCTAAAGCATATAAGGATATTAACATTTCATCAAGAATTCAAAGGTAGAACACATTTTTTGCATTTAAGTTTGATATGTTCGAACGAACCATGCTGTAAATATTAGGCAACATTTAAAAATTCAAATATTATTACGATTTCTTACTTTTAACTGTTTACAAGTTTCTAAACATTTTTATAGATCACAGGAGAAAGATGTTAATTTACAAACATTAGCTGATGCCGATCATATTACATTTAGAAGAATAATTCAACGGTAGAGAGAGAGAGAGAGAAGAGATAATGTTAGAGAGAGAGAGAGAGAGGTATAGACAAAAAAGAAATAGTAAAATATTATGCAGTTGAAAATTAAAAATTGTAGTAGAAAAAGGAGAGGAGTTGGAGTTAGACAATTGCACATAATTCATGTCATTGGAGAGGAGAGAGGCAGTATAAAATCTAACATTAGAGAGAAAGAGCGAAAAAGAGAGATGCAGTTATATATATTAAACATTAAGATATAGATAGAAGAAAGAGAATGAGAGATAGGCATTTTAAATTTCTAGCATTAATAGATAGAGATTAAAATGTAGGAGTTAAGAGATTTGAGAGAGTTTATATTTCTAGCATCAAAAGTTAACCTTTTGAAAATCCTAGAATGACCAGAGAGACAATTTAAAATACTAGCATGAAGATAAAAGCAGTTTAAAATCATAGTATGAAAAGAGATACAGTTGAAAGTCCTACTATTAAGAGAAACAGTTAATAATGCTAATATGAAAATGAAAGCAGCTTAAAATCCTGTTATGAAAATAACGATATACAATTACATCTCAAGCATTAAAATAGAGAGACAGTCATTCTTTTTTTTTTTTTAATTGAGAATCAAGTTCTGAATAGTTTATCAAACTTGTAGTAACAAGTGTTATATAGGGTGTTTATAATGTCTCTGTGCGGTGACTCGATCAATATATAGAAAAGAAAGGGGAGCAGGGGTCAACATAGAGTACCCAAAAAATAACACTAGGGACAGGGAAAAGATAGCAACAGGGAAATATTATCACAATTACGATGCAGAAATGCAAGCAATAAAGTTGGCAATAGAAAAACTGCTGAACAGTAATCTTAGCCCACAGCCTGTAGAGTTTTTAACAGATGCAGGATCAATGCTCCAGGCACTGCAATCCAGAAAGTTGCTACATCTGAAAACTTTATTGACTGAACTCTACAAACACCACAGGATTGCCTTGCAGTGGATCCCAGCTCACAATGGAATACCAGGAAACTAGAGAGCAGATCAGCTTTCAAAAGAAGGTGCAACAGGCACACAACCAGATGCGCCTGTTACATACCATCATAAGATACAGATAATCAAATCAATCAGAAGATCAAATGCTCCAAATAAGGATGCCTTTCTTAATATGAATAGATTGGAACAAGTTATTATTATACGCATTGGAACAGGACACAATTGACTCCACAGTCACGTGTATACAAAATTCAAGATCGGCACCTCAACTATATGTACATGTGGACAGGCGCCCCAGACAGCAGAACACATATTTCAAGACTGCACAGAATATAGTAAAAAAAAAAAGGTGAAGTGCCCCCGTCACGCCAAGTGGCGTATAGGGAATATGGTATTAATGACCATAAATTTTACAGACCTTCAACACAGGATTTTGGGGTAATGTGGTCGGTATTACGCCCGTGTCGCTACTCCATATAGTAGACTGAGGGAAATCCCACATATCCATATATACTACACTACAGACAAAATTATATGGACCACTGCGAGAATAACAAAAGACGGTAACATTTATACAGGGAACGACATTGCAGTTATAGACAATACTTCAGGCGAACGAAAGATAGATATATAGATCAGGAAGGTTTTCGAAAATAGTAAGAGACAAGTCTCAGAATGTATTGAGGCCTGTGCTGGATATTTTGAACACATGCTGTAAACACAGCTTCATCGCGTGAACAGCTTCTTTACCTAATACAAGCCAGCCAACAGCAATAGTATCTAGATGAATAATACAAATTTTATTTACAATTTCACGCAATTTTAAAAATATGTTCACCACACCGGACTTTATACAGCCTCGTTTTCTTATTTAAGACTCAAGTTGACTTTTCTGTGAGCAAAGGAAGATAACTTTTAATGTTTTAGAATTAATATTTGCAACACAATTAAGAAAAAGATACATTTTCTTTAATTTTATACTTTAGGATTTGACATTTCCTATAGAAATTTTTAAAGACCTTGCACATTTTATGAGATAATTATTTTCTGAGAAACTATGCATATGAATAAAACTTTAGACAAATTACAATTACAATATATCGACGATTTCTTAACTTTTAATCTAACAGGAGTTGCTTCCCTTATTAAAAAAAGCAAGACAACTTGGAATTTCTAAAGCATATACGATTATATTAACATTTCCATCAACAATTCAACGGTAGAAGAGATTCTGGAAGAGATAATGTTAGAGAGAAAGAGAGAGGTATACACACAAAAAATAGGAAAATACTATGCAGTTGAAATTTCAAAATTGTAGTAGAAAAAGGAGAGGAGTTGGAGATAGACAATTGCACATAATTCATGTCACTGGAGAAGGAGAGTGGCAGTTTAAAAGTCTAACATTAAGAGAAAGCGAAAAAGAGAGATGCAGTTATATATATTAAACATTAAGATATAGATAGAAGAAAGAGAATGAGAGATAGGCATTTTAAATTTCTAGCATTAATAGATAGAGATTAAAATGTAGGAGTTTGAGAGAGTTTATATTTCTAGCATCAAAAGTTAACCTTTTGAAAATCCTAGAATGACCAGAGAGACAATTTAAAATACTAGCATGAAGATAAAAGCAGTTTAAAATCATAGTATGAAAAGAGATACAGTTGAAAGTCCTACTATTAAGAAAGAAACAGTTAATAATGCTAATATGAAAATGAAAGCAGCTTAAAATCCTGTTATGAAAATAACGATATACAATTACATCTCAAGCATTAAAATAGAGAAACAGTCATTCTTTTTATTTTTTTTAATTGAGAATCAAGTTCTGAATAGTTTATCAAACTTGTAGTAACAAGTGTTATATAGGGTGTTTATAATGTCTCTGTGCGGTGACTCGATCAATATATAGAAAAGAAAGGAGGAGCAGGGGTCAACATAGAGTACCCAAAAAATAACACTAGGGATATGGAAAAGATAGCAACAGGGAAATATTATCACCATTACGATGCAGAAATGCAATCAATAAAGTTGGCAATAGAAAAACTGCTGAACAGTAATCTTAGCCCACAGCCTGTAGAGTTTTTAACAGATGCAGGATCAATGCTCCAGGCACTGCAATCCAGAAAGTTGCTACATCTGAAAACTTTATTGACTGAACTCTACAAACACCACAGGATTGCCTTGCAGTGGATCCCAGCTCACAATGGAATACCAGGAAACTAGAGAGCAGATCAGCTTTCAAAAGAAGGTGCAACAGGCACACAACCAGATGCGCCTGTTACATACCATCATAAGATACAGATAATCAAATCAATCAGAAGATCAAATGCTCCAAATAAGGATGCCTTTCTTAATATGAATAGATTGGAACAAGTTATTATTATACGCATTGGAACAGGACACAATTGACTCCACAGTCACGTGTATACAAAATTCAAGATCGGCACCTCAACTATATGTACATGTGGACAGGCGCCCCAGACAGCAGAACACATATTTCAAGACTGCACAGAATATAGTAAAAAAAAAAGGTGAAGTGCCCCCGTCACGCCAAGTGGCGTATAGGGAATATGGTATTAATGACCATAAATTTTACAGACTTTCAACACAGGATTTTGGGGTAATGTGGTCGGTATTACGCCCGTGTCGCTACTCCATATAGTAGACTGAGGGAAATCCCACATATCCCATATATACTACACTACAGACAAAATTATATGGACCACTGCAAGAATAACAAAAGACGGTAACATTTATACAGGGAACGACATTGCAGTTATAGACAATACTTCAGGCGAACGAAAGATAGATATATAGATCAGGAAGGTTTTCGAAAATAGTAAGAGACAAGTCTCAGAATGTATTGAGGCCTGTGCTGGATATTTTGAACACATGCTGTAAACACAGCTTCATCGCGTGAACAGCTTCTTTACCTAATACAAGCCAGCCAACAGCAGTAGTATCTAGATGAATAATACAAATTTTATTTACAATTTCACGCAATTTTAAAATATGTTCACCACACCGGACTTTATACAGCCTCGTTTTCTTATTTAAGACTCAAGTTGACTTTTCTGTGAGCAAAGGAAGATAACTTTTAATGTTTTAGAATTAATATTTGCAACACAAATTAAGAAAAAGATACATTTTCTTTAATTTTATACTTTAGGATTTGACATTTCCTATAGAAATTTTTAAAGACCTTGCACATTTTATGAGATATTATTTTCTGAGAAACAATATGCATATGAATAAAACTTTGACACAATTACAATATATCGACGATTTCTTAACTTTTAATCTAACAGGAGTTGCTTCCCTTATTAAAAAAAGCAAGACAACTTGGAATTTCTAAAGCATATACGATTATATTAACATTTTCATCAACAATTCAACGGTAGAAGAGATTCTGGAAGAGATAATGTTAGAGAGAAAGAGAGAGGTATACACACACACAAAAAATAGGAAAATACTATGCAGTTGAAATTTCAAAATTGTAGTAGAAAAAGGAGAGGAGTTGGAGATAGACAATTGCACATAATTCATGTCACTGGAGAAGGAGAGTGGCAGTTTAAAAGTCTAACATTAAGAGAAAGCGAAAAAGAGAGATGCAGTTATATATATTAAACATTAAGATATAGATAGAAGAAAGAGAATGAGAGATAGGCATTTAAATTTCTAGCATTAATAGATAGAGATTAAAATGTAGGAGTTAAGAGAGTTTATATTTCTAGCATCAAAAGTTAACCTTTTGAAAATCCTAGAATGACCAGAGAGACAATTTAAAATACTAGCATGAAGATAAAAGCAGTTTAAAATCATAGTATGAAAAGAGATACAGTTGAAAGTCCTACTATTAAGAAAGAAACAGTTAATAATGCTAATATGAAAATGAAAGCAGCTTAAAATCCTGTTATGAAAATAACGATATACAATTACATCTCAAGCATTAAAATAGAGAGACAGTCATTCTTTTTTATTTTTTAATTGAGAATCAAGTTCTGAATAGTTTATCAAACTTGTAGTAACAAGTGTTATATAGGGTGTTTATAATGTCTCTGTGCGGTGACTCGATCAATATATAGAAAAGAAAGGGGGAGCAGGGGTCAACATAGAGTACCCAAAAAATAACACTAGGGATATGGAAAAGATAGCAACAGGGAAATATTATCACAATTACGATGCAGAAATGCAAGCAATAAAGTTGGCAATAGAAAAACTGCTGAACAGTAATCTTAGCCCACAGCCTGTAGAGTTTTTAACAGATGCAGGATCAATGCTCCAGGCACTGCAATCCAGAAAGTTGCTACATCTGAAAACTTTATTGACTGAACTCTACAAACACCACAGGATTGCCTTGCAGTGGATCCCAGCTCACAATGGAATACCAGGAAACTAGAGAGCAGATCAGCTTTCAAAAGAAGGTGCAACAGGCACACAACCAGATGCGCCTGTTACATACCATCATAAGATACAGATAATCAAATCAATCAGAAGATCAAATGCTCCAAATAAGGATGCCTTTCTTAATATGAATAGATTGGAACAAGTTATTATTATACGCATTGGAACAGGACACAATTGACTCCACAGTCACGTGTATACAAAATTCAAGATCGGCACCTCAACTATATGTACATGTGGACAGGCGCCCCAGACAGCAGAACACATATTTCAAGACTGCACAGAATATAGTAAAAAAAAAAGGTGAAGTGCCCCCGTCACGCCAAGTGGCGTATAGGGAATATGGTATTAATGACCATAAATTTTACAGACCTTCAACACAGGATTTTGGGGTAATGTGGTCGGTATTACGCCCGTGTCGCTACTCCATATAGTAGACTGAGGGAAATCCCACATATCCCATATATACTACACTACAGACAAAATTATATGGACCACTGCAAGAATAACAAAAGACGGTAACATTTATACAGGGAACGACATTGCAGTTATAGACAATACTTCAGGCGAACGAAAGATAGATATATAGATCAGGAAGGTTTTCGAAAATAGTAAGAGACAAGTCTCAGAATGTATTGAGGCCTGTGCTGGATATTTTGAACACATGCTGTAAACACAGCTTCATCGCGTGAACAGCTTCTTTACCTAATACAAGCCAGCCAACAGCAGTAGTATCTAGATGAATAATACAAATTTTATTTACAATTTCACGCAATTTTAAAAATATGTTCACCACACCGGACTTTATACAGCCTCGTTTTCTTATTTAAGACTCAAGTTGACTTTTCTGTGAGCAAAGGAAGATAACTTTTAATGTTTTAGAATTAATATTTGCAACACAAATTAAGAAAAAGATACATTTTCTTTATTTTATACTTTAGGATTTGACATTTCCTATAGAAATTTTTAAAGACCTTGCACATTTTATGAGATAATTATTTTCTGAGAAACTATGCATATGAATAAAACTTTTGACAAATTACAATATATCGACGATTTCTAACTTTTAATCTAACAGGAGTTGCTTCCCTTATTAAAAAAAGCAAGACAACTTGGAATTTCTAAAGCATATACGATTATATTAACATTTTCATCAACAATTCAACGGTAGAAGAGATTCTGGAAGAGATAATGTTAGAGAGAAAGAGAGAGGTATACACACACAAAAATAGGAAAATACTATGCAGTTGAAATTTCAAAATTGTAGTAGAAAAAGGAGAGGAGTTGGAGATAGACAATTGCACATAATTCATGTCACTGGAGAAGGAGAGTGGCAGTTTAAAAGTCTAACATTAAGAGAAAGCGAAAAAGAGAGATGCAGTTATATATATTAAACATTAAGATATAGATAGAAGAAAGAGAATGAGAGATAGGCATTTTAAATTTCTAGCATTAATAGATAGAGATTAAAATGTAGGAGTTAGAGAGAGTTTATATTTCTAGCATCAAAAGTTAACCTTTTGAAAATCCTAGAATGACCAGAGAGACAATTTAAAATACTAGCATGAAGATAAAAGCAGTTTAAAATCATAGTATGAAAAGAGATACAGTTGAAAGTCCTACTATTAAGAAAGAAACAGTTAATAATGCTAATATGAAAATGAAAGCAGCTTAAAATCCTGTTATGAAAATAACGATATACAATTACATCTCAAGCATTAAAATAGAGAGACAGTCATTCTTTTTTATTTTTTTAATTGAGAATCAAGTTCTGAATAGTTTATCAAACTTGTAGTAACAAGTGTTATATAGGGTGTTTATAATGTCTCTGTGCGGTGACTCGATCAATATATAGAAAAGAAAGGGGGAGCAGGGGTCAACATAGAGTACCCAAAAAATAACACTAGGGATATGGAAAAGATAGCAACAGGGAAATATTATCACAATTACGATGCAGAAATGCAAGCAATAAAGTTGGCAATAGAAAAACTGCTGAACAGTAATCTTAGCCACAGCCTGTAGAGTTTTTAACAGATGCAGGATCAATGCTCCAGGCACTGCAATCCAGAAAGTTGCTACATCTGAAAACTTTATTGACTGAACTCTACAAACACCACAGGATTGCCTTGCAGTGGATCCCAGCTCACAATGGAATACCAGGAAACTAGAGAGCAGATCAGCTTTCAAAGAAGGTGCAACAGGCACACAACCAGATGCGCCTGTTACATACCATCATAAGATACAGATAATCAAATCAATCAGAAGATCAAATGCTCCAAATAAGGATGCCTTTCTTAATATGAATAGATTGGAACAAGTTATTATTATACGCATTGGAACAGGACACAATTGACTCCACAGTCACGTGTATACAAAATTCAAGATCGGCACCTCAACTATATGTACATGTGGACAGGCGCCCCAGACAGCAGAACACATATTTCAAGACTGCACAGAATATAGTAAAAAAAAAAGGTGAAGTGCCCCCGTCACGCCAAGTGGCGTATAGGGAATATGGTATTAATGACCATAAATTTTACAGACCTTCAACACAGGATTTTGGGGTAATGTGGTCGGTATTACGCCCGTGTCGCTACTCCATATAGTAGACTGAGGGAAATCCCACATATCCCATATATACTACACTACAGACAAAATTATATGGACCACTGCAAGAATAACAAAAGACGGTAACATTTATACAGGGAACGACATTGCAGTTATAGACAATACTTCAGGCGAACGAAAGATAGATATATAGATCAGGAAGGTTTTCGAAAATAGTAAGAGACAAGTCTCAGAATGTATTGAGGCCTGTGCTGGATATTTTGAACACATGCTGTAAACACAGCTTCATCGCGTGAACAGCTTCTTTACCTAATACAAGCCAGCCAACAGCAGTAGTATCTAGATGAATAATACAAATTTTATTTACAATTTCACGCAATTTTAAAAATATGTTCACCACACCGGACTTTATACAGCCTCGTTTTCTTATTTAAGACTCAAGTTGACTTTTCTGTGAGCAAAGGAAGATAACTTTTAATGTTTTAGAATTAATATTTGCAACACAAATTAAGAAAAGATACATTTTCTTTAATTTTATACTTTAGGATTTGACATTTCCTATAGAAATTTTTAAAGACCTTGCACATTTTATGAGATATTATTTTCTGAGAAACTATGCATATGAATAAAACTTTTGACAAATTACAATTACAATATATCGACGATTTCTTAACTTTTAATCTAACAGGAGTTGCTTCCCTTATTAAAAAAAGCAAGACAACTTGGAATTTCTAAGCATATACGATTATATTAACATTTCATCAACAATTCAACGGTAGAAGAGATTCTGGAAGAGATAATGTTAGAGAGAAGAGAGAGGTATACACACACAAAAAATAGAAAATACTATGCAGTTGAAATTTCAAAATTGTAGTAGAAAAAGGAGAGGAGTTGGAGATAGACAATTGCACATAATTCATGTCACTGGAGAAGGAGAGTGGCAGTTTAAAAGTCTAACATTAAGAGAAAGCGAAAAAGAGAGATGCAGTTATATATATTAAACATTAAGATATAGATAGAAGAAAGAGAATGAGAGATAGGCATTTTAAATTTCTAGCATTAATAGATAGAGATTAAAATGTAGGAGTTAAGAGAGTTTATATTTCTAGCATCAAAAGTTAACCTTTTGAAAATCCTAGAATGACCAGAGAGACAATTTAAAATACTAGCATGAAGATAAAAGCAGTTTAAAATCATAGTATGAAAAGAGATACAGTTGAAAGTCCTACTATTAAGAAAGAAACAGTTAATAATGCTAATATGAAAATGAAAGCAGCTTAAAATCCTGTTATGAAAATAACGATATACAATTACATCTCAAGCATTAAATAGAGAGACAGTCATTCTTTTTTATTTTTTTAATTGAGAATCAAGTTCTGAATAGTTTATCAAACTTGTAGTAACAAGTGTTATATAGGGTGTTTATAATGTCTCTGTGCGGTGACTCGATCAATATATAGAAAAGAAAGGGGAGCAGGGGTCAACATAGAGTACCCAAAAAATAACACTAGGGATATGGAAAAGATAGCAACAGGGAAATATTATCACAATTACGATGCAGAAATGCAAGCAATAAAGTTGGCAATAGAAAAACTGCTGAACAGTAATCTTAGCCCACAGCCTGTAGAGTTTTTAACAGATGCAGGATCAATGCTCCAGGCACTGCAATCCAGAAAGTTGCTACATCTGAAAACTTTATTGACTGAACTCTACAAACACCACAGGATTGCCTTGCAGTGGATCCCAGCTCACAATGGAATACCAGGAAACTAGAGAGCAGATCAGCTTTCAAAAGAAGGTGCAACAGGCACACAACCAGATATGCGCCTGTTACATACCATCATAAGATACAGATAATCAAATCAATCAGAAGATCAAATGCTCCAAATAAGGATGCCTTTCTTAATATGAATAGATTGGAACAAGTTATTATTATACGCATTGGAACAGGACACAATTGACTCCACAGTCACGTGTATACAAAATTCAAGATCGGCACCTCAACTATATGTACATGTGGACAGGCGCCCCAGACAGCAGAACACATATTCAAGACTGCACAGAATATAGTAAAAAAAAAAAGGTGAAGTGCCCCCGTCACGCCAAGTGGCGTATAGGGAATATGGTATTAATGACCATAAATTTTACAGACCTTCAACACAGGATTTTGGGGTAATGTGGTCGGTATTACGCCCGTGTCGCTACTCCATATAGTAGACTGAGGGAAATCCCACATATCCCATATATACTACACTACAGACAAAATTATATGGACCACTGCAAGAATAACAAAAGACGGTAACATTTATACAGGGAACGACATTGCAGTTATAGACAATACTTCAGGCGAACGAAAGATAGATATATAGATCAGGAAGGTTTTCGAAAATAGTAAGAGACAAGTCTCAGAATGTATTGAGGCCTGTGCTGGATATTTTGAACACATGCTGTAAACACAGCTTCATCGCGTGAACAGCTTCTTTACCTAATACAAGCCAGCCAACAGCAGTAGTATCTAGATGAATAACACAAATTTTATTTACAATTTCACGCAATTTTAAAAATATGTTCACCACACCGGACTTTATACAGCCTCGTTTTCTTATTTAAGACTCAAGTTGACTTTTCTGTGAGCAAAGGAGATAACTTTTAATGTTTTAGAATTAATATTTGCAACACAATTAAGAAAAGATACATTTTCTTTAATTTTATACTTTAGGATTTGACATTTCCTATAGAAATTTTTAAAGACCTTGCACATTTTATGAGATAATTATTTTCTGAGAAACAATATGCATATGAATAAAACTTTTGACAAATTACAATTATATCGACGATTTCTTAACTTTTAATCTAACAGGAGTTGCTTCCCTTATTAAAAAAAAGCAAGACAACTTGGAATTTCTAAAGCATATACGATTATATTAACATTTTCATCAACAATTCAACGGTAGAAGAGATTCTGGAAGAGATAATGTTAGAGAGAAAGAGAGAGGTATACACACACAAAAAATAGGAAAATACTATGCAGTTGAAATTTCAAAATTGTAGTAGAAAAAGGAGAGGAGTTGGAGATAGACAATTGCACATAATTCATGTCACTGGAGAAGGAGAGTGGCAGTTTAAAAGTCTAACATTAAGAGAAAGCGAAAAAGAGAGATGCAGTTATATATATTAAACATTAAGATATAGATAGAAGAAAGAGAATGAGAGATAGGCATTTTAAATTTCTAGCATTAATAGATAGAGATTAAAATGTAGGAGTTAAGAGAGTTTTATATTTCTAGCATCAAAAGTTAACCTTTTGAAAATCCTAGAATGACCAGAGAGACAATTTAAAATACTAGCATGAAGATAAAAGCAGTTTAAAATCATAGTATGAAAAGAGATACAGTTGAAAGTCCTACTATTAAGAAAGAAACAGTTAATAATGCTAATATGAAAATGAAAGCAGCTTAAAATCCTGTTATGAAAATAACGATATACAATTACATCTCAAGCATTAAAATAGAGAGACAGTCATTCTTTTTTATTTTTTTTAATTGAGAATCAAGTTCTGAATAGTTTATCAAACTTGTAGTAACAAGTGTTTATATAGGGTGTTTATAATGTCTCTGTGCGGTGACTCGATCAATATATAGAAAAGAAAGGGGGAGCAGGGGTCAACATAGAGTACCCAAAAAATAACACTAGGGATATGGAAAAGATAGCAACAGGGAAATATCACAATTACGATGCAGAAATGCAAGCAATAAAGTTGGCAATAGAAAACTGCTGAACAGTAATCTTAGCCCACAGCCTGTAGAGTTTTTAACAGATGCAGGATCAATGCTCCAGGCACTGCAATCCAGAAAGTTGCTACATCTGAAAACTTTATTGACTGAACTCTACAAACCCACAGGATTGCCTTGCAGTGGATCCCAGCTCACAATGGAATACCAGGAAACTAGAGAGCAGATCAGCTTTCAAAAGAAGGTGCAACAGGCACACAACCAGATGCGCCTGTTACATACCATCATAAGATACAGATAATCAAATCAATCAGAAGATCAAATGCTCCAAATAAGGATGCCTTTCTTAATATGAATAGATTGGAACAAGTTATTATTATACGCATTGGAACAGGACACAATTGACTCCACAGTCACGTGTATACAAAATTCAAGATCGGCACCTCAACTATATGTACATGTTGACAGGCGCCCCAGACAGCAGAACACATATTTCAAGACTGCACAGAATATAGTAAAAAAAAAAGGTGAAGTGCCCCGTCACGCCAAGTGGCGTATAGGGAATATGGTATTAATGACCATAAATTTTACAGACCTTCAACACAGGATTTTGGGGGTAATGTGGTCGGTATTACGCCCGTGTCGCTACTCCATATAGTAGACTGAGGGAAAATCCCACATATCCCATATATACTACACTACAGACAAATTATATGGACCACTGCAAGAATAACAAAAGACGGTAACATTTATACAGGGAACGACATTGCAGTTATACAATAACTTCAGGCGAACGAAAGATAGATATATAGATCAGGAAGGTTTTCGAAAATAGTAGAGACAAGTCTCAGAATGTATTGAGGCCTGTGCTGGATATTTTTGAACACATGCTGTAAACACAGCTTCATCGCGTGAACAGCTTCTTTACCTAATACAGCCAGCCAACAGCAGTAGTATCTAGATGAATAACACAAATTTTATTTCAATTTCACGCAATTTTAAAAATATGTTCACCACACCGGACTTTATACAGCCTCGTTTTCTTATTTAAGACTCAAGTTGACTTTTCTGTGAGCAAAGGAAGATAACTTTTAATGTTTTAGAATTAATATTTGCAACACACATTAAGAAAAAGATACATTTTCTTTAATTTTATACTTTAGGATTTGACATTTCCTATTAAATTTTTAAAGACCTTGCACATTTATTAGATAATTATTTTCTGAGAAACAATATGCATATGAATAAAACTTTTGACAAATTACACAATATATCGACGATTTCTTAACTTTAATCTAACAGGAGTTGCTTCCCTTATTAAAAAAAAGCAAGACAACTTGGAATTTCTAAAGCATATACGATTATATTAACATTTTCATCAACAATTCAACGGTAGAAGAGATTCTGGAAGAGATAATGTTAGAGAGAAAGAGAGAGGTATACACACACAAAAAATAGGAAAATACTATGCATTTGAAATTTCAAAATTGTAGTAGAAAAGGAGAGGAGTTGAGATAGACAATTGCACATAATTCATGTCACTGGAGAAGGAGAGTGCAGTTTAAAAGTCTAACATTAAGGAAAAGCGAAAAAGAGAGATGCAGTATATATATTAAACATTAGATATAGATAGAAGAAAGAGAATGAGAGATAGGCATTTTAAATTTCTAGCATTAATAGATAGAGATTAAAATGTATGAGTTAAGAGAGTTTATATTTCTAGCATCAAAAGTTAACCTTTTGAAATCCTAGAATGACCTAGAGACAATTTAAAATACTAGCATGAAGATAAAAGCAGTTTAAAATCATAGTATGAAAAGAGATACAGTTGAAAGTCCTACTATTAGAAAGAACAGTTAATAATGCTAATATGAAAATGAAAGCAGCTTAAAATCCTGTTATGAAAATAACGATATACAATTACATCTCAAGCATTAAAATAGAGAGACAGTCATTCTTTTTTA